>JAJEJO010000527.1:0-247238 GCA_020662805.1 Glaucomys volans | reverse complement strand
ATCATTCTAAATGGAGAAAAATTGAAAGCATTCCCCCTGAGAACTGGAACAAGGCAGGGATGCCCTCTTTCGCCACTACTATATTTCTTTAAATAACCCAATAGGAGACAGTAAAACCTAGGTGATGTTCAGGTAGACTGTACACCCAATAGTACTCAGCCAATGAGGAACTGGGGGAGGAACATTGTGTTCCAGGGGATAAAACACTGATTGTACTCAAATTTATGTGTGCCTGCTCCACTCCCTCTCCCTACAGACACTGACTAGCAAAACTTGTCATTGAAGTAAAGCTTCGCTTTTTGCTCTACCTTGTGTTTCTTAGTCTACACTCTGGGTTTGGGCAAGTGAGTTTGTTTCTCACAACTTGCTATTTTGTCTGCTATCTGCTGACTTTCATTTTTTCTATTCTTGTCTCATATGGTCTCTAAGCTGCCCTCACCAGCACCATTCAAGATTTCCTCTGTTTCTCTATTTTTTCCTCTTTTTTTCCTTCTGTTCTGGTCTTTCAAACTCTGTACTTTCATGCCAATGACCTCTTACTGCAAAGAGCCCTTTAGTTACTAGGGTCTACTCTTAGAAATAGTGAGGTTACAAATAAATACTTATTGCTGTTGCAAATGTTTAGTCATATATCATCTCTCTATGTGATTGTGAAAATCTAGAATCTCAAAAATTAGGGTGTTGTTACTTTTCTAATGCTGTGTACCATATTGTAGCAAAATTAGCAGACTACCCAATCTTATTATCTCAGTTTCTGTAATTCAGGTCTGGGCACAGGATGGCCAATTCTCTGCTCAGGTTGTCTGCAAGTGTTATGGGCGGAATTATAATCATCCCAAAATGTATGTTGAAATCCTAACCCCTTGTAACTATGAATGTGATCTTATTTGGAGATGGCATCTTTGCAGATAGAATCAAAGTAATATAGGGTCATTAGGGTGGGCCCTACTCAAATATCTCTGGTGTCCTTATCAGAAGAGGAAAACGCTGTATGAAAACAGGGACACAGAGAGAACACCATATGATGACTGAGGCTGATTAGAGTGATGCAGCTGCAAACTAAGGAATGCAAATGTGGATGGACCATCAAAAGCCAGGAGGAAGTCAGATAGGATTCTCCATAGACTCAGAAAGAGCTTGGTCCAGCTAACACCTTAATTTCAGAATTCTAGCACCTAGAATCTTGGGAGAATAATTTTTCATTCTTTTAGGACACCCAATTTGGGGTACTTGGTTTTTCCAGTTCTTGGAAACTAATTTGGAATGCTAAAATTGAGGTGTTGCTATATCTTTTTCTCATCTAGGGCTCAGAATTCCTCTTCCAAGGTCCCTGGTTGCTGGTAGAAATCTGTCCTTGCAGCCATAAGCACTAAAGTGCCTGTCATCTTGTTGACTGTTGGCTGGTGATTGCTATCAGCCCCTCCATGGCTCTCATAGTTCCTTGTCATATGGTCACAATAAACACTTGGCAACGTGAATGTTAGTTTTCTTTTGGTTTTGTGGTGTTGTATCACTTTGATTTCCTCTCTTGCTCAGGCAGAGAAAATTTTGCTTTTAAATATTTTATGTGATTTAGTTCAGGACCACCCAAATAGAATGATCTCTATTTTAAGGACAACTCATTTTGAACCTTAATTACAGCTATAAAATATGTTCACAGCAACACTGGAATGAATGGGGAAAAAAAGTATGCTTACCTCCAGGGTTTGGAATTTGGGAGGGTGGGGGCACCATGGAACTCTTCCCACCACAAGTGTGTCCTGATTTATCAGAATTCTCACATATACTGAAAGAGGCCACTTGGAATTACTCAAATAGCCCATTTTATTTTAGTTATCCTATTTCTACAGCTGAAATAGCCCTCTCTGATATAAATTGCTTTAATGCACGTACCACCAGAGCTTTGTTCCAATGAGTATGAAATACATGGTGTTTATTTTTCTCTAGGAATTTATTGTCTGATTTCAGGTAGTAATTAAATTGTAATTTTTTTCATGTATTTGAAGGAAATACTCAATGCCCTTGAGTTAAGGGGGCAAGAGGTACATATTTTCTTTTTTTTTTTATTATTCTGAGTGGTTTATACTGTACTTGCTTTTATTAAATGCTGGCATATGATGGTATGTGTATACTTTTGTCTTTGTACTAGTGTGTGTTTTCTTAATTAACTTCTAGGTAAGTGATCTTCTGGGTTAACCAATATTTTCTTGGCCTTCTCTTATATATATTGACTATGTCAGTGAGACACTCAGTGCTTGAATCTTGTAAGTACTTTCTAGGACAAGTACATGTATCCAGAGTTTAGTTGTATGGGTACCAAGAGCTCATGGTTCACTCTCAGAGTTTCTAATAGTTTCAGTTATTGTTGTGCTCATATTGTTTAACCATCTCATACATGGATTGAATGGAGGTATATATAGAAAGGTGCATCTATGAAAACAGTGAATATTTTGAAAGACTGGGTAAAGCTAAGTTGCTAAGATCACAGTTAAATGAAACGTAAAATAATTGTAGGTTGTTGGAGAAAAATTCTACTGATCTAATATGAATTGTTTATTCATACTGTTCTATAAATAAAGGTGATGTTAAAAATATTTAGCTACTATCAGAGTGGTGCCCTATTGGAATAGTTGCTTTACTCATTATAAAGACTGTGATCCATGTTCTTCTACATGCTCTTGAATCCTTATTCTACTTCAAAAACCTGATTGAGGATCCTGAAAATCATAGAAGATACATTATGGATGTACCCATAATATAAAAGGAGAAGAAGAATAAAAACCTTGGCCCTACATCAAAAGCTTGGCAAAACCATGTGTATTTTTCATGTTTTAAGGTGAAACACTTAAGATTTTTGAGAGCTATGTGAATTACTTCTATGAATCCTTGGATTAAGTAACTTTTCTATTAAAATACCTAATTTGGCCCTAATTTTCTCATTCCCCTATGTTGTTCTAGTTTACTTTCTCTTTTTATCTGTGAATGAAATACATCATAAAGAAATCTGTATTGTAAGAGAATAGCAATGTGATAAAAAAATTTTTGGTCTTCCAATTTCTCATTAAGTGGTACAGAAATAAGAGGGAGATATGGGATCTCTGTGTCTCTTGAATTGAAGACTTGGTTAATTGATCCTTGCAAATAACTGTGGAGGAACAATGTTGATACATCCCTTTCTGCTGTATCCTTTGTCGTTGTTGCTTAATTCATTTGAAGTTGTGTATTTCATGCGCTGATGGAATCAGAGACTGATGGCAACAGCTTAAAATTCTCTCTTATGTATTTGAAATTTCTTGTTAGCATTCCTACCTGGCTTCCATCAGTGTATGAAAACAAAAAAGAATCAAATACAAACAGAGCATTAAACAATGCCTTCTCCTTCTCAGCTTCATTTAATACTCTCCAATATACCCAAGTTAATAATTCACACTCCCCAGAACCCTAGCACGTCTCTATTAGGTCTGATGTCTTCTATTAATGTGACAGCACACATCCAGAGCAAAGCCACAGTGTCAGGAATAGTAGAGAGGGCAGGGGTGTTCTTTAGAGCTATGTATTGAAAGTGTCCCTCCAGTCAAGTTTGCCCATTCAAAAACAGTTCTCAATAAAGCTAAATTCTGTTTAATAGTGTTTGTTTTAAGTGGGCTTAACTACAGAATTCCTACAAAACTGAAGGATTATAGAAATTACCATTTTTTTTTTTCTGAATAAACAACTCTCGTTTTCCAGAGATGAATGGAAGCAAAACTTTCCATTTCTATTTTTCATCATCCCTTATCAGCTGGCCACTTAGAGAGGAGCTGACATGACGTACTGTGGAAGGAGTAGTACATGAATGGGATTAATTGGCCTGAGGCCTATAGGTCAGGCAAAAAGCAATTTGATGTTTTATTAAAATGTTTTTATGAAAAGAACTTAATAAGAACCAGGAAGGAAAAAGAAAGCCATACCCAGTTGAAAACCTGGAACTTTATAAACCTCTCATTTCTGTTTCCGCTTTTGATATATTTTGTAATAAATCATGATTAAATCTAGTCCTGATAATTTTGAATCAGGAGAAATAGGTTAAGTCTTAAATATGTTTGAACTGTATTTCTAAGTGTGAAATCTTTGTTACATCAACCAAACTTTCTTATATGTGCAGAGTATTTGGTTAATTATCTGAGTTGTTCACAGAAATGTTATCTTCCCAAAGGTAAAAATTATTGAGAGTTTGTGATAACAGTTGTCAGAATTATTTTTGAGATGTTTTCTACAAATTTCTAGTCCTCATGGTATAGCCATTTTTGCCAAGTATTACTCTCAAGATTTGCTTAAAGAAAATTTTATGCAGAGTATGCAGTCCTAAAAATTATGAATATAAAGGATAATCATGGTAATTGGGAGTCATGATGCACATGAAAACATGAAATTTCATTCAGGAAAGTAAAAGAGAAAAATAATAGAATATCTGAGCCAAAATTATATTCCAGCTGAAACCAAAAAATGTGGAAAACAAACCAAATTGGATAAAGTGAGTTTTATTTGTGAAAGTAAGAAATCCAGTTATAAAACTTGGAAATGGCGTTTATTGAAAAGTTTTAGCATTACATATTTTCAAGCTCACATTTATCTGATACTAAATAAAGGAGGGCATAGGACTAAGACCATCTAGAAGACTGTTTTTGTAAACAGTGGTTATCCGCTTACTGTTTTCAGCAAGATATCGAATATGGTGGGACACAACTAGCTTATTTTTCTGCATCAAAGCAGTCCTTTCTTTCCTTCCAGACTGTGATATGCAGACCTTGACTTTCAGGCACTTGTAGTGTGGCGTAAGTCAGGACTGAAAAAGAAATGCCTGTTCTCACATGTCTCCTGTACTTTAAAGGGGTAGACAGGTAAGAGAATAAACTCAATATGTGATTAGCATTAAATTAAACTTAAATTCCTAAGAGAAAAGTGATAAAAGCACATGAAGTTAGGTTTTGGTGTTGTCTTTCTGGGGAAATAAGTAGTGTTGATGATTATTGTTTTTACTATTGTAAATGGTAATTTCTTTTTAAGCAAAATAATTAACAGTTGCCCTGACCACTAATAAAAATCATGCTTTAATCAACTAAATGTGTTTTATCTTCACCAATCTATTTAAAGATATACTACTAATTAACAGTATTATTATTAGTTATTACTATCTACCAAGTTTATCCTATGTGCTTTATGAATAATAACTTTAGTTCTTATAAAATCATCTCTATTTTATAGGAGATGAAAATGGGGACTTGAAAGATGAAATTAATTTTTTAGTCAGTGAATTGTGAAAAGAAAAACTGAATCCAGGTAGTATCCCTATGGATAAACACTAAACCACTGCTTCATTCTGGTTTTTGAACTATGTAATAATTCTGATACTATCAGGTATTTGTGAAAAATAGAATTTCCTACCATACATAGAGATGCCAAACTGTAAGATGATGATGTTTGCCCTAATTCCTGCATTCATATGTTTAATCATTCATTTATTCAACCAAGATATCATTTTAACAACAGATACTTGGGATGTAAAGGTGAATAAGACATACTCTTTCATTTTAGGAAAAAAATTTTATTTTGGTTGGGAAAAGAGAAACACAATGAACACTTGCTGCATAACTACATGTTTGAGCATGATGCTGAATATAGTCACTGAATGCTGGAAAGCACAATCTACTCCATTGGACGCCCATTCAGTAATGAGGTGGACTGAGGAAGGGCAGGTGTAAAAAATGTTTTATCAGAATAGGTGATGTTTGAGCTGAATTTAAGTGGATGCAATGTGAATGGATGAAGCTGCAAGAACAGTGGTATTGATTTGGCTACATTTCATTTTTTAGAAATGGTGGGTAGATGAGTTGTCTATCCTAGGAGACTAAAACTTAGAAGAATCTCACTTGGTATCCATAAGATGGTGCAAAGCGGACCTATGCTATCAGGTGGAAATCAGGTGAATTATAACAGTGCAACATTTCTTCAATAAATAATTACTTTAAAGTGATGAAATGTTTATAAGATTTGCAAACAGTGAGTCCTTTGGATATTTTAAATTCCAGGTTAAAATTCATTCAACTTATTGTAAAGAGCGTAGTTCGGAGTTCAACTCATGACTGTTGTTTATTAGCTAGTGAATTTAGGGAAGGTATTTCACCTGTATAAGCATCAGTATATCCTTCTAACATATGGAAAAATGATGATATCTTCTATACATAATTATAAGACTTTTGAGAAAATTATTTGTAAGGGATGAAGTATGTGCCTGGCACATAGCAGTCAGAAATTGGTAATTATTTGTATTAATACATGGGACATTTTAAAAATGTTTACTATATAAATGACTATGTTTGGTGTTTGCTCTGTGGATTACAAACAATGATATGCTAGAGATGACTCAGACATGCTTCATTGCTGCATGAATAAAATTTTAGGAGCCAGTGGCTAATCACAATCATTTTAGAAATCAGCTATAAGGAGAGTATTTATATCAGAAATTGAAAACACTACCATTCAAGTCTCTCTTTCCATAGAGAACTAGTTAGTGATTTCTGAGCTGAATTTTAAAAGGTGAATGTTGAGGAAGGGATTGAGGGGGTTGTTTTGGGAAAACAAACAGCAAAGCACAATTTATTAGGGACTAATTTACAGAAGTATGTCTTGGGCAGCAGCAAGATAGGAGGATTCCTGTACCCTGAGGCTGGAGGAAGGGGTTTATTTTTTAAGCTAGGCCAAGACAACCTGTGACCAACCCTAGTTTTTCTCAAAAAAAAAAAAAAAAAAAATTAACAGGTCAGGTATCAGTTAAGACACAGTCCAGGTACAAAATGCTTAGCTGACTATCTTAGTAACTCTTTATCCTTTGGCTGGCAAGATGGTGGTTATCACCAAGATGACTAAAGTCTTGTCACGCTAGATATCTACAGGAATAAGAACACTCATTTTGCTTTGTGGTTATCCAGCAGGATATGGAAACACCATTAGATGTACACACTGTGAAAACATATCTCCATGCGTACTTATATATAGTTGACACATGTTCTCATTTATTTTTTGGTTTAGTTTTATCTACTCTCCTTTTCACACACACACAAAAATACCTATTGTCTCCCTCTTTCCCTATAAACTAAAAGCTGCCATTTTCAGTGACCTACAAGACCCTCAAAATCTATTTCCCATAACCTCTCAGATATTATATCCTTCCAACTCTCTATTGTTTTCTTTTACCGCTCCAGTTAAATGCATAGAACGCCACTGCTCAGGGCCTTCAGTCTGGCTTACCCTTCTATTGAAAAACTTCCTCTAGAAGCTAGATACATGCATGACTTTTGTTCTTGCTTCCTTCAGGTGTTTGCTCAATTATAACCTATGAAACTGCCTATTCTTGTGTCTTTGTTTAAAAATCACAATTCTCCTTTCCTAGCATTCCCAGTCTCTCTTACACAGCACTGTTTTCATGCCAATTATCTTCTGACATTGTATTTGATTTACTTGTGGTGTCTGTCTCCTCCACTAGAATGTAAACATATAAGGGCAGGAAATTTTGTATGTTTATTCAAGGTTTAATCATAGGCACCTTGAAAAGTAAAAAGTAGCCAGTAAATATTTGAAAACTTAATTAATACTGGTGTTTTAGTCACCTTTTTTTCTCTGTGACCAAAATACCTGACAATAACAACTTAGAGGAAGGAAAGCTTATTTGGGGCCCACAGTTTTAGGGGTCTCAGTTCATATCTGACTCTACTGCTCTGGACCCAAGGTGAGGCAGAACATCATGGAGAAAGGGCATGGCAGAGAGAAACTGTTCCCTTCACGGCAGGAAGGAAGCAGAGAGAAAGAGAGAGAGAGAATGGGAAGGGTGGGGGCATCGGGCAGATAAGCCCTTCCAGGGCTTGGTCACAGGGACCCACTTCCTCTAGCCATGACCCATCTGCCTACAGTTAACCATTCAGTCGTTGAAACTAGGATGGACTGATTAGGTTAGAGCTCTCTCAATCCAGTCACTTTACCTTTGAATATTCCTGGATTTACAGGAGCTTTTGAGGGTCACCTCATATCCAAACCATAACACCTGGCTACAATTAAATCAACCTCTCTCTCTCTTTCCTATGCAGGGCAGGAGTTTTTATGATTTATGAGGCGTGTTGGAATATTAAAGGATCTAGAATTTCCCAATATGTCCTAAAAATTACCTTCCATCAAGGTAGTTATACATTAAAATAAGAATGAGGGTACTTGCCTTTGTTGAAGTTGGTTTAAGTCATATACATTAATCTCAAACCTCAACCTCTTCCTCCAAATTTACATTCAAATTTGGCTTTTTACCTTTGTGGTTGAACTATATGATATGGAAACTTAAAGCAAGAACAAGTACATATGGTAGAGAGGGGGTTGTGTGGAGAGAATGAGAGTAGAAACATGCAAAACTGAGGTAGTGGGATAACCTTAATTCTGGCCCCTATTGATCTGTGTCTCCTATGAGTCACACCTTTGCAAGTTCCCTACCACTTTGTATCATGATTGGTTTGTGTGACTAATACCTGCAGCTTAAGTAATGGTGAGATACTTCCAAGATTAAGTTATGAAAAATATTGAAGCTTCCATCTTGTCCATACTACTACCTTGGTTCATTCACTTTGAGACAACCATCTGTCATATCAAGTGAGCCTGTGGAGAGGCCCCCATGATAAGTATGGAGACCTTCTACCAATAGCCACATGAGAGAACTTAAAAATAGATACCCCAGGCTAGTAAGCATGCAGATGATTGAAGTTCCGGCCTACACATCTTGATTGCAACCTCAGACTCTGAACATGACCATTCTGGCTCTTAAAAAAACTTTATGTAATAATATTTGTTAAGCGGCTAGCTTTCAGAACGATTTATTATATAGTGTAGATGTTTAATGAAATCATCGTAATATCAGTAGCAGAAAGAAGCAGAAAAGAAGAACCTGTGCAAATAGTCCAATGAATGCTCTAAGTCTTTTTAATATCCCAAAGGCAAAAGTCAGGCACTCCCCTTCTTATGTTTTATAGTTTTGATAGAGTTTTGATAAGATGAGCTCTGTAAATATCTTTTGAATGAATAAGTGAATGAATAAAGCTGTTCATTTTGTACTCAGTTAATGTTTTATTCATGCTAAAGATTGAGGGGGTGGTGGATAAAGTTAGAGACTCTTGTTGACATGACGCTTATACAGGACTACATTCCCACAAATGAAAATGCCAGTCAATAAAGGCAGAGGTAGTGCCACACAGTCAATTGCCAATTTTCAAAAGTTATGGTGGGGGAGCAAACTCACAGATAATAGAAATGTCAGTGATATGCCTGAGATGGTATTTCTTGCCAGAGTTGCAGTGACATCCTTGAGTTAAAAATTTCAAATGATGTGAGAGTCACAACACAAACCAGTCCCTAGGACATGTCCAAAATTAAGTTAATGAATTTGGATGACATCTACCTTTGATGACTCATCTTTCTTTCCTCACCTCTCTTCTCTTGGCATTCAGCATGAATGGGGAGAGGAGAAAAATTAGGAAACTGGACTGAAGAATGCTGTAGTTGGCAATGACAGTAAGCTTTTTGATTTGTGATATTTCCTACTACCCTCAAGAGTTTACCAATAGCTTATAGTTTATTCCAATTCCCTTAAATTGGACAGCAATCATTTAAATATGCAAAATTTTCTATAGTTTCATTCCTCTGCTGGGATTTAAATGTGAAGAAATTAAAAACTGTAGGAATGACAGACAAATTGAGATTAAGTGGGGAAAAAAGCAGCAGGGCTTGTGTGTGACAGTGTCCATCTTATGACTTTAGTAGATATTTTATTGATGGGGGATTTTGCTTTGATTTTGTTATTAAATTTTTTCTTGGAATTAAAGTATTTTTCCTGAGTCTATCATTTAGTTTAAATTGTGCCCCCAGATGGAATATGAAACAATGTGAAGATAGAAGAGTTTAAATTATAAACTGAAGTGGCCCTTATATAAGTCATACTCCAGGGCCCAATGACACCATGTCTGATAGCCTTTGCTTTGATGAAATAAGGTCTCTTGTCTCAGAGCAGCAATTCTTTTAAAATGGTATAAATTTATCCTTTGATGGCAGAGTCTTCTGAATGACTACCATCTCCTGTAGCAACCTGTTCTACTTGACAGCAATGATATTTCCATCTTCTGGAAATAAAAATTGTAACCATGTCAAAACCTAGATCAGTTTAATGAAGGTCATTCTACCTTGGACATTTCTCCTGTATGCCTGGGCATTGGAATATGGGAGAATTAAAAACAATTTATTATTTTTTCTTGAAATACTGACACTTTCACTATGCCACTGTTTATCCAAATAGGCCATTTACCAGTATAAAGGGAACCAAAAGTCTGGGCATGTCTTATCTGAATGCACCTGATGATCTTGCTCCAAGGTTTGGCAGTACTCTGTATGGTCTAATGCTACTCTAACTTTGGGGACTGCTAGAGAAGAGTTAGGGTGCTCATCATATCAGTCTTGGACAAGTCATTTTGCTACAAATTCTCAAAGGGCAGACAACTTTTTGATTTATCCAAGTTAATTCTGCTTTTAGGACTGTCAATGGGAATAGACATGGCAGAGAAATTTCTGTTATTCCGATGTGGAGTTATGGAATATAATATAGTTTAGAATATAATATTCACAAAAGAGGTCATATATAGTTAACATGGAGAAGCCAAGCAAAAGAAGGAACAAAAGATAGTATTAAAGACAACATACACTATACATATTTATGTAAAAAGTTTATTTTTGTGCATATGTTAAAAATCATACATTTATAAAGCAACATATACTTATTATGAGTAGTGACTACCTGCAGTTCATGTTGTCAACTTCCAGTGGGATTAATTTTTACTTGTGCATTGAATGTGTTTTCATTCATTGGTTGAATAAGAATTTGAATTTTCTGCTTAGTTGAATAGTGGATAAGCACATCATATCTGTGAATTTTATAATATAGAAGATGGCAAATTTTGGCATCTGGAAATCCCAGTTTAGCTATCTTTATGGAGATCTAGAATTTTAAGGGTTTACTAATGTGCCTCTGATGGGTCCATCTGAGTTTGAAGGATGATTGAAAATTTCTACAATGTTTCATGTATTCAATCTGGTTGAAGAATAAGTATAAAGTAACTCATACTCCACTTGTCAGTGTATCCAGAAGTGCTGTAGTATCCAGAATGATGACAGTGTTTGGGTAGAGTGCTCTTTTTCTGTTTTAGTGGGAGTTCAGTATTTCTCAAACAGATTGGTGAGATTTTGAATGATGTTCTAGTGCCAATTCATGTGTCCAAGCTGATCTTAGGAAGAGCCAGACTGTGTGACTGAAGTTGAAACTCGCTAAGCTGGATATCTTGAACACCTTGAATATCTTTAACATCACCACATGTCCCAGATAACTCTTGGTCCTCAAGTTAAGCATGAGGCCTGAGGGTGACTGTGTTAATTGGGGGATTGTGAAGGATGTTGGGGGAGGGATGAGACCATAGCTGATTACTTCTGGGATTTGAGTATAATGCCCAGTAACATCTTCTCTGGTCCTGTAAGAAAACTTTGATATCAATTTGAATTTTGAGTTATCTTGACAGTAAACAATTCCAATGAAGAAGACACTTGTTATCAGGTCCTTCAACTAATCCCTTACACTGCGATTCTAGGCTTTTCAAATCACCATCTGATAAAAATCCCCAGATGGATTCACTTACATGGAGTTTTTTTTGGGGGGAGGATGGGGTACCAAGGATTGAACTCAGGGACACTCAATCACTGAGCCACATCCCCAGCCCTATATGGTATTTTAGAGACAGGGTCTAACTGAGTTGCTAGCACCTTACTTTTTGCTGAGGCTGGCCTTGAACTCGCAGTCTTCCTGCCTCAGCCTCTGATACTGCTGGGATTACAGGCATGTACCGCTGTGCCCAGCTACATGGAATTGCTTAATTGAGAAATACATGTAATATAGATGGCTTGGCAATTATACTTTTACAAAAATTAATAAAATGTCATTAGAATTTATGTTCTGATCTCCTGTGAATTTGACATAGCTACTGATCGGCTCAGAGTTGCCAGAAAAATAGTACAGTTTTGGGACCTATAATTCTGAGGTAATGATTGTAATAGTAATCTTGTTCTATATTGATCTTAGTAAGCTAACAACTTACTCTCTTCCTGTGGATTTAGAAAACTCTCTCTATATACTCTTTCTTTAAAATACAAAGCCACGACATGTTTAATCAGTTCACTTTGGTAAGAAAATATTTATAAAAATAATTTCACATGAAATGGTATCATTTTGTAATTAAAAAAATCTCTTATCAAACTGAAGCAGAAAACAATATCCTTTAAAATCTCCTGTGTCTTTTTGTTTTTTGGTCTTTTTTGAGAAATAAAACACAGCCCATCATTTTATATATTCCCATGTGATTTTGGTGATGCTCTCCAGAGAACTTAAAAGAAATATGCCTTTATATTATGTGGTTTGACTAATTTTCTGTCACAGGGGTATGCCTATACTAATGGTATTTTAAATTATGGCTTGTGGAGTTTTCAGAAATACTACCAAAAAATAAAACCACCACACACACACACACACACACACACACACACACACACACAGAGGAAACAACAACCATTGGGTCTGCTATAGGGAGGGAGTGTCCTGTGTGAAGTTTGGTTGCTGCCTTTGTTTCTGCTGACTTGAGACCCCTTTCTACAGTGAAAGCACCTGTCCTTTAATACTGGCCTATTATAACCTCATATTAAAGTAAGTTTCCTGGGCTAACCTAACCACACATTCACATCATAGTTGCACAGGATATAGAATTATATGCAAATATTGTGACTATTGAAGTTAATTCTATTAAACTACTACTGTGAGTGGAAAGGGAAATGCATCACACACATGTGACACAACCATGTACACTCATATCCCTCTTCACTTGTACCATATACACCAATGTCTGCTAAGAGATCTGAGAACTTCATAAATCTCTATTTTTTAAATCTTACTACTCTGTGACCATAAGAAAACATAACATTTCCAAATATTTGACAATTGCACATATTTTAAAATACATTTATTTACCATAGTACTCCTTCCTTTCACCATTTTATTTTAAAATATGCTGTTACTTTTTTTCTTAATTTCCCGTTGGCAGTTAAGTAGCATCTTAAAATAAAAACTATGGGAATTTATAATAAAATTACTATTCCCCACTTCTACTTCTTCAATAAAATTAGAGGCATGTCAGTGATTGCAGTAATCTGATTGGGAATTTAAATGCAAAGAAAATCAGAAAATTCAAAATTGTGGTTCCCACAGCAACTATAAAAAGACACTCAACATGACTGCATATTTATATTAAGATATAAAACTTAACAACTTCTCCAGTTATACAAATGCTATATAAAAACAAAGGGGTGGAATTATGGTTGCTATGGGAATCACAACTCTGAACCTACTGACTTTTGGAAGTTTAAATATACTGACATAGAATTTCACACTGAATATTA
Organism: Glaucomys volans; assembly: GCA_020662805.1. NCBI lineage: Eukaryota > Metazoa > Chordata > Mammalia > Rodentia > Sciuridae > Glaucomys > Glaucomys volans. The sequence continues at coordinate 233,684 of JAJEJO010000527.1, read as the reverse complement.
CATAGGTACAGGAACATGCACGGGATTAGAGACAAACATGTGGCAAATGACATGAAATGAAATAATGAACGAAATGTCACTCTGGTGCCTAAATGTCTCCTATTTATGGATCAGTCCCTTTCACTATGATAATACATTGCTTCTGAAAACAGAGCAAAATATCCCTAGGCTCTGTTTTATGAAGTGATGGAATATGTGCTTGTCTTTCTCCTTTCGTTTAAAGGTTTAACTGTTCTTTAATGGATGAAGAATGGGGCAGAAAAATAAAGACATTAGTGTGGCTCTTAACAATTTACTAGCCAAAGACTTTTCATTTGTTTCCTAAAATCAGGAATAATTGCTATTTTAAGACAATTTTATAACACTGACTTAAATGAGATAAGGTGTACAAAATTCCTGGCTAAGATGTGCAATTAATGTGTGGATTCTTGCTTTTTAGGGTTCACCACTTTCACTAGACTGTGAAACTACTATAACTGAGGTATATTTTAATTTTTGAGAATTATTAGCAACTGAAGGAAATTTTTTAAAAAGGTTAACACTCATCATTGACTTTGTAAAGATAATATTCTAGTTAAGTGATAAATTATACCTGCATAAACCTTATAATAATATTTAAATTGATATGACTATTTAAAACATTTAAATGTATATGACTATTTAAAAATTTGCAAAACAAAAACTGATTACTTTCTTTGGAATACACATAATTCTTATTCTTTTACAATAAGCACATGGGCATGGAATTCAGGAAAACAGGTGACAGACAATCGCAATATCATAATTCCTCTACATCTTTTTTTCCAAGACAAAATGCAACAGTAATCAGATTTCAGCCTTCTGTTTGGGCAATTTGTTTTTTATTTTCTCTTCTTAAAAGTCTCAGCAGCTAGCTGGGTGTGGTGGTGCAGGCCTGTAATCCCAGTGTGTCAGGAGGCTGAGGGAGGAGGATCACAAGTTTGAGACCAGCCTTCACAACTTAGAAAGGTCCGAAACACCTTAGAATACCCTGTCTCATAATAGAAAATGAAAAGGACTGGGGATGTGGCTCAGTGCTTGAGCACCCGTGGTTTCAATCCCTGGTACAAAACAAACAAATATAAAAACCCATGAATGTATCAGCAGTTTTGGAATTTTTATTTTCTTGGGGGGTGGTAAATGAGTCTTTTCCCCACAATCAGGCGATCACTTGAGAGAGGCGAATTGATTTCACTGTTTATTATTATCAGTATTATTACTATTATGACATGTACAGATGCCAGCAGTGTTGTGATGCAATCCTGACTTCAACAGTGCATCTGAGGCAAACTCAGTGAGTTGTTTTTGCTGTTCAGTTAATACCAAGGCCACAGCTTTTTTGAACAGTACTCTAATCACAGTAATTTAAAAAATCTTGCACAAACATAGAAACAAAAAGATGTACCCCATTTGTATACAATGAATCAAAATGCAGTTTGTAAAAATAAAATAAATAAATAAAAATATTTAAAAACTTACATGTTCCTTTTGTCATGATTTTTGTAATGTCTTCTGAAAAGACACATCAGATCATGATGTTACTTGCTTAACATTGTAGTTCATAAGTTTAAATTATTTTTCCTGAACTTGTAATTTTATTAGGAAAGATTCTGGCTTGGAAAGTGGAATTTATGTGTCTTTTAGAATTCCTACTTCATATCACTTTGGAAGAAAGTAAGACTTATAGAATATTAAGATAATATGGCATATGTTTCTTAAATTTTAAGAGCAAACCACAATAGGAAATACCTTTTGTATTATAGCTTAGTACACACAAATTTAGTCGCACAATATGACTCAAAAACAGAGGATTTATAAAACAAATCACCCTCATTACATATGATGTACTTTGATCTATTCTATTCTATTCTATTCTATTCTATTCTATTCTATTCTGTTCTATTTTTATAAAGAATTCCAGTTGCAATCCACCAAATTGATTCATGACCTATTAAAGGTCTTCTATTCATAGTGTGAAAAAACCTACAGCACATTATCACACAGTGGCAGAATCTGAATAGGAAACCAAGTTATCTGAATGAATGACATCATCAGTCAATCAACCATTCAACTGATGAGTCTAATTGGTCACCTACCTGGATATATGACCTTGAGCAATTTACTTATTTTTTCTATGTCTCAGTTTATTTTTAATCAGGAAAATATTAATACCTTCTCAGAAACTGCAAATGAATGTATGTAAACCTCTTTGAACAGTGGCTGGTGATAGTGAATTCTATACAGACTAGTTATTAGCTCTTTCTGTTATTTGCTGACACAGAATACTCAAAGTGTGCCTTTTGGCTCTTGACGTAGAAGGTAAGATTGATTTAAATTCTGCTCTAAGGAAGTGACAAGGGAGTATGAGAAAGAAACAAGAAAGTAAATAATTCTAATATATGATTTGTGGGTTTGGGTTTTTTTTTTTTTTGGTACCAGGAATTGAACCCAGGAATGCTTACCACTGAGCCACATCCCCAGCCCTTTTTTGTATTTTATTTAGAGTCAGGGTCTTGCTGAGTTGCTTAGGTCATTGCTAAATTGATGAGGCTAGCTTTGAACTCAAGACCTTCCTGCCTCAGCCTCCTGAGCTACTGAGGTTACAGGCTTGCACCACCATGCCTGCCCAGCAGCATCTTTCTTATACCCTGAACTTGACAACCCTGAACTCCTAACACCTATGTGATGTAAACTCCTGAATCTATGTCTCTAGTTCAGATTTCTTACATATCCAGTTGTAAGTACATGTAAGTACATGTCCATACAAATATCTCTCTGAGGGCTGGGATATAGCTCAGTTGGTAGAATGCTTGCCTCACAAGCACAAGGCCCTGGGTTCAATCACCAGCACAACAAAAACAACAACAACAAAATATCCCTCTGAACATTTCCAAATAACATCCATTACTTCATTTTCCCCCACCCACACCACTGCTGCAATACTGGAGATTAAACCCTGGGCCTTGCTAGGCAAGCTTTCTACCACAGAGCTACATCCCTTATGAATTTTAAAATTTTATTTTGAGACAGTGTTACTGGAAGCTCAGTCCTTGTCCCCAGTGCCAATCTAATAATGATGACATGGTTTTGAGAAAAAGAAAAAAAGAAGACTTTTTGCTTTGCTAGCAAAGGAGAAACACAGAGGACTCCTGTCCTGAAGTCTGTGATTCTTGGTTTGTGTTTTATGATAGATGCCTGATCAAGTTACTGTGGTGATGGCTAAAGACACATACATATAGTAAGAATGCTTAGATTGTTTTTGGAGATCACCCTCCTGAAGTATCTTAGAGTCTCCAAGGAATGGTACTCATGAGTTCACATATGAGTTAAAGCTTCCCTTTCTATCTCCTGTTTCTCCCATGTCACACTAGTATCATGGGATTTCTACTTTTATCAGCATCGTTGTTCTTCCTCAAATGCTGCCCTGCTGTTTGTCACTTTATTCTGAGCAGTCCCTGTTTGTCACTTGTGGTTGAGATGCCAGCAGAGCACCTCTTCCAAGGAGAGCCCACACCACTGTGCGTTGGTTCCTGTGATTCTCTCTAGCCCTTGCTTCTATTACAGTGCTGGGCAGTCTTTCTGAAGTGACTTGCCAATGCCTCTTACAAAGTCCCCATTACCAGGATTACATGAACACTGGGTTGTTCCAGAATTTTTAATCTAACTTTTTTTTTTTCTCCTGTGCTTTTTCTTCCCAAGTTGCTGATGTGCCTTTGTGTTATATCCAGAACACTTGATTCTTGGTAATTCTCAACTTTTGTTGCTGGCTGAGCTCTTTATGCCAGATTCTGGATTCCCTTATAACAGATTCTCGCTCAGAGATTTGGTAGTGCTCACAGGCAATTTGGTTTCTGAATGGCTTTTTAGTTTTGCTGGTATTTGAGGATATGCCTGAATTCCAAACATAATATGGCATGAGTAACTTCCCCACAGAACTGTTAGATCCAGTGGTATGCTGGCAAATGTTTAATAAATAGCAATCTGAGAGAAAAGAAGTCCTGATTTGTAGCATTTGCTAATTTCCATGGGGTGAATGCTCCCAGCATGGCCAATTCCAGGGCACCAGGGGGTAAGTGGAATTGGGAAATAATGTCCGCATTTGACTCCCTTGAATCAATATCTGCTAGCTCCAGTCCACACAGCTTATACCCAATGTAAAACCATGAACAAAAGCACATATCTGGGTGATTGATGTGATACTTCATGGACCAACTATATTCAGGTCTATCCAGGACACTGTTAGAGACACACACATGCGCACACACACTGACCCAAGATAGTAAATAAGCACTAAATGGCTGAGAAAAGAATTAAGACTTTTCTCTGCTATGATTCTAGAGCATTGTGTGTGTGTATCAAAATCCTTTGTACTATGGTTTTCCAACTGAATTCTATTTCATTTTTGATCAGCTTTTTTGAGACATAATGCCCATACTATAAACTTGTCCATTTAAAGTGTATAATTTAAGGGTTTTTGGTATCCTTATAGAGTTGTACAATGATCATCACAGTCAACTCAAGAATGTTTTCATCACTGTGAAAAGAAACTTTACACCCATTATCAGTTACTCTGTATTCCTACCCACCTTCCTTCCTTCACCAGTCCTGGTTAACTATTTATTTATTTATTTATTTTTGAACCAGGGATTGAACTCAGGGGCACTTGGCCACTGAGCCACATCCCCAGCCCTATTTTGTATTTTATTTAGAGACAGGGTCTCACTCAGTTGCTTAGGGTCTTGCTAAATTGCTAAAGCTGGCTTTGAACTTGTGATCCTCCTGCCTCAGCCTCCTGAGTCGCTGAGATTGCAGTGTGCACCACCACGCCTGGCCCTATATTAATCTACTTTCTGTTTTCATAGATTAGCTTACTCTGGACATTTAATGTAAATTAAAACAGGTCGTTTGTGATCTTATGCAAATGACTTTTTCACTTAGGATATTTTCAAGATTCATCTGTATTGAAGCATATCTCAATATTTTTAGGTTTTAATGCTGAGTAAGAGTGCATTATAGGGATAGTTCACATTTTATTTATCATTCAGCACTTGATGAAATTTAGATTATTTCCACTTTTTGCGATTATGAATAATGTTGCCATGAATATCAGTTCTTTTGTTTCCTGAGGCATGTATTTCCATTTTCCTCACATATTTATATTTACCTAGGAGTGGAATTGCTGGGTAATTTGCTAAGTTTATGTTTAACAGTTTGAGGAAGTGTCATACAATATGTTAAATCACCTGTAACATTTTATATTTCCACTTGTGATGTATGAAGGTTTAAATTTCTCCACATTCTTACCCCTACTTATCTTTATTTTTGGTTATAGAAAGCTTAGTTGGCATAAAGTAGCATCTTATTGTATTTCATTAATGGCCAATTATACTTAACATCTTTTCATGTTGCCTATTTATATATCTTTAGAAAAACGTCTATGAATATCTTCTATTCTTTTAAAAATTGATTTATTTATATTTTTATTATTTGAGTTGTTTATGTATTCTGTTAACAAATCCCTTATCAGATATCTAATTTGCACATATTTTCCCAATTCTGTTTTGTTTTTACTTTCTTGATATTATCATTTTTAAGTATAAAATTTTTATTTTGATAAAGTCTAGTTTATTTTTTTCTTTTGTGTTTGTGCTTTTTGTGTTATGTTTGAGAAACCTTTATCAGAGCTAAGATAAACTTAAGATTTCTTTATAGGCTTTTTAATACTAGTTTTATAATTTAGCTCTTACATGTAGGTCCATGATTGATTTTGAGTGTATCCCAATTTTTTTGTATCATGTAAGAAATTTTTTTGTATCATGTATTTTCTTAAAAACATTGATTCCAGGATAAAGATTTGGCCTTAATCTAAAAGAAAATAAAGCAAAATCTTCCCTCTCTGTGCAAATTAACCACTGATTTTTTTATTTAAAAATTCACACAGACATCAGTCATTGTTGAATTTATTTTGGTCATTACACATTTTCTTCCTTGGAGTATCTATCAATCAAAATTCTGCTGTCATAAATCTGTAGTTTTCCATGTCTCTGTAGCAGACCTTGCTGGTTTAACAGGCCCAGAACTGAAAAAGTATTTTTACTTTTTGACAAGTAATTAAATTTCTAACAATGTTCTGGATCAAACAGTTTACTCTGAATTAGTAGTCTGATTTTTAGCTGCAATTATATGTGTAAACAATTTCCTCTTCTCCCAAAGGTTGTAAATATCTTTATAAAAATAGATGGGAGGAAAGTGGAGAGGGAGGGGGAACCCCCCAACTCCACCAACAAGGAAAAAAAAAAGGAGAAATCTATTGATGTTAAAATTAAAAGGAGGTGTTTGATATGATAAATAATTATGAGATAATGGGTTTCTGTGGGATATGGAAATAGAACCCACAATGAAAATGAAGACCTCAGCTAAGAGATGGTAGATGGATAGGCTGTGTACTTAAAAGTTTTACTTACCTTCTACACTTTCTGACAAACTAGCATTTGGCACGATTACCTGTGAATCTTTTTGTGTACCTGGGTTTCTGGGAAGAGACAGATCATGTGGGAGCTACAAAGTGGTCCTCTATGTCCTGAATTATAAGCTAATCGTATATCTGTATTTTTATTTCTCAATAGTTCTTTGTGAATCTTCTAGGCCAGGTGATGATGTGATGCTATCAGAAGAAAAATCTGTCTTCTATTTAAAACTTAGATATGGCTGCTAGGCAGGGGGCTTTTTAAAGGGGTTGTGCTGAACATAGCAGGTTTTTCATTCTGTAGAGGAAGGTAGCTTATCACAAAGGTATGGCTCATAAATTGATTAAATATCCACAGCATCGCTGTGTTGTAAGTTATTAAGGGGCAGTGGCACAGAGACCCTTGTCAAAACTAATGAGGATTCCAACCTGACTGATTTGACCTAATCATTGGGAGATAATAATAGATCTATCCCATAAATTACTGGGTAACTTTGATGATTGCTCAGTGGCATGCAGACGAAAGCAGAGCCCAGCATGGATTTTATCATTTATTTAATCTATTTTAGACCAAAATGTGTCAGAGAGAATACAGAAGACATTAAAGTATTTAGAGTTACCAAGCTATAAATATTTGTCAAATATGATTTTATAGCTTTAGGCTACTCTTTTCTTTCAAGTTATAAGATTATATTGTATTATAGCCTTAAAACAGTGATTTATCACCACCACCAAAATAAATAAATAAATAAATTAAGCAGTTTAGAAACTATCAGTTATGTAAATTTCTACCTTGGAATATTCTTTAATTGTAGTACAACATCAAGATAGATAAGTAAGACTTTACAGGGGGAAAAGCATACATTTTACAATTTAGAAAATGTGTTAGAAAATGTTTTATCCTCATCTCACTTAATTCCCTGTATAACCATTTATCATTTCAGAAATTTATCCTTATACTATAATTGTCTGAGTTTTCTTACAAAGGCATGTCAGAACATTTCACAATTGCTTTCTCTTTGTTAATTTCCCCCATAAGTTAGCAAGCCTCCTAAGAAAAATTCTGCCTGCCAATTTATTTCATTTACAGTTTCTTAATACAAATTTAATAGCAAGAATTTTTACCATGACTTTTAAAGATATTTGCTGAAAAATGATATTTCTAAAAGGACTATATAAATCATAAGGCAATTAAATTATCACAAAATAAACACAACAGTGAAATAATTCCCAGATTGAAAAAAGAGATGATTATTAGAAATAGAAGCCAATCTGGTGATCCATTTCAGTCAAAGTCTTTATATCCTCTCCCAAGGAAACTACTGTCTCAATTTCTACAACTATAATTTAGCTTTGTCTGGTTTATTTATTTGGTTTGTTTATTTATTATTTATTTTGGAACCAGGTATAAAACCCATGAGTACTTTACTACTAAGTCTTTTTATTTTTGAGGTAGGATTTTACTAAGTTGCTGAGGGTCTCTCTGAGTTGCTGAGGCTGGCCTCCTGCTTGTGATCCTCCTGCCTCAGCCTCCCTAGTTGCTAGGATCACAGGCATGTGCCAGCATGCCTGGCAATTGTAGCTTTTTAAAAAACTCTATGCAAATAGAATTTTAAAATAATTATACAATTGTATTCATTCTTTTGTGTCATTTAATATAATAGCATATTTGTAAAAGTCAGTAGCTTTGTGTGTGGGTGATTTTAATTCCTTTTCAGTGCTGCATAGCATTCTATTATATGAATATACTGTAATTTATTTATACTTTATATTTTCATGCATGTACATGATATTTCCAGTTTTGAATATTTTGATGCATATGTACATGTTTCTTTGGGTATCTATGTAAAAGTACAGCTGTGGCCTTGGTGTCTGTATATGTTCAGCTTTACCACATAGTACCGGTGGGATCCAGAGTCCAGAGGTGTTATACTTCTGCCAGTGGTGCCTTTTTCACCAATCAAATATATCACATTAGTAGTTTGAAATTAAAATGTCCTTAGCTTCTTTCTTCAGGATTAAACTGATATTTTCAAATTAACTCTTTAAACAAAGGAATATTTGTAGGTCAAACAAATGTTAAGTTTTTGAAATAACATGCACTTGAGGATCCTGACAAAAAAGTGAATAGTGAACTAAATCCATGATTATTTTTCTATAATCAAAAGTGTTTGAGGCCTAATGTGGCTGGGGATCTATGGATCCAGCTATCTTTTTAATATCTTTAGACTTCAGTTCCCTAGCTTAGTAGTAATAATCATTATCTCACAAGGTTGTTGGGACAAATGAGACAATGCTTCATAGGCGACATACAGCAACTGCTCAATAACTAACAGTCATTACTAATCACTAATATTTGCACTTATGTCTTTACATCTGGTTTTAATACCTAAACTCTATTAGTAGTCTAGAAAAACCAGTTCAAATTGTATGGTGGTGAAAAGAAGGAAAACCAGAAACTGCTCCAAACTCCTAGGCATAGGGGAAGTTTAATATCATTCCTCTATATTCATTTCAGACCTCAACCAGGAAGGTGTCTTCCTCACTGGTGAAAGTAAATCCTTTCCTTCCTTTATCTTTTCCAGCCCTTTATCTCTTCCAGGGCTGCATTATGACTTTTGTGGGCTTATTTTTCCATTTAAAAATTAAAGAATAAAGTACATATTATGACAGTATCAGCATAAAGATAAACATTTAGTAAAACATTTTCTTTGAACTAAAAGTAATATTTTTCTGATGTTTCATGGATATCTGAATTCTTCCCTCTCACTCACACTCTTCTCACTTTGTGTTCAACTCAGATTTTATACGATAGTATTCTTCTTGTTATAAGGTAATGTCTTCACAAGCAGTCCTTCTGTTTGTAACTACAGATCCTAGCATTTTGCAGCACATGTGAGAGAAAAAAACTTACTTAAAACCAAATATACATACTGGCAGCCTAGAGGAGAAACTGAGACTGATAATAGAAGTACAAACTTGTGTTTTAGAGTGATGCAAGATCTTATACTGAACACATAAAGTGGTTTTCAAAAGGTTAGAAGACCAATTAAGTCTATGGAATGGTACATTTCATTGATCACACACACACATTTTGTTCTCCAGGTGTATTTTGAGCCTCCATTGTGTTCGCTAATATTTCTTTAACACTTTTCTACTTGGCATTTTAAAATCAAGTGAAATATCAATCCATGGACTCTTAATAGTTTTTGATAAAATGTTCTCCTTTCTTCACAATAATCATGAATAGCGAACTCTGGCACTTCCTTTTTAAATAAGCCTCAAGTCAATTCTATTTTCTTTAGCCTCGAAATGGCAAATGTAATGGACAATTTGCTTCATCTTTGGCATGGCAGACACACTCTTCCTTCATAGTTATAAAGCAAATTCCAGTTAATTAATTCTGACCCAATTCCCAAGAGTAAGGTACGTGACATGATAATCCTGATTTTAAGTGAATCTATGTTTTGTAGCTCTGAACCATATTTCTGTAGAAGTCTTTTTGCTTATTTAATTTTTTTCTTATAATTATTTTTTGTGTTAGTAAGGTTTCTGATCAACACTACTTCATTAAAATAAATGATCTGATGAGCAAGGCAGCGTAAGATTCATATTCTGTGCTAATTAACAGATTCTTCTAATTGTTAGAATGCTCCTGATGTCTTTCTAATTCTTTCAACTCATTACTTTTTTTTACTAAAGTTACAGTTCTTAAAGGAATAGTAACAGATACTATGAAACTTCCTTTCTGTATATACACACTGCCTCAAAATACATTAATTTGTGAAAGCAGGCCAATAATTTAAAATCTGTTAATTGATGTGCTTTCCTTCCAAAACCAAGTGAAATATCTTTCCTATTTTCCATTTCTACTTTCCCATCTGGGATACTAAAATGCATTTTTAAAAGATTACTTGTAGTTGAAAATAATGTAGCAAAACATATATTAAAATATCTACATGCTTGTACTTGAATACATTTAGTTAGATTAGTAGATCAGATCTGAATTTCTGCTATTACAGAGAGGAGCAAGGGGGAGGGACCTAATTTTATTTTTAAAATGTTCATTATATGATTACTAACAAATAGAGTTGATAATGTGTTGATTTATGCTTGGATCATTACAAGGTGATGTTTTTGGCAATTGTGTGGATGGATTCTCTACTATAAGGGCTGGTGATTAAAGAATCACAACTCTGTCTCAGGCAAAGATGAACATTTGAGAAATACAGTGAAAACCATAAAAAAAGAAAACAAACCATGTATAAAAATTACCATTCCTAGGAGATTTTGGAGAGAGAAAATAGTAGAAGGCAAGTGAATGAATAAAATTGATAAATATTTATTCATTGCTCTTTGAATGAAGGTATACCCTATGCAAAGATAGTTATTTCTTTGATAGATATTAAACATATTATAAAATTTATTAAAGCCATTGCTGAATACTAATTTTAAGACGATGTGTAAGTACCAATATGTTTCATATATACATTTGGAAATTTCACTTAATTTTGAACACAGGTTACCAAAATGTTAACTGCCTGTCTCTATTTTATGAGGAACAAAAAGAACATTTCAGGTTACCACTCCACACTTATAAAAGGATTCCAAGTATTTTAACTCATTGGATGTGCCCAACCCTCTGAGGAAATAGTCATCCTTGATTTTTATATTACAGATGGAAAAACAAGAGAAATTAAGTGACTGACCTAAGTACATAGAGTAAAATTCTCAATAAGGAATAACATAAAATTTCTTTTTTTAATTCCAAGCCTCAGAAACTCAGAAAAAAGTAATCTGACAAATGCGTAGGTAATTATCAGGAATTAGTGAAACAAATTAGTTTGAGGTCAGCATTATCCCTAGGAAAAACTTAGAAGATATATTAAACTGATTTAGGTATACTTCAATAAGAACATCTGCTATAACTCCAAAGTTCAATTTAATACAAATTAATACAAGACTTGTTTTTTAACAAAATAGTACCAAAAATACCATCTCAGCAAGACCGTTTGCATTAGCTATTGCTTCTGTTTAGGTGTCTCACTCCAACTTGAAGAGCTCTGCCTTCTGGGATCTTTATGTTCTGATGTTGTCCCCCCCTTGCCTCTCTGCCTTCTTCCCCAGCACCCACCCAGAATTGGCACATGCTACCCATGTCTCCTGAACTTAGGGGTTGATGTGTGTTCAGAACCTACACCCAGACCCTCTTCTGTCCAAAAAATGATTTTGTGTACTTTCACTTCATTAAATGCATTTCTAAGTGCTATTTTCAGAGTTATGTTGGGAGCTGTAAAAATTATATGCTCACAGATAGCAGGCAAGTAATGTAAGTGAAGGAAGGAGGTAAGATGTCTAGACATGCAGTAGTGGATTATAGCAAACATGTTCCTTGAAGAGCACAAGCTTCATCTTGAAAGAGGGACAGATGCCACTCATCTGTACTTGCATGTGATTCTCCTGTATGTTCTCGTTATGTCAGGTAAATTGTGCTTTTATGTTGTAATTTTATGTCCTTTAAACCTACTGTACCAAACAAAAATGTAACAGACTTTCATGATAGAGTGAGTATTGCATTGGAGAAATTAGAGTGGTCAGTTAAGACAGGATATGATTTGATCACTAAAACTAAAACGGGAGTATCCGCTTCACTGAGTAGTTGTAAGGATTTTGTAGGTAATACAAGCAAAATTGTTTTGTAAATTGAAAAAGTATATCAAATATATTTACATTGTTATTGAATCTGAACAAATACTTATAATGATTATTTAAAGACCTTAAACTTTTGAAACATGCATTTAACATTAACTTATAATGTTTAGTGAAACAGGAAACTTTATTCCTTAAAAAATTTGGGTAAAATTTTACTATACTTAATACTTTTGCTTCCTTAGAATTTGTTTTATTTCTTTATAAATTGCCTCAAACTGTTTTATGTTAAATGAACCTGGGCCTAAGCCTGGACCCAGTGCTGTTTGCCTAGATATTTAATTTAGTGATTATTCTTAGACACCTAAAAATTGTTTGACTCCTTTCCATAGATCCTGACAGATTCTGTGTTTAGGCTTTTTCTTTCTTGGCTTAAAAAAATACTTCTCAATGCTATCTGGAAATATATTTCTGGGAACTAAATCTAATAGTCGTACGACTTAAAGATATACATGGAAAAAGAAAGAGTAGAAAGGAGATATTCTTACTATTTTTTAAAAATAATTATCTGTAGGGATTAGATTTCATTCCATGTCAGGTAACTCAGGATAATATATAGTGTATAGCACAGTATGTAGAGCCATCTACATCAACTTATTTCTTTTGTACTTCTCTGAGAGGATTGTGAATGAAATTTACTATGAGCCTTATATACATTTTTACTACTCTAATTTTTAAACTCATGTTTTTGATTTGCACAATACAATCTTAAACTTTTGTTGTTATTCTCTTTCTGCAGAAAATTTATGCTAGTATCCAATGATAAATTTTAGCCTGGTTACTTTGAGTACTAGAAAATGAGACTTTCTAAAAAAAAAAAATACTTAAAATATAGACACATTTCTTTTTAACTTTAAATCTTAAAACTAAATTTTTTCCCCATGCCTCTAAATTTTCCAATCTTTTTAGATTCTAGTTAACTAAATATTCGTCCATATTGCAGATATAAAGAAGGATTTTTTTCCTTCTGTGGTTGATTGTTATTTGGGTGCTCTTCAAATATACCATATCTCTAAGTGTTCATGCCCTTATATGGTCCCTTCCCCTGGAATCTGGGCTGATGCTGTAATGTGCTGTAACCAATAAAATGCAACCAAAGCAACTGTTTGCCAGATCTATATCTAAGACTTAAGAAGACCTGATAGTGCTTATTTTGGGTCTCTGAGGGAAGCCAGATAGCAAGTAAGGAATCTCACTGACTTGAAATGCCCATACTGTGAGCTTGTGTCCTAGCTGCCCACATGGAGAGCAATCATGGGATCCAACCAATAGCAGGAATTGAAGCCTGAGACATGTAGCCTAAGTTGAGCAGTTCCAGCCAGCCCCCAGTGATTAGAATCATTACAGATAATGTTGCAGGAAAAAGACAATTCTCCTTGGTAAGCCTGCACAAGTTATGAGCAAAGAAGCAAAAGAGATAGTTGTTTTAAGCCTTTGTATTTTGAGGCAATTTATTATGCAAAAATAGATGATCAAACTGCATTGCTAAAATAATTTGCAAGAAAAGTAATTTATCCTGTATCAGAGTTTTAAAGTCTCTTGTGTTATGGGTCAGATAATTTTTCAATTATTTTATTTTTGAACAATACTATATAAAGGAGACACTTGAAAAACTTAAAATATGCTTAATTAATGCTGTGTCTAAGATCAAAGCTTCTGTTATTTACTGCATCTTCTATGATTATAAAGTTATCACCCATATCCCTGGATAACTGGTGCCCCTGCCTATAATGCATTGCTTCTTGTTTGTTTTTACTACCTATTGCCAAATCTGGGGGAGACCAGTTACTAATATCCTGAGGCTTGTCTTTATTTGTTAAACTGTCAGAATCAATAGATTTTGAATTTCAGCATCTTCCTCCCTCTTCCCTTCCCCCTTCTCTCCAGCTCTTCCCATCTATAATAATCTCCACACCATTTCTATAGGGTGGGTGTCTTTGAGATAATAGGTAGCAGGTCCATTTATTGTGTTGACACTGCAGATTAGTTCTAAAAATCCCATTCATATCATTACTGGGATAAAATAATAAAAGTGTTTGATTCTGTCAACACCTGGGATTTAGTACTCTCATCAGGATGTCATGGAGCTTTGTCTACAACTTGAAAATTTTGATAAATTTTTGAGGTTTTTCTTTTAGTGCTTAAATAGATTTGATGTACAGGTGTGTAATGTGTAAAAGATTGTTATTAGCTATGGCAAGATATGGCAGTATTTGTTGTTACAAGTGAGAGATGGGACAGGAGATTTTTTAGATATTTAGGTTACATTACTATAAGCAAACTAAGCATTTTGACTCATTCTGAAAGAACTTGATATTATTGTAAACATGTTCCACTGGACACTTCATTCAAGAGTCAACCAGCATCAACTATAGAAATTTTAAATCTGTGTTATGGTGGTTTTTAAAATAAAACTTTAAGTCAAGTTCAGTTTATTAATGACTCATTAGTGTGTACCTTGACTAAGAATGATGAAAGAGTAATAAAGAACAATCAGTCTTGTTATTGGAAATTCTGTCTGCAAGGAAGCCTTTCTTCTAATCCTTTCTTAGTTCTAGAGTATGAAAAAGGCAGGATTTTAGGGTGATATCAAGTACCCACTCATAATTTTGCTCTCCTGGGAAATTTTATTCAATGTCGAGGGACATCCATAAAGAGAATTTAGCAGAGCCCTGTAAATTATCTTAAATTCCTAGGACAAAGGAATAAAAGTCAAGGGTGCTTTTAGAATTGGAACATCTGGAATAGTTTGGGAGCTCCCTGGGGAACTGAGGCTCAAGAATGTACACTTTTAGCAAATTCTCATGATTGTTGCATCTAAATGCTTGAGGAAAATTATGTAGTGGTAAATGTACCCACACCAAATGGAAACTCAGGAAGAGGCTTGGTTTCTGTGTCTCTTAGATTTTTAACTGAAGATTTGTCATTCTGTAGCATCAGAAAAGAGGCTAAATATTTAAAATCAAGAGTAGGTTGGACTAAATACAAAATTAGATTTAGGAAGTTGCTGCTTATGTCCATAGTTTCACCAAACCCAGAGGTAAAACCACAGTGTCAACATTTCCTCTTTGGGACAGAAATCAGTTTTAGGGGCCCTCAGATTTCTGGAACACTGAACAGAAATTAAAAGCTACCATCTTTAGTTCATATTAGAGGATTATTCTAAATTATTTTTCTGGGAGAGAGAAGGAGAAGAAATAGCATACTGTGGCAGCATTTCAAAAAGTTAAAAGAGAATCCTGCAAGAATTCATGAAGAAAACCAAGTTATCTACAAAAAGTAAATATCAGTTACTTCTTCAAACTTCTCTGCACATTAAATGTCAGAATAGGCTAATATCTGCATGATTCTGAAAGGACAAAGAAGAAAGCAATAATATCCTTTTCTCATTAATATTGATATTAATGTATGACAAAATAGAAAATTCAGGCATATAAATTTAAAAAATACAATGTTTGTGGTTCCTTCCATTAAGAAAATATACAGTAATGATTTATTTTGCGCCAATGACTAATAAAGCAATATAGGGAACTTCCAAATAAGAAAGTCATAGCATAAAATTAAATGTGGAAAGAAATGAATATGATGTATAAGTGATAGTATATCATATCACTTGAATAAAATATTCAAATAGAATATTAAAAATATAGCTTGGAAAAAAGAAGCCTACCAAAATTCCCAGATTGTACCTAATAAAAATTAGGAGATAAGAAATTGCAGAATGTTAGGAGAAAGAAAAATATGATAATTTACTTTCTTTATGCCAACAGAACTTATTAGATAATATACAATTTTCAATTTTTATAATTAAAGGAGTACATTTTAAATGTGATTTTAAATAGTCATAAGTAAATGATTGAGCTAATACATACACATATACTAAGCAAATTAAATAGGGGAAAGCGGAAGGTACAGATTGAGAAGAAAGGAGGGAGAAAGAAAAGAATGTCAAATAAAGGAGAATTTCAATAAATATTTGTGATAAGAAGGGTCAGATTTTATTAATAAAAGTACAATTCATAATGCTGTTATTAGGAGAAAGAACATTGATTGATACAGCAATGGAAAGTTGGAGGAATTTCTTCTCAGGGATGAAAACAGAAGGCAGAATACCAGCAGGGCTTCTTTACGTAAAGGACAGTGGAAACTATAAACACACCTGAGTTCTTGACACATTAGATATTTGACAATGAATCAAGATAGATTTTATTTTACAAAAGTCTTAAAACTTTAATATTTGAAACATTCAAAATACCAAAATTGAATTAGTTATTTTTGAGGGAAGGTTAAGTATTATATATTTCTACATATATACGCACAGAAAACTCTTGAAATGAAAGGGTGTTATTTATATTTTTGTTAAAACATTTTGGTCTCTACACATTTAATTTTGTTCTATTTTTATCCCCCTCCCCTTATTGTGGATTAGCTTTCACATAGCAGAGAAAACATTTGACCTTTGGTTTCTTGGGAGTGAATTATTTCATTGAGCATGATAGTGTCCAGATCCATCTATTTACCAGCATTGAAGTTCAGTGAAGTAGCAAAGGGGAATGAAGGGAAAAGAGGAGGGATGATGGAAAAAGGAAAGACTGTGGAATGAATCTGACATAACTTTCCTATGTATATCCTATGGTATATTCATATGAATATACCATAGTGAATCTCACCATCATGTGCATCTAAAAGAAAAAAATTAAAAATAGCTATGGGTAAATGGCAGAAAGATCAGTAAGATTAGAGGAAAGGAAGCAGGGAGTGGGGGCAAGGGAGGGGAAGGAGAGGTACTGGGGACTGAATTACAACAAGATATATTCTGTGCTTTTACAATTCTGTCAAAGGGGATTCTACTATCATGTATTACTAAAAAGAACCAATAAAAATAAATTTAAAAAATAAGCATTTAATTTTGGAATTTCTCAGAGAGAAAGAATAAAACAAAGTCTGTAAAAAAAATCTTATTTTCTCACCCAGTGATCATCACAATTCACATTTTAATGCATCTTTTCAGCTTATTTCTAATGCTGATAATTAGCAGTGCTTCTATATCTATTATTAATAGTACTATTATTATTGCAGATTATTTTGTAAGCCAGTTTTGTAAGCTTTTGTTAAATTGACAGATAATAATTACACATTTTGTAGGGTAAAATGTGATGTGTCAGAACACTTACATATTGCATAATAGTGTTATGATGATCAACTGAGGATATTAAAATAAACTAGTAAGGTTGAATTTATTGGGGGCATTGAATGTCTACCCTACAAATGGAGAATATTTCATTATGTAAATAGTAGTTCTCACTTGTGGTCTATAAATCCCAGGGCATTCTTAATAAATTTCAGAGAATCCAGGGAATTAAAATTGTTTTCATAATAGTTATGAGGTGTTTTAACATTTTTCGCTGGGTGGATATTTGTATTGATAACGTGGCAGTGCTGGATAGATGTATGTCAGGCAGGAGCAGCGAATGGTGTAAATAGTCCTTGCATTACTTATATCATGCAAAGGGAAAAATGCAAATTTTACTTCAGAATGTATTTGAAGAAGCAGTAAAAATTATGAATTTTATTAGTTTTCAACCCTTTAAGAATATATCTTCATAATATTCTAAGCAGATTGAAGTATTTGCTTTATGAAGAAAAAGGTGGCTGGCTGACTCAAGCAATTGTGCCATTGGTTGAGTTGCAAGCTGAACTAGCCACTTTTTGTGGAACACAGTTCATGCTTGAAAGAAAGACTGAGGGCAAATAATGGATTTTAAGACTTGACTATCCAACAGACCTTTTTTTTTTTTTTCAAATGATGAAGCAAATATGTCACTTCAAGGAAAACAATTGATGGTGTTTTTGCCAAAGTAAGCTTTAAGGTTTAAGTTAAAAAAAAAATCAGAAAATGTGTACTCCCTTCTTTGTTTCCCACACTGACCATGGTAGTTATGAAAGTGATTTTTATATCCATAAAAGTGTTTAACTTAATGAGATAACATTTTCTAAGTCAGCTTATTAACTAACATAATAAATATGCTGTTATAAAATTTAAAATCAAGATACATCAATGAATTTTAATACAATACAACACGAAATGTTTCTTGATAAGAATTTCAGATTTCACATTACATACATTGTAAATAACCTTCACAAGACTTGCCTTTAGGACCACTTGTCAAGTTTTGGTGTATTGTCAAATAAAAATGTCTAGAATAATCTGAAAAGTCTATGAAAATATCCCTTTTCCAACAAACTACCCATGTGAGGCCAGACTTTCTATATTGTTTAACTAACATCCTTTCACAATGCATTTAAGGCAGAATCAGGATAATTCAATAGTTTTGTAGTACATTTGACATTAAAGAGCTTTATAAAAATGTAAAAACAATGTTTATCAGTTCATCTTGGAATACGTAGTAATTTTCAAAGAAAAATTTGTTATTGACCTTAGTATGCAATTGGTTTATTATTGTTATTTTTTTTCAGTTTTAACTTCCAATCTAGTAAGTATGAGTAGACAGAATCTGTATAAATAAAAATTCTTTATGGTTTGCAGTGATTTTTCATACTGAAAGGAAATCCTCAAATCAGATATCTGTGAACTTGAAAGCAGAAATTATATGACCTTGTTTTATGACTACAATATCATAAAGCTACCAACTAGTTACAAAAAATATTTAAAAATAAGAAGGAATCCAAGTACTTTAAAGTTAAAAATGCTCATATTTACCTAACTCAGTTTTGGATAAAATAGAAAATAAAAATTAAGACTCAGTAAATATAAGTAGATACCCTATGTAAGTAGATACTCTTAGGATATCCAATGAGGGGCCTCAGAGACACATTGAAATCCCTAAGTGTTATTAATAATTAAGATACATGTGGGCAAAGAATAAATTTTAAAGAATGAATAAGAACAAATAAAATGAAGAAAAACAGTATTACTAAAAAAGGAAAATGTAACTAAATAATTCATAAACCATAAAAAATATAGAAATACTTTGGTACAGAAAATCATGCTGGATAAATGCTAGCAAGGTGTTCAGGAAATGAACTTCCCTAAAAATTATAGGTTTGCTTCATTTATTTTCAAAAGAATATCTGTTCAATAGATTTTTAGTCAGGTTTTTGTTTTGTTTTGTTTTGTTTTTTGTCTCATCAACCAAAGTACCTGACAAGAACAATACAGAGGAGGAAAGGTTTATTTGCAGTTTCTAGTTTCAGAGGTTGCAGTCCAGAGAAGGCCAATTCCCTGTCTTTGGCCCCAAGGCATGGAAGAATATCATGGCGAAAGGGCATGGTGGAGGAAAACACACCAGGACAATAGCTCTCAGGGGGCAGAGAGCTCTGCTCACCAGGGACACAATACACCAAAGCCACATCCCCAGTAACCTATCTTCTTCAGCTACACTCTTTCCTACAGTTACCATCCACTTAATCCTTATTTGTGAATTAATCCACATAGTTTAAGGCTCTCATAACCCAATCATTTCACTTCTGAAAATTCTTGCATTTTCTAATAGATGAGATTTGGAGGAACACCTCATATCTAACTCATAACAAATAGACAAGTATGTAAATCCATTATTTGCCATCAATCTTTCTTTCAAGCATAAGCTGTGTTCCACAAACAAGTTGCTTGTTCAGTTGCAAATCAGTCAATGGAATAAATGCTTGAGATAGCTGCCTTTCTTCAATACAAAGTGTGCTCTCTTCAGAACTCTTGCTTGGTCTTCCTTTCTAGCTGAGTTTGCCTGGCTAGACAAAAACAACTCAATGGCACAGCTGATGTCTGTTTTATCTAGTATAAGTATATTGACTAGATCGTAATAAATGTAATTTAATTTGGTTTTTTTTTTTTTTTTTGGTAGAAATAAATTGACCTTAAGGAAGCTGTGAAATAGATGTAGGTGTACTTACCTTTTGTGCTTCTCTCTGAGGTCCAGACACTTTTTCCTTCCCTTCTCTCTTAATCCTCATCATCTTCACACTTCTTTTTCATGTGAGAATTTAAAATATTAAAACCTCATTAATCTGATTGTCCATTCAAAGATGTTAAAATTTTAACAGGAATAAACTGCTAGGCTTGAAAAATGTATCTAGAATATCTTACCCATCCTATATGCTCTAGATGTGGATTACACATTTGAATTATACTATTTGAATTAACACCATTTATTAGAAAATATGTATATATTTTTCGCTTTGTGGGGAGATGAGGACTCAGGTTTTTTTCCCCACTGATTCTTTATGTCTGTATTATTTTCTGACCAAACTAAACCCGTTCTAAGGTGGAATCAGTCTTTCAAAATGGCCTCTGTATTCATATTTGATTAATTTTTTTGGCTGGTTGTGCTGAATAGTTCCTATTTGTTCATCTATCCTTTCCACATCTCCTTGTGTTCAGGAAGATGATCTTTACAGACAGCAGTGAAGGCCCACTTGTCCTTTAGTGTTCAGTTGGATATGTCAAGTAAAATGCATTTACTTGTATTTGGAGGATGAAAATAATGCAAATTCATGGTTTTGTTCCTCTGAACTCCTCCTTGTAAGGTTGTTGTGGTTCATCTTCATTGCTCTACTGAAGATCATAGCTCCTCTCAAATAATTTCCTCCTTCTTTCTTAGAGATACACATTGTGAGTTCCAACAACTCTCTCCTCTCCCTTTCTTCTTCTCAGTATGGGACAAAGTCTTAGTATACTGCTAGTTTTGAACCAGTTGACCATTTCTTGCAGATTTTTTAAACCACTGTACTTAACTTTGTAAACAAATCCTTTATGAGACACTTCTCTGTTATGCTGTTTGAGTGTGTTATGTCTTTCCTACCAAAACCATAACCAAAAGTATCAAAACACTAGATTTCCACATAGAGGTTTTATTCTTTATTTCTTTGTGAGATGCTAAGGTGGATAATGTATATAACAACAATAACAGTTACCATATTAGCTAACACTTTTGGAATCAAAGCGGTAGGCACAATTGTAAGAGTTTTACATGCATTGATTAACTTCAGTGTTATAATTCCTTATAAATTTAGGTATTAGGATTATTAAGGCCATTAACTGAATCACAGAGAGATTAAGCTATAGCTCATAAATGGTAGCAACCTCCTTACACTTTTGAACATCCTCACCCCTCGTTTTGACATCTTATACTCCTCACTGCTAGTATTGGCAATCATGCATTTTAGCTTTTCTAAATTAGATCTTCCATTTTATTATTCTTTTAACAATATAGAAGATTGACTATGAAGTAAGTTGTATACCTTTATATGACTTCACATGAATACATGCATAAATCATTACAAGTCCACAGTGGCACACACCTTTAATCCCAGTGGCTTGGGAGGCTAAGGTAGGAGGATTGCAAGTTCAAAATCAGCCTCAGGAACTTAGCAAAACACTAAGAAATTTAGTGAGATACTATCTCAAAATAAGGGATGTGGGTAGGGATGTGTCTCAGTAGTCAAACACCCCTAGATTCAATCCCTGGTACCAAAGGGGGGATAAAACACCACATTATTTGTTGGGTTCTTTATCCTGTTATCTGTTGCTTCAGAAAACATAGTCTATAAAATTGTTATCTTGGGATCTGTGGTTCTTACTCTGTGGCCTTTTCCACCGTGTCCTAGCTTCTTATATCATCAAATCTACTACAATGTCCTGGTTTGTCTTCCTTGTATGCATGAATATGTACTGATTGAGTGGGGAAATTGAAAAGGATCAACCAAGCAAGATAATCTATGAAGGCACAGATATGTATTTTTTCTTTTTACCACAGACATTACTCTGATATTCAAAATGGGAAACTCTTAAATAAGGTAAAATCAATTTAATTAGTTCACCTAACCTTTTATGGTTATTATAGATGATTAATTTGTTTCTACAAAAAGGTCTATTTTATCCTATCAAATTATTATATTTATGTCTTGCTTATTTCATTAATATATCACATAGAGGAGTGAGTTATCATGAGGACTTAAGTATTACCTGTCACATATTAGATTAAAAAATTTTAAGAAAATATTACCAGTTCATGAACTTCCAGATGTTTCTTCAAAACTAAAGTCATGAATGCAAATTAAACACAAATAACCCATAAGAATGCATAAAAAACAACTAAAAACAGTAGTTAAAGAGTAGCAAAAACAAGAGTTGATACCATATAAATATCGATGACCCAAAGGGAGGGCAAACATCTGGTTTAAGTAAGATTTATAACCAAAGTCTTCTGGGAACAGTTCCTCCACTGTCACTTTTATCCAAGAGAAGGGCTGCACTGCTGCAGAATCTATTGCAGGTGAGAGGGAGGCATTCACGTGACAGCAAGTCCAAAAGCATAGGTGGAGGCTTGTGTTCCTCTCAAATCCCATCACATCTATTACTGCCTTTTTGATTAGGGTAATTCTGTATTTAACCTCTTCTTGGAGTCATCTGACTTTTATCTTGAGCCCTCTTTCTCATCAGAGAAGGACTCAAGAGAATGACATCATAAATTATTTGTGCTAGGAGGTATCCTGGTGATCCTCTAAATCCTCAGTATGTAGCTCAGGAAGTTAAAACTCTGGCACTGCATATCCTCTCAAGGTTATACTGATCTTCAGTGGCAGAACTGAATCATTTGACTTGAAACTTAGCCTTTTCTTCCCCTCACCATACTTTTACTTAGAAGCTATAGGTTCACTCTCTGAGAATTTCTGTGATCACACATTATTTATAGTATACTCAGACTACAAAATTTACTGGGAAATGTGTCTTATTAGTAATATATTCTCCAAGCTTGCCAATTTTATACTTTTGCTTTTTCTGCTATATCCACTCTCCCTCCCCACATCCCTGCTTGCTAGACCCTATTCCATATGGGATACTTGGCTTTTTAGCCCCACATTCATCAAACTTAACTATTTCTTTCATAGATCTCATATTAGTTTTTTGACTATGTCATTCTCATAGTTTCTCAGCAGATATTTCCAGAACAAAGTAAAGATTGATATTATCCAAGAGTTCAGTGATGGTGAGAGTGATGTATAATCCTTCTCGATAGTTTGTAGACTGCTTTATTGAAATAGTTACTGGTAGTGAATACATCTTGGAAGATTTTCAATGAAGTTTTTAGTTAGAAAAAGACTTAAATTAGATAACTGTGCTATTTTGCATTTGTAAAGTTCTGTGGTGTATAAGTGCAGTTTGAGATTTTCTGTAAAATATTAAAATCTGGTCATTATTCAACAATGTATTTAAAACATCACTGGATAAAACCATATGTAAGTGAAGAAAGAATCAGTTCCTGTGAATCAGCTAGCTAGTGGCCTTCAGTTGACTCTACTCTGTCCAGTTAGTAAAGTCCAGCTCATGAAAAGACAGCTGGAACTGAGGAGCTGCTTGTGCCCAATCAGAGAAGAGAGTATAGTTAAGATCATCCTTCTAAAACATTCCTCAGCTATGGGTCTTTAAATAAACTGCTGTGTTCTTAATATTGAAATTTTCAGTGTCTTTTCAGTAACAACATCATGTAAACCATGTCATGAACAAAGTGGGACCCTTTACTCATATCTTTGTGGTAAACTGTGATATGCAAAACTAAAGATGATAAGTAAGTAAAAAGTATTTTATAGAAGGGTCTTTTGGTTTAATAAAACCAAACCTTTAGGATTTGGCAAAAAGAGGAGTTATAAAGGAAAGGAAAACAAATAGTAAAGGCAAAAAATATCTTGACTCTAAAATAAAGCCCAGAGCTTCTGCTTCTGGTATTTGGGCCAATCTTATTATAAAAGATGGACAAAATACATTTAAAAGTATCATCTAAAGACATTTTAGAGTCAAACTAGGGAGGGACAAAAAAGAGAGTATGTGTTTTTGCATTGCTTCTCCCTTGAAAGCATTTGCTGATTCTAAACCAACTTCAAGTTGAGAGTCTAAGAGTGAGAGCAATGCTTTTGAGATTCTGCAAGGTGAAAAGGACAAAAATTGGAAATTACTGATTTTTTAAATAAATTAAGTTTAGTTTTATTTAATATTCACTATGTATCAGTTGCCATGCAAAGTGTGGCCTTGGGCATGCCACCCACATGTGCATACATGCACATATTCCCACATACCCACATACCCAAAACCCAAACTGTGACTTTCACAAAATCTTACATTTTCCAAACAATTGCTACTGAGGAGTTATCCTGAAACAACCTTTAGTTCTCATTATTGAAGAATAAACTGTTTTATAGTAGAAGACTAGAATACTAATTGCCCCTGAACTCAGAATGATTATTATACTTATTTTATTTTCAATGACTCATCTAGAAATATGAGCAATGTTCCACTTCAGTTTTAAATAACAGAAAATGAGTTGTCTTTGACTTCAGAAGCAAAACCAAGTAGACTATAAAATTTTCTTGAAAAACATTAGTTGTCTTTCAGAACTCAACAGTATAGTACCTCAGAGACCATTGGTATTAAATACATACACTCTTTATATTTAGAATAATTACCATTTTTTCTCATATTTTAAATTAAAATCCAGGAAATTATAAGCATTTACAGGTAGGCAAAACATGAATACTTGGAGCATAATAAAAACAATATTGGAGCCATATTATTAAAACTTTATAATTCATTTTTTTTGTTTGTTTCTATATTTGGTACTGGGGGTTGAACCAAGGAGAACTCAACAGCGAGCCGCATCCACAGCTTTTTGTCTTTTATTTTGAGACAGGGTCTTGCTAAGTTGCTGAGGCTGGCTTTGAACTTGTGATCCTCCTTTCTCCACCTCTTGAGGTGCTGAGATTATAAGCATGTGCCACTGCGCCCGTCTACAGTTCATTTTTTTAATCGAGATAAATTCAGTCCAATTTTACTATTATTATGAATTTAGTTTTCTTCAATATTTTTTGTAGTGATTTTGTTTTTCTTTTATTAGTAAAATTCTGCCAGGGAAAGCTTCTCTTTTATAGTTGCATTAGTGTTTGGTTTGACAAATGTGATATTTAAAAAAATAAATTTTGCTCAGAACTTTTAAGAGTAGAGCATTTATATTAGAACTGAAATGTTGTGAATAGACCATATCTTGTCATGGAAGCTTCTTATTATCATCCACTGTAATGCATCTTCTCTTCTACTAACATCTTTCTTGTCCTGTGATTCAAGCCAGGAGGCTCAAGTCATTCTCTGCAACTTCTCTCTTCACCATATCCAGTCCCCATCAGTTAGCAATTCTCTATTTTCAGCACCCTTTTAATTTGTTTCCTGTTCTAGAAGGTTCTGTTCTATTACTGTCTAAACTATTTTAAAAACTTCTTTGTTAGATATCTGTCTCATGATTCCTTCTCTTTCCTGTATTCTTTGTTAACTTTTGGGTAAACAGATATGATTATATTGATTCCCTATTGAAAGGCTATCATTGACTTCTTGGTCCACGAGATAATCTTTTTTTTTTCCATTTGAGGCCATTAGCATCTATTCCAGTTTAATTTTATTCTTACCTCCCATTACTCCTAGATTACAACTATTCTCCCAAATAGTTCATGTTTGTCAGTTCTTAGAATCTGTACCTGATATTCCCCCTGACATAAATGTCCCTTTGTCTTTCTCTGTTCAGGAATTCTTACTTAGCCTGCATAAGCTATGTCAAGTATCAATTCTTCTTGAAATATTTTCTATGCTCTAGTGAAGTGTTCTTCAGTGAGGGGGTAAGAAATGAGAGAGAAAAGCCTACCTAATGGGTGTTGGGGAAGGATTTTGTAATTCTAAAAATTTATTAAGGGATAAAGAAAAAGGCTCAATGATTCTTTTGAAACATTGAGTCTCTCTGTAAGAGGGAGGTTGCAGTTGATGATATTTTGAAATTTATTAAGTGTATACTCTTCAAGAGATTTTACCTTCAGATTCAAAATCAACTCCTGCTTCAGCTGTGAACCCTTGTACCACTAATGCCCTGTAGATGTTCAGTACACCTGAATTAAGTATATAATTGAAAAGATATATGTTTTAGTCAGCTTTTCCACTGCTGTGGCTAAATGATCTGACCAGCACAATTACAAAGGAGGAAAGGTTTATTTGCGGGCTCACAGTTTCAGAGGTTTTAGTCCATAGAAGGCCAGCTCCATTCCTCAGGGACCGAGGTGAGGCAGAACATCATGATGGAAGAGTATGGCAGAGGGAAGCAACTGGCATCAGCAGGAAGCAGAGAGAGAGAGTGAGTCTCCATTCTTCAGATACAAAATATAAACCCCAAAGCCACACCCCAATTCCAGTCTCCTCCAGCCACACCCTACCACTTCAGTTACCACTCAGTTAATCCCATCAGGGGATTAAAACACACTCTCAAAACCCCAATTATTTCTCCTCAGAACCTGCTTGCATTGTCTCACATGTGAGCTTTTGGGGGACATCTCACATCCAAACCATAACAATATACTAAGTAACTATTCAATGTTTGAATGAAAATTCCAACTTAAGTAGATGGAATTCTTACTGACTTTCCCTCCTCAGCATAATAGTGCCTGATGTTAGTTAGTATTGACCATTTTTTTCAGATAAGTATCCACATAATATTGAATAAATGTGCTCCAATCTTAAGAGTTCTGCCCTAATGTTAGATTAGGGTGCAGTGCATCTATTAATGTCAGTGAATAAATACACAAACACATGTGTATTTAGAAACGAGAGAAAATAGATAATTTACCAAAGATTTCATAGGGGAGAAGAAGAATGGGAATTATATTATTTAACTCATATTTTACAATTGAATACTGGAAAATTCATTCAACATCATTTTAACTATCTTTCCTCTTACTCATGAGTCACGAAACTTGTGTTCCTTTGCAGCCCCCCTCGTACTACTGACCCTTTTCAGCTTCTAGTCAGATTGTCAACCATTCCATTTTAAGTTCTTCTAGGTTTCACCATTTCTTATATGGGGCAATTTGACTACTTTGATATCTTTCTCTCTCTCTCTCTCATCACTGGGGATTGAACCCAGAACCTTGCATATGCTAGGCAAGTTCTATACCACTGAGCTACATCCCCAGCCCATTCTCCAATAAATCAGTATTACCTTCCTAATACAGCAATATATGAGATTGTTTTTAGGCAAAAGTTCCTCTCTACATATCTGTATCTAATTTTTTATTTTGCTTTTTGGTTTTTTTTGGTACCAGAGATTGAACTCAGGGGCATTTTCCCACTGAACTACATCCTCATCCCTTTTTGTTTTTTATTTTGAGACAGGGTCCAGCTAAGTTCCTTAGTGCCTCCTTAACTTGCTGAGGCTGGCCTTGAACTTGTGATCCTCTTTCTTTAGCCTCCCAAGTGGCTAGGATCACAGGTACGTGCCACCCCACCTGGCTGTACCTACTTTTAATGTATTGGAATTGTACACATATTTATAACAGTATTTTTTTCCTGTAACACATACTACAGAAATTTAAGGGCTTTAAAACATGCTTTTAAATGTAATTGAAAACCTAATGTTTATTTTCTCCATTCCAAACTTTACAGCTACTAAAGTCTGAAGGAGTTTTTATGTACCATCAATATCAGAAAGTCTATACTTAGTCCATTCTAAGAACAGCATGTTAAACTAACTTCATGAAACAGAGGAGAGAGGTGAAACAGCTATCGCATGTTTTCAACATTTTTTCTTCTATAAAAAGAAACATCTTAACTGGAGAATAGTTAAAACAAACAGAAAACAGTGTCAATGTTTGAACATATATCTTTGAGAAGTAACTGTAGGGACTTTTCTTAATAGAACTCAATTTATGTATAATGTACAATCATAAAGATTTCTTCCCATATGTTTTTTTAAAGCTTTTTGCTACTTTTCTAAGGAGGAATATTTTTAAGTGCCCATTAGTTTGCCAAATTGGATTGAAGTGTGATTGGCTTAGAAGAAATCAGAAATACACTACTTCAGTTCTTACACACATTTGAAGCAGATCTATGGGCTTTCTGTTCGAACGCAGCCTCCTTATTGACCAAATCCAGCCAAAGATAATGTCTTTTCCTTTCACCTCATTTCTATAAGACAATTTCAATGAATATGATATGATTCATTCTTTGAAGGTATGGAATGGACTGGCTTGCCTGCCCCTTGGAAAAAATGCCCAAATATGAGATTGTCTACAGACCACAGTCCTTCTCCATTCCTTACCTTGTCTAGTTTGACAATGACTCATCATTAAAAAGGAGAGTCATTTTAAATCAATATAAGAATATATGTTGAGTAATGATTTTAGTATAGCAGTGATTTACAATCATGATGTAGTGCATGTGTTATCTTATTTTTATGGAGATCCAATTAAAAATAGTCAGCTTTGAATACTGTGTAATTCAGCACAGGACTCTATCTCTGGAATATGATTTTCCCTGTAGACATATCTGCTTTTGATCATTTTTTCCTCCTCTAAGTTTTAATTTTTGATTAATGGTATACCAAGAAGAATTAATTGATTATAGATCCAATTAAGAATTAAGAATTGGATCTGTAATGATCTGATACGTTTATTACCAAATGCATTCTTAAACTGGTAGTATGCTTCAGTGATCATTCTGTTTCCACCCTCCTTATCTATCACAAGTACTACAAGCTTGTATTGAGCACTTTCTGCCTGCCAAGCACTGTGTTAGGTGCTTTATATAGATCATTCAATTTTGTGAAAAAATGTATTCTTATCCCTTGTTTTACAGATGATGAAAAAAAAGACCAAGATAAATTAATTTACCCAAGGTGATAGAAATACCAAATGGTGATTTCAAAGTGCATGTGTTTTCCATTTGGCCATGAAAAACTGTTTACACATATAAGCCTTTTCCTTCAGAAAGCATTGCCTGAAGATGTCATGCTTTTATAATTCTGTCCAATATACTATACACTCTCCAATAAAGAGGGAAATAAAGCATTTTTTAGTGTCTGCTGTGTGCCAAGCATGGTTTTGAGTACAATACAATTAATTAGGCAAATGCACTCCAGTCACCTCTACTGGTGCCAGGCATTATGTTAGTCATTTTGATATCTGCCCTATGTTGTATCCTTGAATCCCTAGACAGCTCCAAGACAGGAATTATTCTCACCATTATAGAGGTAAGAAGACTGATCAAAAATATGAATTAACTAATGCAATTTCATTGTGCAAGTAAGTGGCAATATCTGAATTCACACTTAGATGTTAATGCCTACTGTGATCCATCTTCCTTCTGTTGCCCAGACTTCCATTTCTCAGAACAGTTGAAGTTCATGTCCTCTCCTGGACATGAATGATTTTGATCCTTTTGTGTACTACTTGACAATTCAATAATTTTTATCTAGATGTGAAAACTTTATAAATCAGGAGTCTTTTGTGTTCTGGACTGTTTCCTTTATCATAGCCCCCCCCCCCAAAAACACACACACGCACACACACACACACACACACCCGCACACGCACACGCACACCTGCACTGAAACACTATTGAGTTTGAATGTTTGTAAAGAAGGTTTCTGATTCTCACAAAGGCAACCTGAGACCTTGTTTGGAGCTAGCAGTATGCTTTTGGTTTAGGATAGGTCTTTTCTGCCTGGGAACACCATTCTCACCAACGCAGATTGCAGTGGCAATGTATAGACCGTCGTGCAGTAGAGGAGGAGCAAGGGGAGGTGTGCTTAGCTAGCATAGGAGCTAGATGATACTAGCAAATGGTGAATTAATGAAAACTCAAAATAGTCTCCAGAAATATTGTCTCTAGAAATATTTTATGCCTTGAGCTGTTTTAGTGGAGGAAGTTATTGGTTTGATGCAGTGGTATGCCAAGGAGGAATAGGGAGAGACAAGAGCAGTCCATCCAGCTGTGAGAGTGTATGATTTGTTGAAAAGTGTTGTTGCAACAATAAGTAAGACTTTAAAAGTCTGTTAATTTCTCATTCACCCTGTATGAATAATTCTCAACAAGAGTGACAGTCTCCCTACCAGAACAGACCACCAACCCTTCAGTGGGAAATAAGCCACTGGAGATGCAGACCAGCTTTATCTTGAGCTCGATTGCAAACCACATTCATAACAAAGCTCTTCTATAGATTTGGGGTAAAGATGCCTGCTCTAAAATTTAATGAGTGTTCATTATATATATCTCCTCTTGTCTCCTTGGGACTGTATACATGAAGGGATCTATGTGAAAATGCTTACTATAAAAACATCCCATGAGAAAACAGATCTTTAATAAGCACTCTTTATTCTTCAACTGTATTGCCCCTTGCAGGCACCTGGCACTCTAAATTGCACCTGTGCTTTTGTAATCTCATTTTGTCCTCAGAACAAAACCCGACAACTTGGAAGATGAAATGCTGTCAAGGGGGACATATGTAGAGCAATCAGACAAATATATTCTTTTCCCTTGCCGCTCATCCACATGTGCTCTACAGAGGCTGGGTACATTCCAGTCTCTGGATGAATCCTCAGATTTTCTTGCCTTTTACATATTTTTAAAAGTCTAATTACTTTTAGTAATAATGATATTATTATTGTCAAGTTTAGTATCATAAGCAGGAGGCTGAGGAAGGAGGATCACAAGTTTGAGACAGCCTCAGTAATTGAGCAAACCCTATATCAAAACTGAAAAAAAATAAAAAGGACTGGGAATGTAGCTCATGATAAAACACCTCTGGGTTCAGTTCTGAGTACTAAAAAGAAAAAAGAATTAATAAACAACTGTGGAGCCTGAGAAGTTCCATGGTCTGCTGTCTACAAGCTGGAGAATAAGGAAAATTTATTAGTATAATTTAGAGTGAGGCTGAAGACAATTTGCACTAAAATCATCTCTTTTCCAAGTTGACACAAGAGATTACCAATGTACCAGTATATGTGATTGTTTGCTCCCAAATGCTTGTGTCATCAAAACGAGTGACCTATTAGACAAAGCTTTGAATTGAAACAAAACCAGCCAAAATAATGTAGAACACATTGGAAGTCTGGGATGAGATAGTCTCCTGACATCTTCAACAGAATGTGGCAAATACCTTCTAAGATCTTGTTAACTTAAAAAGGGGGTGGGGAAAAAAGAAAAAGGAAAATAAAGGGAAAAAGCTTTCCTCTGAATAGGAAAGTTTAATGAAAAGAAAGTGTAATAAAAAACAAATGAACGCAAAAACTAGAAAATATAAAATGCAAATGCATTTTCTTGTGCACATAGCTTTCTACTACAGGAGCATATTAAAATTAGTATTCAGATCTATGGGATAGGAATTCTATTATTAAAGCAACTGAAGAGTTTTAATATTATAAATATGTATGACTTTGTGAAACTGTAAGAAATATATTCTGCTCAAAGTTCTACTAATGCTGAATATTTTAATGAAACTTAATGCATTTTTATACAAGTGGTATAAATTATCCACTTTAAAATTAGATAAAAACTATTTGAGAAATAATTATAAGTATGTGTTCATTAGATTGGAGTCAGAGGACTGTAGGATAAGGGCATTGGGTCAAATCCTTCATCTGCCTCCAGGCACTCAATTCTACGATAATACCTCTAAGCATATTATGGCAATTGAATCTCAATATTTGGAGAATTCTAATTCATTTCCACTCCTCCTTCACAAAACCCAGTCATTCATGGAAAGTACTCATTTTGAAAAAAAAAAAATTGTAAGCCTTTTTCCTTTTACTTCATCTGATCTGCGTTCTTCTAGTCTCTGTTCCCCAGATGGGGCCAATCTCTGGCCTTTTGTAGGTGATAGCAAACGTTGTTGAGATTGTGGTATATACTTAATAAAGTCATGGCTCTGTATTTGCTTTTAAGGTAACTACAAACAACCCTACCCTCCTCTGTCTCATGAGCAGATTTCTTATAAGTCCACTGAAAACTGTCAACAAAATCTGCGTAAATAAATCTGCTCAGATTTTGCACTAATACTGATTAGTAGAGACAAAATTACATTTTTATATCACATATATATTTTGTGTGATAATGTGTTTTTTCTTCTGGATGTCTTCTCTCTTACTGTAATCATTTTTGTATGCCTTACTGAACTCTTGCTGTCAACTTCTATTGCCAGTGTCGGTGAAGGATGGATCATAATACTGGAAATGATATATGTTCAGCATAGACACAATTGTATGATTATATTTGTCACTTATGTAAATGTACATATTACATATTTATCTGTTTTAATCAGCTTTTTCACCACTGTGACCAAAAGGCCACACAAAAACAATATTAGAGGTGCTTATGGTTTCAGAGGTTTCAGTCTATTAGTTTGACAACTCCATTGCTGTTGGCCTAAGATGAGGCAGAACATCACTGCAGAAAGGTGTGGAGAAGGAAAGCAGTTCAGCACATGACCATCAGGAAGCACAGAAACTCTTCTTGCCAGGTTCAAAATGTAAAGCCCAAAGCACAACCCTAGTGACCTACCTTCTGCAGCCATACCCACCTGCCTATAGTTACCACCAAATTAATAATATCGGGGGATTAATCCACCAATTAGGTTTAGGCTCTCATAACCCAATCATTTCACTTCTAATCTTTCCTGCATTATCTCACATATGAGCTTTTGTGGAATACCTCATATCTAAACCATAACACTATCTCCACATATATCTGTATATCTATAGATATCTATTATCTATCTGCTTTTTAAAACACGTTTCTCAGTTTCATACACTAGTTGGATGACTCTTGATACTAATATAATGCAGGTATTCATTTTTAAAGGAAAAATAATATGTTTTGCCACTATCATATTTTGTGTAGAAAGCACTATTTTTGTTTTTAAAGAGGAATCATCCTAAAAACACCATTGAGCCCATAGCAATCTAACCAAAGCATTTTCTAATTTGTCATACCAATCCTAGTGGAAGTGAGGATGGAAGAAGAGGTGTGCAGGGATGACTTAGAACATTTTCATACAATTCAACTCAACCACTTTTCTTCCTGATGATGATGTGTTACCTTTCTTTAGAATGGATACCTCTCTGTGCGCATTAGAACATCAGCATCTGTGTTGACGACAAGTAGGGAATGGTCTGCAGAGTACTTGGTGGTTTGAAAAAAAGCTCCCCAGAAGTTTTTGATACAGTTCCTCCCTTAACTTCTGTCAATGCAAACTAGTCAAGGTTTGTGTTAGGAAAATATATACAATTTTAAATTCTGTTTTGGCTGCAGTACAAAGAAATTTATTTGCCACATCTAAGTGATTGGGAATGAGGAGGGAAGGAGAGGAAATGGGTTTCATGGCACATTCTGTTCATTCTTAAGCCTTAGCTTTAAGACTCTCTGCCAATGAATAGGATCTTTATGAGTTAACAGGGGTTAGATTGTCCTCCAGAGATAAGGTTTGTTGCATTTAAGTTTGTTTCTGTTTGAAGGTCTTCTAGTGTGTGTGCAACATCTGGTCTTCACAGTATTTTTGGCTTGAATGTAAAAAAATAATTTGCTCTTTAGACCATGGAGCTCTTTATGATTTTGACTATATTGGCTTTAAAGGTTCAGGATGGAAAAATTAGGGCTATTTTAAAAATATATGTCTTTTGAAGGCATTTTCTTGGCTTTTGCCACCATTTAATAAGTGTCTCTTTACTTATATTATCCAAATATCAAGTGTTAATGATGATAATTGAGTAATATTATGTTTTAACATGTCTTATTGTTGGCATTGTACATTCATTTATATTAGTTCTTTAATGTTCACAATAACCTTGTATAGAATGCTCTGTTAGTTGCATGTTTTAACTGAGAAAAATAAGGTTCAAAAGGTTAACAGGCTTTCCTAAAATTATTTCTGTAATATGTGACAGAAACTAAAAACTGAGATCCTTTAACACAACACCAATCGAAACACTTTAATTTGGACTTAGTGAATGTACAATAAAGCTGTTTATGTGCTGCCAAATCTTAGCAAATTTTAATTATATGTATTCTGATCATTCTTTGGGTATTCAGGAACATTTTCTGTCTTTTTCCTCTCTTTTCTTTAATTACTAGATAAAGTTGATCCTAGAAACTGTGTATGTTTCAAATGATTTTAACATCATTGCAATGTTATTACAACAATAACTCCTGATAAAAAGTTTCTTTTTTCCTAATGCCAATGAAGATCTTTGTATTCATTTGATTTCCATTTATATAGCAAAAAATGTATGCATTGAAATAATGGAGATAAACAAAAAATATTATCAAGGAAATGCTTTTGGCAACAGCAAATGTTCGAGTATATTTTATTTCCTCCTTTCTAATTTTCCATAAAATATTTCAAGACCTTTCATTTTTTTAAGTCTTTTGGTTAAGTAAAGCTAAATATCATCTTACCCCTAAACCAGAATGATTTGAAAAAAAAAATCTAACCTGCCAAAGAGAGAGATGTAATCCACACTTTCTTCATTTCAGACATTTAAAAATAATCAGGTTCACACCTGAGCAATGACCTATCCAAGAGTGAAGAGAAGTGATGACAGATCAGGTGATTCGACAATGAGGTGCTAATAGCTTGGAGTTATTTTCATGGCATGTTCACTGTTGCTAGAACTATCTTGCCCAGGACCCAAATCAGCTATATATTCAAGCTGAAGTCTGTGACAGAGAACACTACACCTGACCTAAGATAGTGTGTGGTTAAAAGTAAAGCCAGAAGTTATTCCTGAAATCTGCTGATTTACTACTTGAAGAAATCTTGTTCATCTTGACAGGAACCTCAGAGAAATTACAGCCCAATATTTAGCAAAGTATAGTCTCTTTTTATTGTTTGTTCTTTTTAAATATACATGGCAATAGAGTACATTTTGACATATTTATACAAACATGGTGTGTATATTTTAATTGGAATCCTACTGTTGTTGTTGTACATGATGTGAAGATTTATTGTGGTGTATTCACATATGTGCACAGGAAAGATGTGTTAGATTCATTCCACTGTTTTTATTTTTCCTATCCCTCCTCCCTTCCCTTCATTGCCCTTTGTCTAATCCACTGGACTTCTGTTCTCTCCCTGCCCCTTGTTGCGTGTTAGCATCCTTATATCAGAGAAAATATTTGACCTTTGGTTTTTGGGATTAGCTTATTTCACTTAGCATGATAGTCTCCAGATCCACCCACATGTCATAAAGTCATTCTTTTTAGTGGCTAAGTAATATTCCATTGTGTATATATACCACATTTTTTATCCATTCATGAGAGCACCTTTATCCATTCTTGAGAGCACCTAGGTTGATTCCATAGCTTAGATATTGTGAATTGAACTGCTATAAACATTGATGTGGCTTTATCACTGAAGTAGCTTTGGATATATACTGAGGAATGGAATAAACAGGTCAAATGGTGGTTACATTCCTAGTTTTTGAAGGAATCTCCATGTTGTTTTGAGAGTGGTTGAATCAATTTGCAGTTCCACTAGCAATGCACGAGTGTACCTTTTTCCCCATATCCTCATGAACATTTATTGTTACTTGTATACTTGATTGTTGCCATTCTGACTGGAGAGATAGAATCTCAGTGCAGTTTTAATTTGCATTTCTCCAATTACTAGAGATGTTGACAATTTTTCCATATATTTGTTGAACATTCATATTTCTTCTTCTTTGAAGTGGCTGTTAATTCCTTTGCTCATTTATTAACTGGGTTAGTAGTGTTTTTTGGTCTTAACATTTTTGAGTTTTTTGTATATCCTGGAGATCAATGCTCTGTGGGAGGTGCAAGTGGCATACATTTTTCTCCCATTTGTTAGCCTCTCTCTTCACACTCTTGCTTGTTTCCCTGGAAGTGAAGAAGCTTTTTAGTTTGATACCATCCCATTTATTGATTTGATTTTAATTCTTCTGTTTTAGGAGTCTTTTCGAGGAATTTGGTTCCTAAGCCAACATGATGGAGTGTTGGGCCTATTTTTCTTCTAAGTACATGCGGGGTTTCTGATTCAATGCCTCGGTCCTTGGTTCGCTTCGAGTTGAATTTTTTGCAGGGTGTGAGATAGGGGTTAAATTTCATTATTCTATGTGTGGATGTCCAGTTTTCCCAGCACCATTTGTTGAAGAGATTGTCTTTTCTCAAATGTATGTTTACGCCATCTTTGTCTATTTATGGGTTTGTCTCTGTGTCTCTATTCTGTTCCATTGATCTTTATGTCTGTTTTGGTGCCAGTACTGTGCTGTTTTGTTACTATAGCTCTATTATATAATTTAAAGTCTGGTATTGCTTTTGCTATTGTGAACCTCTTATTTTTCCAAATGAATTTTGTTACTGCTTCTTTCTATTTCTATGAAGAAAATCATTGGAATTTTAATAAGAATTGCATTAAATCTGTACAGCACTTTTGATGGTATGACAATATTAATTCTGCCTATCCAAGAACATGGTAGATCTTTCCACCTTCTAATGTCTTCTTCAATTTCTTTCTTTAGTGTTCTGTAGTTTTCATTGTAGAGGTCTTTTGTTAGATTGAGTTCCAAGTTTTATTTATTTATTTTTTTTTGCGGTGTTGGGGATTGAACCCAGGGCCTTGTGCTTGCGAGGCAGGCACTCTACCAACTGAGCTATATCCCCAGCCCCGAGTTTTATTTCTTTTTTGAGGCTATTGTGAATGGTATAGTTTTCCTCATTTCTCTTTCAGCTGATTCATCATTGGTGTACAGGAATGCAACTGATTTATGGTGTTAATTTTATATCCTGCTACTTAATTCTTTTATGAGTTCTAGGAGTTTTCTGGTACAGTTTTTTGGGTCTTCTGAGTATAGGATCATGTCATCAGCATATAGGGATAATTTGAATGGTTCTTTTCCTATTCATATCTTTTTAATTTCTTTATTTTGCTCAATTGCTCTGACTAGAGTATTAAGGACTGTGTTGAATAGAAGTGGTAAAAGAGGGCATCCCTGTCATGTTCCAGTGTTCAGAGGGAATGCTTTCAGTTTTCCACCATTTAAAATGATGTTGGCCTTGGGTTTACCATATATATCTTTTATAGTGTTGAAATATTTTAATATTATCCCTAGTTTTTCTAGTGTTTTGAACATGAGGATGTTGTATTTTTTCAAATGCTTTTTCTGCATCTGTTGAGATAATCATGTGATTCTTGTCTTTAAGCCTATTCATGTGATGTATTACATATATTGATTGCTGTTTGTTGAAACAACCTTGCATCCCTGGAATGAACCCCACTTGATTTTGGTACACTGTTTTTTTTTTATATGTTTTTAATGCAATTTGCCAGAATTTTATTGAGAATTTTTACATCTATGTTCATCAGGGATAATGGTCTGAATTTTTTTTTCCTTGAAGTGTCTTTGTCTGGTTTTGGTATCACGGTGATACTAGCTTATAGAATGAGTTTGGAAGTGTTCCCTCCTTTTCTATTGCATGGAATAATTTGAGGAGGATTGGTGTTTGTTCATCTTTGATAGTCTGGTAGAACTTGGCTAGGAACACATTTGGTCCTGGGCTTTTCTTTGTTGGTAGGCTTTTGATGGCATCTTCAGTTTCATTCTTTGAAATTAATTGTTAAAATTTTTCTCCTTGTTCAATTTGGGCAGGTCATATGTCTCTAGGAATTTGTTGATGACTTCAAGATTTTCTAAATTGTTTCTGATTATCCTCTGTATTTCCATAGTGTCTATGATGATATTTCCTTTTTCATCACACATTATAGTAATTTGAGTTTTTTCCCTCTTTCTCTTGGCTTGCTTGCCTAACAGCTTATCAATTTTACTTTTTCAAAGAATCAACTTTTTGTTCTGTTGATTTAAAAAAATTATTTCAATTTCACTGATTTCAGCTTTGACTTTAATGATTTCCTGTCTTCTATTGCTTTACTGGTTTTGGTGTTGATTTGTTTTCCTTTTCCTAGAGCCTTGAGATATGATGGTAGATTATTTATTTGGTAACTTTCTATTCTTTTTTTTATATTGGGGATTAATTATATGGGTGATTATCCATGGAGCTACATCCCCAGCTCTCTTTTATATTTTAGTTAAGAAAGTGTTTCACCATGTTGCTTAGAGCCTTGCTAAGTTGCTCAGGCTGGCTTTGAACTTGTGATCCTCCTTCCTCAGCTTCCTAAGCTGCTTAGATTACTGGCATGTGCCACAATGCCTGACTGCTTTCTATTCTTTTTATGAATGAGCTCAGTGCTATGCACTTTCCTCTTAGAACTGTCTTCAGAGTGTCCCAGAAATGTTTACGTGTTGTGTTGCTATTCTTATTTATCTCTAAGTATTTTTTTATTTTAACCCTGATATTTTCTACTATCCATTGATCATTCAATACCATATTATTTTGTCTCCAAGTGTTAAAATAGCTTCTGTTTTTAATATTACACTGATTTCTAATTTCATTCATTTATGATCTATTAAAATGTGAGGTATTATCTCCATTTTTTTTTTGTATTTTCTAAGAGTTTTTTTTATGGTCTAAGATATGGTCTATTTTAGAAAAAGATCCATGTGCTGCTGAGAACAAAGTGCATTCAGTCATTGATGGATGAAATATTCTATATATGTCTGTTCAGTCTAAATGATTAATTGTATTTTTTAGCTCTGTATCTTATTTTTTTAGTTTTTGTTTGGCAGATCTATCCTGTGGTAAGAGAGGTGTGTTAAAGTCACCCAGTATTATTGTGTTGTGTTTTATTTGATTCTTCATATTGAGAAGGAGGGGTTGCTTGATATTCATGGATCTTCCAGTTTGGGAATATAAATTATTATGATTATCACTTTTTGTTGTTGTTATATAATTCCCTTAAGCAGCATGAAATATCCTTCTTTGTCCCTGCTGATTAACTTTCCTTGAAGTCCACTTTATGTGATATGAGGGTGGAAACCCCTGCTCATTTAAGAGATCCATGTGAATGATGTGGTTTTTTTTCCCCCATTCTTTTACCTTCAGTCTGTGGATGTCTTTGCCTATAAGGTGAGTCTCTTGAAGATAGCATATTGTTGGGTCTTGTTGTTTACTTCAGTCTACCAGTCTGTGTCTTTTGATTGATGAGTTTATGCTATTTACATTCAGTTTTATTAATGAAAAATTATTTTTATTCACTGTCATTTTGATTTATTTCTGGTTTTTCATTTGTATTAGTTTCTCCTTTGATTGATTATTCTCCTAGTATAGTTCCTCCTTTCACTGATTTTCAATTTTATTTTTCCTTTCTTTATGAACTATCTTATTGAGTATTTTTTGTACTGGATACTTTCTAGTTGTGAATTCTTTTAACTTTTTTATTGCAGGGGGTTTTTATTTCATCATGAAATCTGAAGTGTAATTTTTCTGGGTATTGTATTCTTGGTCTGCATCCATTTTCTTTCAGAGCTTGATATATATTATTCCAAGACCTTCTAGCTTTTTAGTGTATAGGTTGAAAAATCAGTTGAAATCTGGATTGATTTTCTTCTAAATGTGACCTGTTGTTCTTCTCTGACAGCTTTTACCATTCTATCCTTATTCTGTATGTTAGGCATTTTCATAATAATGTGTCTTGGTGTGGGTCTATTGTAATTTTGTACATTCAGAGTTCTGGGAGCCTCTTTTGTCACTTCATTCTCATGGTTTGGGAATTTTTCTACATTATTTCATTGAAAAGATCATGCATTCCTCTGTTTGTTTCTGTAAGCCTTCATTTGTTTTGCTAAATCTTATATTTGGTCTTTTTATGTTTTCCAATATTTCTTAAAAATTCTGTTATGGTCTCTTAACATCTTTCTTCCTCATTAATTTTACTTTCAAGATTATATATTTTGTCTTCATTGCCTGAAATTCTGTCTTCCAACAGTCTATTCTGTTGTTGATGCTTTCTATTCAATTTTTAATTTAATTTATTGATTCATTCATTTTGAAGACTTCTGTTTGTTTTATTTTCAGAATTGCCATCTCTGAATTGATCTTTCACTTCTTA
Organism: Glaucomys volans; assembly: GCA_020662805.1. Lineage (NCBI taxonomy): Eukaryota > Metazoa > Chordata > Mammalia > Rodentia > Sciuridae > Glaucomys > Glaucomys volans. Next base: position 193,655 of record JAJEJO010000527.1, on the reverse strand, counting down.
TATTTTGTCTCTGACTTCACTCCTTACATTGTCTTTCACCTTACAGATCAGTTTATGAACTTTTCTAAATTCCTTCTGTGACACTTTGTCCACTAGGGTGTTAGTGTTTTCTGTTATTAAGGTGTTTCCTTTGTTTGGGATGGTTTGTTCCCTTGTTTTTCAACTTGTTTGTGTGTTTATCCATCTATCTATATGGATCTGCAACAGTAGAGTTTCTATCTTCTGGACTTAGAGTGTCTCTGAAGGTTTCCTGTACCTCACAGTTTAGAGGGAGATAAATAATAGCAACAAACAATGCAAACAATATACAACATTAAACCAAATATTTCCTGGTATGATATTTCCAATGTTAATTGTCATCATAAATAGAAATGATCTAATCAACTATTGCCAACAATAAAAACAATAGGTTTGCAAAAGGGTTTGAATTTCAGGAGGTAAAGAATGGGAGTGCAGAGGAGATGTAGGATGTCATGATTATGTGCAAGGAGAGAGAAAAAAACGTTAAAAATTATAAGAAGAGTGAAAGGACTATAGAGGCTGCAGGTTAGCAGAAGAAAAGAGATAAAGAGAATCAAGGGAAACAGGTGAGAGAAAAAAATATATATGTATATATACATACACACACATATACATATATACACACACATATATATAAAACAAAGTCAAAACATACTAATCAAATATCCTAGCTCTCACAATGCTAAGACTTAAAAAATTACTGCCTCCAAAAAAGGTTAGAAATGAGAAAAAAGAGACAAATATGTTTAAATGTCTATGTATCATTTAGCTCGTAATTAAACAACAACAAGAAAAAAGTTCATGATGAAAAGTTAGGAATTCTTTCTGTTGCAGTGACCAAAATTGTCAATGGGAATATGTGTTCCTTGCCAATTCCCAAATGTCTTTCTTTCCATTTTTTCTTGAAGTATGTAATGTGTATGAAAGTATTGGCTGTAGGCTATCAAATCCTTCCTCTTTTGCAATTGCTTTTCAAGTTGCCAGTTGAAGTTGTGAGAGTCTCAGTGTCCCTCTGGCCACGTTAGGTAGACTGGCCTGGAATGTGATGCACACACCCCGAAGACAGGTTTCGGTCTAGATATGCTTCAGGTTCTTCACTGAATAGCGATTAGTCTGAAGATTTTAAATTAGTATACCTTAAGGGTCTAGCAGCTGCTGGTCCATGCTGGGAGACTGCATCCCAGGAATTTCCTCTGGGTTCCAAGAATGCAGCAGAGGAACCAATTCTTAGCCCCCTCTGTCACTGGTGGGCCCCACCTTTCCTGGACTCTAGGTTCAGACTCCAAACTCAGTCACTCCCATCATCACCCTTTCTAGTTCCTGGCAGTGTGCCTTCCCCCAGCTGGTCCTGTGAGCCCCAGAACTCAAGGGGGAGGTTGGTGCTGGGTGGGATTCCACAACCCATATTCCTCTGTGTAAAACCCTCTCCTCATCTGATTTTCTCCTGTCCTCTTATGCACACTATATGACATATGGTATGGGTTTGTCAGGCTGGTTTTTCAGACCCAGCTGAGGTTTGTTAGGACTCAGCACCCACAGCCACTCCTTGATAATTATTACATGTAAGCAATTTATCTGTGTGTGTAAAGTGCAAAATGGGATCCAAGCCAAACATAGAGAAAAGTGGTAACCTTTACAGGTTGTTTCTTTTCTCTCTTCTAGTAACTGTGGCCAGTACTTATCTTGTAGAGGAAGCTCTGAAAGAAAGAAGTGAAAACTCAAAAATAATGGGGCTCAATACATTGGTGTGGGATGGTTGTTCTAGAGTTGGTATTTGCAGGGAGATCAAGTGAAGTGAGACTGGTGTGGGTAGTATGCTTGCACTGGAGTTAGAGTGATACTATAAGTAGGAGGGAGTGAGATGTGGGGTCCATTTAAAAAGTTCCTATTGTCTAAATTTAATCATTTTACTACCAGGACTATCTCCATGCTTAATTCAATCAATATGTCCTGCCATAAAATGTCAACTCTCCTAAACCTGAAATCCATGTGCAAACATCACTTAGTCAAACATAGACATATCCTATTGGCTTGAGAGAACAGCACTACCTGCAAGTAGAAAGACAATCAAAATGAAAATAAATGGACTGGTGATTGTCACCAAAATCAACTATGGTAGTTGCTTGAGTGATCAAACTCAAGTTTGCCCATCATCATCAAGCAAACTCAAGTTTTGCTTGCTTATAATCATCAGTTGGCAAGATGACATTCTTCTGTTTGACTTTATGATCTTATATCTGCTTTGATTTAATGAATATGTGTATGCTAAGTTTACTACATTGATAAAAAATCTTTTGCAAGGAAGATCCTCGTGGTAGATAACAAAACTTTTGTGAAAATCTAGAGTTTTGTTTGATGTTATAAAAAGTCTTCATTAAGAGCTAGATGGGAACAATTCTAGGTTGCAACATCAAGAGAACAAATGCATGTGAACTACTTTCAAAGAGTTTTCTTCACATATTAATATATCATTTCAAGCAACTTGAGATGATATATTAATAAGTAACAAAGACTAAACAAATGCAGCCATCAAGAAACTGTAAGTGCATGGCCTTACTTGATGAATATTTGGATGAAGAATGTATGAAAAATTACATGAGAAAAAATAGTGTTAGAAGTTCTGTTCAACTTTACCTTGCTATTTTCCATTTCCTTCTTAAACTGTAGCTAAAACTTTTTATATAGAATTTTACACACTAATCCTAAAACTGATTTTTTGTCTGAATTTATCTTTATAATTGCCTTGGCTCTTAAGAATCATAGGACCTCTTGCTCATTTCAGGACACATTATTTAAGAAGAACAAGAAACAGGATGCCAGAATGAAATTCTTCTGATCCTCTACTAAGAACAGGAACCATCCCTCAGGTACTAAGATTCAGAAACCATGGTGAAATTTTTTCCCTTTCATCTTTCCATTCTTGGAATATGGCCTGGACCAGAAGCAGCAGTGTTGAAATGGTGTAAAAAGTATGTTTCTTCTGTAGCACTAGCCTGATTGAAAGCAGAAAGTATATGGACGTTTATGAAATTCTCTCCAATTGAAACTGGCACAATTTTATGAATCTGAGAGATTGAACTAAACTGATAATAAGAGCTTACATATCCCCACCTAGAGTTATTATGTAATAAATTATTTACATGACATGCCTTCTTTTGTATTAGGGTATGTCCTTTAATTGTATGGGTGCTTCTCTGGAATGTAGAACTATAGTACAGTTAAGATTCCCCATTCTGTTTAATTTCCCACTGACCTACATCATGTTTCTTTGATTATCTTACAGAAGATAGCTCTAATATTATCACTTGTACACTTTCTTTCCCAGCCATTGTATTAACAATTTGTTTAACTGAGATACACACTAAAAGGGAAAAATAGGATTTAGGCAACTCTTAGATCCAAATAATGTTTAGAACATTTATTGGCTGAGAATATTTGCTATATTAAAGCCAATGTCCATTGAGAATGTTCAGCATTATCTGCAAACACTGGCTCTTATTGACTGACTACATATTATAGTGATCAAGTTCGGTAAGACTTTGCTGAACTTGAAATTTCAATCTGCTAACCTCTCTATTTGGATTTTTTCTATTCAGCTTTATATGGTTGTATTATATATTACTATATAACAAATTTCCTCCAAGTTTTATACCACATGTGCTTTATAGCTAAACAATTGTTTATTATCTTTAAAAAAAGATCAGAGCTTTTTTTAAGTTTTAAGAATTCAGGACTACTAATATAGGTTATTTTGGCACAGGGGTCCTCATGAGTTTCCATTTATACTGTTGGTTTGGACTACAGTCATCTCAAACTTTGCCTAAGGTTTGATGATCTGATTCTAAGCTCACTTACAGCTTTTGGCAGGTGGCCTCTGTTCCTCTCTATAAGGCTGATCACAACATTGCGTATGGCTTCCCTCAAAGAGAAATATGAAAGTAGGGGTGAGGGAAGGAAGAAAAAGAGAGAATGCCTTATTGTCTTTTATAACCTAGTCTCTGAGTCATGCACTATCACCTTCACCTCTGTTCATTGGAAGGAAGCCATTTAGTTTAGTGTTCACTAAACTAGAGGTGGCAGGGATCATTGTAGACCATCCTAGTGGCTGCTTACCACTGCATTCTCTCTGGCCCCTCACATGATGATTCATCTCCCTCCCATATATAAAATATAGTCATATACTCCCAAATTATAGTTATATCTCAAGTTATTTCATTGAGCATCAGCTCAATGTCCATGACCTTGTTATTGAAATTAGGTTTAAGAGTGGATAGGCTTCCCTTATAAACTTAAGAAACAAGTTAATTTCCTTATATGTATTTGATGAGGAATGCATGAAACAACTATCATAGGTTATTCACAAAGGAGTGGGAAGGAAAGGTGGTACAGAGCAGTCTTTGAACCATATCAGTTTTATCCTACTTATTACTAGTCCATCTATAGACTTAGTCTCTGGTTTTAATTCTTGGCTATTGACTCATCTTGTACCCACCCAAGTTTTCCTTTATTATTTCTTTTCCTTATGAAAGTAGTATGCATCTTTAGCTAAATAGCTTCTCAACTTGCTTTCTGCCAATAGAAATTTGGATGTCAGTTAGCCTCTTTACATTTCCTACTATCTTTGTCAATCCAATCTAGCAGAGTTTTGTTGATGCAATTCTTTTAAAAAAAGTTTGTCAGTCTTCTGTAATCTTATTTGGGTCTAATCAGTTAGCCAGAAACCATATCCACAGATCTCTTAGAGATAAGCACTTATATACCTTGGACTTTTACTGAGGGACAATGCCTTTAATCTTTTTAGAAAGTTAATCAGTTGAGAAGACCTACTAGTTACTTCCTTAAAATGTTGTGAGTGCTTTTCACCTAACTGAATGGAATTGTAGGCATCGCCTTTGATCTTTCTAAGGTCTTACAAAAGATTGTATGTCATAACCTGAGGGTCATTTTAAATCATAATTTCCAAAGTTTTCCTGGATTTTACTATTACTCAGATCACATTTCTTAATTTAAGCATTGTTTGCTATGTGGAGAGGCTGAGAATATTCAAAACCAGCTAGTGCTGGCTTGTTTTTGCTTAATAGTCTTTTCTTTAGCTTATGTCTTACTTCTTACATTTGACTCTGAGCAATAAGGAGCAACAAGATGGTACCTTCGACATAGCCTGGTTGGAAATCTTATCTAAATAGCCTATTCCCAGTTTAGTGAACAGTTGCATTCAAGGCACTTTAAGCTTTCAGTAACTCTCTCTTCACAATTTTTCCATCTCTTGACTGCTACTTGATTCCAAAACCACTTCTGCATATTTATTTTTTATATCACCCTTGGGTACCAAAATCTGCATTGATTATCTATCTCTGTAAAATAAAGTGTCCTAGCATTTGGCTGATTAGAAAACCACAATAATTTATTACTCAGTGCAGGATATAAGGATCAGAGATCCAGGGATGGCTTAGTTGGATGGCATCACTTTAGGATCTCTTACTAAGTTGTACTCAAGGTGTTGCATGGGGCTGTGGTCGCTTGAAATTTTTTCTGGTACAGAAAAATCTGGTTTCAAACTCACTCAAATGGTTAATGACTAAAGGTCTCAGCTCATTGCTACGTGGACCTCTTCATGGGTCCCGTATGTACTATGATAGCTGGTATCTTTTGGTCAAAGAATAATAGAGAATTATACCACAGTGTCTTTAGGACCTAGTTTCTGATCATGTCTGTCTTATTCTGTTTTTTAAAAGCAAATCAATGGGTTCCACTGAGAGTCAACAGTATTTTTTTCAGTGTTATTACTCTCCCATGGAAAATATTGTTCTTTCAAAATTTGACTATCTATAGCATTCAGAGTGTCTCAAATTGGAATATTTGAAAATTCTATGAATTGAGCATATTTCAAAATAACTTTGTGTATGTCAATGTTAATACCATGTGTATCTGTGTGTGTGTGTGTGTGTGTGTACGTGTACCAAAGCTTTTTATACATGATGCCATGTAAGGGAATAGTAAAATACATGTAGTTGTAGCAATAAATTTACAATGTATTGATTCCAAAATTATCTTATTTAAATTTCCCACATAGAACAATGTTAAATCTGTTACATACATACAAGAAGCAAGATAATTTGGCTAAAGTCACAGCTAGTTAGCAGTAGAGCTAAAACATGAACTCATGTTCTGGTGCCACGTTCAGTACTCTCCACAATATCACATATACTTAAATGTGTTATGTAAAATTGCGTCTTTGTGTACACTTTGCCTAATTTCCCACTGCTGCTGATTTTTTTAAAGAAGCAAGGAATCTAAAATATTTTCATGAAATTGATATGAAAAAGTAGAACTTTCAGATATGCTTAAAAAAATTCAGCACTTGCTTAGTAATTTGCCTTGCTTTCATTTAACAGATTTCTAAGATAGTACTTCATCCACTGTTAAAATGCAACTCTCTGGTGTTAATGGAGCAACTGGTCAACAACAGGCACAATATCATATCATAATTGTTGACACAGAGTGAGAAAGATAGAATTATTAAAAGAAATAAGAAAAATTCTGCAAATGCTAGTTAGAATTAAAAATGGCACTAGTAAAATGTTATATGTGTTGAGGTACAAACTACTTTTCACTTAACAAACTTGACATAGACTTCTCACAGCATGATCCTATAACTGGATAATTTTTATGTTGTTGATTAGACTGATTTGTGTGGGGCCAGTATTTACCTGATAGAAAATACATGAAAAGAAACTTATAGAAAAGTATCTCTCCTGAACTTAAATTTTAAAATCTTAACAAAATATTAGGAAACCAAAGCTAGTTAAAATATAGAAAGCACAGAAAGCATCAAGAAAAAATTTATTCCAGGAATTTAAGGATTGAGTAATGCTCAAGAATTAGCTAGTGTGGCTAACCATTTCATTTGGCTAACATAGAACAAAAAAGCATTTTAAAACATTTAGTGTTCATTTACGATGCAAACTCCCAATAAAGCAGAAAAAAAGGACTTCAAAATAATAAAAAGAAACCTACAAAAAAGACTGAACTTATTAGTTGGTACTAAGTTACAGTTAGATGGGAACAGGAAGTTCTGGTGTTTTATTACCTAAGGGTGACTGTAAATAATAATAATGCACTCACTGTACTTTTCAGAGAGTTGAAAGGAAGGGTCAAGTTTTTTACCAGAAGGAAATCACAAATGTTTGAAGTGGTATGTTTAAGCTGATTTAAATATTATATAATTTATGCATGCATAACAATATTACATTATGCTTATTATATATAATTTCAATGTTTTTATGTATTAGTTGAAAAACATTTTTAAAAGTACTAAACTTAATATCATTTTATATATTAACAGTAAACATGTAGAAACTGAAGTAAAAGATACAATAATTTTTATATCTGTTCCAAAGAAAATTAAATATTTCTGAGTAAATCTTAAACATATATAGAATCTCTGCTGAAAATGACAAAATGCTAGAGGAAATCAAAGAGGAAATCAGACTGAAGTAGACAAAATGTAATAATTAAAAAATTCAACATTATCAGCAGACAATCATTTTCATAAGCAACTTTTTTCTCTCTGTCACTGCCTGTGTGGGTACTGGTTATAAATGTGGAAAAAGAATAGTTATGACAGTAACAGATTTTTATTTTTATTTCAAAATTTTATATGAATTAGGTATATCTTAATGATCGGTCATTTTCCCAGTTTGTAATATATGTGTAGAAATTGCCTGTATATGTTATTGCTTTTTCTCCTCTCCCTTTCTCTCTTCTCCCTCCTTTCTTCCTCCCACCCTGTTCACCTGTCTCTTCCTTTTTGGGGTTTCCCCTTCAACTCAGTGTTCCTGGCATCAACTTGGTACTCAAGGCATGGTGGTGTGGCCTGGGTTAGGAAGAGGGACCCCGGAGCTAGGGAAAGCGAAGAGTGAGACCGTAGTATTCTTATGCAAAAGCTGTTTCAAATATTTCTTCCCTGCTTTGGAAGTATCTCTCACTCCCCTTAGGGCGCTTTTACTGTTATCTTAACTGCGTGTTTATCTATATGTAAAAACTTTCTAAAGCAAATACAGTATTCTCCTTTTTCTTATCACTCAAAAAAAAAATTCAACATTAGTGAAAATTTCCATCTTTCCCCAAATTAATTTACATATTTAATACACTTCCTATTAAAATCCCAGAAATGGATAAACAAGAGATAGGTTTTTATTCTAAAAATCAAATGAAAAGCACAGGTACTCCAATAGCTCATGTAATATTTTTTAAAGGAAAAAATGTATACTAGATGTTTAGGCTTACTCTATAGCTACAGTATCAAGACAGTGTGGTGTTAGCAGACTGATAGAGATATTGATCAATGGAACACAGTGTAGATCCATAAATATGCCTGCACAAATATGTCCAACTAGTTTTTATGGTAGTGCAAAAGAAATCCAATAAATATTAGCTTTTTATTGAACAGTAACTAGAAAAATTGGACATCCATAAACAATAAAAACGGAAGAAAGAGTAATGAAAAAGACCATGATCAAACCTTTTACTTCACACAAAAACTAACTCAAAATAAATAACACAGACTGAATGTACAATATAGAATTACAAAGATTTTCAAAGGCTAATTTCTAGTTCTGTGGAACCTAGGATGAGATGAATAGTTTTTAAACTGAGTATCTAAAGCATAAAGGGAAAACTAAATAAATCAGAACTGTTACAAATTAAATCCTGCATTGTTAAGAGAATAAAATGACAAAGTAGATACTTTTATGTCTTAATTGGGTGAAGGTATTTGCAAACCACATATCTAACAAAGGAGTTTCATCTAGAAGATAAGTCACAAAAACTCAACAATTACATAAAATTCCAACTAGAAATTGGCAAGTGGAGCTTGTGGCCATTTCACTGAAGAGAATATACTTTTGGCACATAAGCATATGATAAAATGATAAGATGTTTAATGTAATTAGTCATTGGATACATTCAAATTAAAACCAAACAGTTTAGATGTAGTGATAAATGTATCTTGTGATAGAGATATCAGAATGGGGAGAAAAAGGTAAAAGAAAAGATTAAAATCATAACACTAAATGTTTGTGAGGATCCTGAGAAATTGGAAGATTTATACATTACTAGTTGGAATGTAAAATGTTAAACCACACTGGAAAATATCTTGACAATGTTCGATAAAACTGAATGTACAAGTACCAAACATCACAGTAATTGCACTCTTAGATATTTATCCCAGAGAGTTGAAAACTTACACTTATACAAAAATTTCTATACTAATATTTATAGTACCTTTATTCTTGCTAGCCTAAGACTAGAAACACCAATGTACTTAACATGGATTAATGATTAAGGAAAACATACTGCATACATGGGACTACTACTCAATCATAAAAATGAACAGATACTGCTGATACATAAAACATCTTGGATGGATCTGCAGAGTTGTGTTGAAAGAAAAAGGAATTCCCAAATGTTGCATTCTGTATCATTGCATTTATATAACATTCTTGAAATTTTTAAAAAAGTGGAGGTATAGAACAAATTAGTGGTTTCCAGGAGTTAGAGATCTGTATTTGTGTCAGGTGACTGTGAAGGGAAGACATAGGGGAAACATTGTGACAAATTGTGGGAATGGTTACACAGTATTTTTAAAGGGGAAGTTATGTGAAATAAGCAAGTCACACACACAAAAAAAGTTAAAGTTTTTTCTGATTGTGGAGCTAACCAACAATAAGAGGGGTGGGGGTGAGGGGAAGAATAGGAGTATGGTAAATTAGACAATGGGGAATGGAGAGAAAGGAAGGGGAATAGGCAGAAGAAAGACACTGGGATGAATCTGACATAATTTCCTATGTATATATGTGAAAACAACACAGTGAATCCCACCATCATGTACTTCCATAAGAATGATACTCTAACTAGAATAATATATATCCATGCTTATATAATTATAATAAAAATGGATTCTGCTGTCATGGATAAGTAAAAAGAACCAATAAAAAAAGGGAACCAGAAACATTTTTTACTCCATAGTTTTGAAATAATTTCATCAAAGTGTAGGAAAGGGAAAAGGTAGCTATGTTAATAAATTTTGTTTAAACATTATCTGCTTATGAGAAAATATAAATAATCTGAAGAAATAATATTGGGGTTCACTCTAGATACATACATAGGATAGTCAAGATGATGTGGATTCTAGAAAAGACAATTGTATCCATACGTTATTTAGAAGAAAATATTTGACATTTTTCTTTTCTTTGCAGTACTGGGGATTGAACCCAGGGCCTTAGGCATGTGAGGTAAGCACTCTACCAATTGAGTTATATCCTCATCCCATGGAGCTATATCCCCAGCCCACTTGACATTTTTTAATATACATGAAACATATTTATAAGTATTATCTCAGAGATAACATGAAAAACTGCCAAAAATTTCAAACAGTATTATATGATGCTTAAAAGACAAAATGTAGGCTGGGAAATGTATATTTGTGATAGATACGTTGAAAAAAGGGATAATTTGTTTTATTAAAAAATTTTTTTAAAGTCATGAAGAGGAAAAGCAGCAGGAAAACCCAAACAGGTAGCTAAGAGGAAAAATAATATAAATGACTGATAGAAGCTAAGCCAGACATCAAGGTCAACTTCAATTTTTGTGGTCGTTCTTTTTAGTTATACATGACAGCAGGATGTATTTTGGAATATCATATATACATGGGGTTTAACATATTCTAATTAGGATTCTACTCTTGTGAATGTACATATGCGGAGTTACCCTGGTTGTGTATTCAAGTGCAAGGCTAGGAAAGTTATATCAAATTAATTTTACTGTCCTTCCTATCCCCCCCCCTTCCCTTCATTTCCCTTTGTCTATTCCAGTGGACTACTATATTCTTCCCCTCCCCACCCTGTCTTGTGGATTAGTATCCACATATTGGAAAGGACATTTGACCTTTGGGGTTTTGGGGATTGGTTTATTTCACTTAGAATAATATTGTCTAGTTCCATCCATTTCCCAGCAAATGCCATAATTTCATTCTTATCTATGGCTGAGTAATATTCCATTGTGTATATATACCACATTTTCTTTACCCATTCATCCTTTGAAGGACACCTTGGTTAATTCCATAGCTTGGCTAATGTGAATTGAGATGCTGTAACATTTATGTAGCAGCATCACTGTAGTAGGCTAATTTTAAGCCCTTTGGGTATTTACTGAGGAGTGGGATAACTGGATCAAGTGGTGGTTCCATTCCAAATTTTATAAGGAATCTCCATAATGGTGGTACCAATTTGCAGTTCCACCAGCATGGTTGAGAGTATCTTTCTCCTCACATCCTCGACAACATTTATTGTTACTTGTATTCTTCATAATTGCCATTCTGACTGGAGTAAGATGGAATCCAATATAGTTTTAGTTTGCATTTCTCTAATAACTAGAGATGTTGAACATTTTTTCGTATATTTTTTAACTATTTGTATTTCTTCTTCTGTAAAGTGTCTGTTCAGTTCCTTTGTCCATTTGACTGGGTTATTTGGTTTTTTGGTGTTAAATTTCTTGAGTTCTTTGTATATCCTTGAGATTAATGCTCTATCCAAGGTGCAGGTGGTAAAGATTTTCTCCCATTCTGTAGGCTCTCCATTCATGTTCTTGATTGTTTCCTTTGCAGTGAAGAAGCTTCTTAGTTTGATACCATCCTATTTATTGTTCTTGATTATACTTCTTGTGCTCTAGGAGTCTTGTTGAGGAAATCGGTTCCTAGGCCGACATGATAGAGATTTGGGCCTACTTTTTCTTCTCGTAAGCCCAGGGTCTCTGGTCTAAAGGTCCTTGATCCATTTTGAGTTGAGTTTTGTGCACTGTGAGAGATAGGTGTTCAATTTCATTCTACTACATGTGTATTTCCAGTTTTCCCAGCACTATTTGTTAAAGAGGCTAACTTTTCTCCAATGTATGTTTATGGTGCCTTTGTCTAGTATGAGATACCTCAATTTATGTGGGTATGTCTCCATCTTCTCTTCTATTCCATTCGTCTTTATGTCTGTTTTGGTGCCATTACCATACCTTTTTTGTTACTATAACTCTGTAGCATACTTTAAAGTCTGGTATTGTGATTCCTCCTGTTTTGCTTTTCTCACTAAGGATTGCGGTGACTATTCTGGACCTCCTATTTTTCCAAATGAGTTTTATGATTCCTTTTTCTCTTTCTATGAAGAATGTCATTGGGATTTTAATGGGAATTGCATTAAATCTGTATTGCACTTTTGGTTGCATGGCCATTTTCACAATGTTCATTCTGCCTAAGAACATGGGAGATCTCTCTATTTTCTGAGGTCTTTTTCAATTTCTTTATTTAGTGGTCTGTAGTTTTCCTTGTAGAGTTCTTTCACCTCTTTTGTTAGAAAGATTCCCAAGTATTTTATTTTATTTTTTTGAGGCTATTGTGAATGGAGTAGTTTTCCTGATTTCTCTTTCAGCTGATATGTCATTGGTTTATAGGAATGCAATTGATTATTGGTGTTTATTTTATACCTTGCTACTTTGCTGAATTCTTTCATGAGTTCTAGAAGCTTTCTAGTAGAGCATTTTGGGTCTTCTAAATATATAACCATGTTGTTGGCAAATAGGGATAGTTTGAGCTCTTCTTTTCTTATTCATATCCCTTTAATTTCTTTCTTTTGTCAGGTCAGTTTTCAAGATTACTAATGTTGACTCCATCATCACATTATTTTTAATCTTACCAGAAAATAAGAAACTAAACAGAAGGTACATGAAATGAGATTAGAATTTGGTGGACAAGTCCTTAGGTCCTCCCTTATTCCTCAGGGGTGTTGGCTTATGGTTCAGTAGTCAAGGCAACCCATGCAAGAGGAATAAATTCACTTGAAGTTTCAGTTTCTTGGTGTTTTAGACCATTTAATTGGGAGATACCTTCTCAAACTGCACATCTACTCTCACATAACATTACATTCTTTATTGTTCTTATTTCTGAGTCACAGTACATATAGTAGGCCTGTCCATGCCATGTCACCACATACATATAAGAAGTTTCATTTAATTTAGAAATAAAGGAAGAAAGAATAAAAATGGAGGGGGTTGGAGGAAGGATAGAAGTATTTAATATTAAAAATTGCTACTAAGGTTGGACTGAATAGACATAATTATTGAGGAAAGAGACAATAAAACCAAAGAACCATCATTCCTACAGAATTTGCATAAGACTCACAGATGACCCCAGATTTTGCCAATGACAAAGTGAGACACAGCTTTCTAAAGTCCTGAGTCATGCCTCACAAATGATTGGCTCAACTCTTTGTCACCACTGACCAATTTGGAAAAAATGCCCCTTAACTTACCTTGACCAAATGTTAGCCACTCTTTCCCAGTACCCTGACTTTGCCTTACTGGTGAGTGACTATGCCGAAAATTCTTCTTCAAAATTCTCTCCCAAGAATCAGCTGATCCTAGGGAAAAAAACATTTATCAAACAACTGTCACATCATGCTACCTGCTCAGTGCACTCAACACTTGTTCTTAACAATCTTGTTTACTCCTCCCTGTGACAGAAAAGGCCTTTTCTGCCAGACCTTTGAGATGTTTGCCAATTGTTTAGTCATTATGTTCTCTCTATTGCAGTAGTCTTTTTCAGTAAAGCTTCTCCTTATGTAAATTCAGATTTTTTTCTCATAGAGGGGAATTTGTAATGTATGTAAAAACAAAATTGGTAACTCCTTTACTCAGTAATGCTTCTCTTTGTTTTTACAAAAATACTCATCTAAGTATGCCCCCCCAAAATCTGTGTCAAGAACATTTACTCTAGCCTTATTTAAAAGAATAAAAACAGCAAAATGCTTTTTAAACTTAGAAAAAAACTTAAATACTTATCAACAGAATACTCCTAATAAGTCAAGAATATAATAGTTACAAAATAGAATATAATAGATACGAAAGTAAAAGACACCACTTTTGATTACTCCCTTGATACAGGAAGATAAGCATGTTAAAAAGTCAGCATACATAACAATATAGTGTCATTCCATTTGTTTAAATTTGTATGGGCATATATGCACACAAACATGCATATATAAATACATATGTGGATCTATATATACATTCTCTATATATACATAAATACCTTTTCAGATATTTATGTATAATAAATAATATGTATATATACATATTACATATATGTGGGGGAATACACACACACACCCATAGATAGATAGATAGATAGAGCGATAGATAGATAGATAGATAGAGCTATATGGAGAGAGAGAGAGGGAGAGAGAGAGAGGAATTTTAAAAATTTCCTAGGTGATGTAGGAATTTTTTCTGGAACTATGTAATTTAAGAAGCGGTTCTCATCTTGAAGGAGTACAGGAGAAAGGAAGGAAGAGAATCTTAGTATTTTTTCTCTGTACACTATTTTCTCTCCCATTTGGATGTTTACAATGTATATGTTTTTTAATTGCCATTTATAAAACTACATTTTTTCTATGTAGAGTTCTATGAATTTTAAATCACCTATACTTATGTAACTACCATGATAATCAGGATGCAGAAGTTTAGTTTCCTTAAAATCTCCCTTGTGGGATCACGTGGTAGTGACACACTGTTCTCTGCAGTAACCACTGACAATTAGTGGTTGATACAGCCTTTTGAGATTGGCTTTTTTTTAGTTAGCATAGATCCAACTAAGATGTTACCTATATGGACAATTTTTTTTATTGGTAAGTTATTTTCCACTATTCTAAGTGACTATGGCTTATCCATTTATGAAGGATATTTGGTGGAAACTATATATGGAACTTCTGTGAACATTTGCATACAGTATTTTTTGTAGCCATACAACTTCATTTTTGTGAGATAAATACTGAGGAAGGAATTAGTTCATCACATGTAGAGAATATTTGTCATTGATGAGAACTTATTTAATCATTTTTCAGAGTGGCCATATACCATGCATAGTTTTTACAATAAAAATCTAATTAAAATCACATGGAATATGTGGCAATTACTATTTTCCCACAACATTATTTCCTATGAAAGTTCGTGTCCTAGGGGATTCTGCATTCTTCAGGAACCTTTGAAGTACTTACTCTGAGTGCAGAAGGGCTAACAAAAAGGCAGAAAGATAAATTAAAATATTTAAATGATATAACTTTAGGAATTGACATACTTTGGTTTTGTATTGGAAAACATGCTGAGATTTTTGTAATTTGGGACTGATAGAAATGACTAATTAAGAGTTCTCCTTTCTAAAGTCAAGTTACAATAGCAATAATTTCTTAGAATAATTTAGAAGCAAAAATTGAGATTGGTAAGGCACCTGAATGGTCGGAGGTTCAAATTTATTGAAAACTTGGGCAGCATTTCAATAAGATCTGGGGTAGAAATGAGAGAGGGTTCCAATGCAATATTTGGACAACTACAATAAGAGTTTTCCAGGGCTGGAGATACAACTGAATGGTAGAACACTTGCCTAGCATATGTAAGCCCCTGAATTCAATCTCTAGCACTGAAAAAAAAAATTTTTTTTCCAGCAACCTTCTTACTTAAAAGTCAAGTAGAGCATTAAAAAGCATTTCATATTTCCTTATCCTGTAAACTAACTAGAGGTTTTTGTTTGTTTTTCTTTTCTCCTTCAAAATAGTTTTATTATTGTACTTCATTTAATTATTCAAGATCTAGGTGCCTCTTAATTTTCTTAGCACATCTTTAGCCTCTTTTTGACTTCTTTTAAATACTTATTGAAAATTATTTCCTAAGCCCTTTCTGTATTTCAGGCATGCCCCAGGAAACAAAACAGAGAAAATCCCCTCTCACAAGGAAAGTAAGTACAATAAGTGAAGAGAGTCAAAACCCACTTTATACAGGCATCAATGCTAAGCAGAGAATTAAAATAAGGTGACATGATAGAGAATGACCAATTTCTCTTTTCAGTTGGGTGGTCTGGAAATGTTCAAAAAGAAATGAGTGAGTAGAGATTTGAATGATTATTCTAAGCAGATCTAGGAGGACTGAAAAACACCAACGTAGGGAATGCAGGTGGTGCAAAGGGTCTAATATAGGTGTGACTTTGCCAAGAGAAGAAAGACCAGTGCTTGTAATATAGAATGGAAAATTGGGAAATAGGGTATAAGAGTGGGATCAAATAATACATTGCAAGCTAGAGTATATTACCCAATGCATAACTCATAACACATAAAAATAATACATATGAAAGTATAATATATAAAACATCATGCATAGCATATAGCATATGACCAATGAGTGTTGGCTACTATTATTTATATTTAGGCCTTAGAACACCTGAAGAGAAAGAAACAATCCAACCCTGGAATGGGCAGTTGATAGGAGATGCTCACAATTTAGTTAGGGTAGAATAGGAATGGAGAACTAAATAATATTACTGACACACAAAGCAAGAAATACAGAAGCTATTAGGAAATTAGAATTGAAGGCTTTTCCAGACAATGGACTATGATTACCCCAGATATACAGGATTTGACTCCAATTAGCACCAAAATTAACTGTGAAGCATGGTTGGTATTTCATGTACAAAAGTTGTTATTAAGACAGCAGGTCCTGCATCTGTAAAGTATGATTTACTTTTCATTATTTTTTAATCTCTCATTCTTCCTTATTGAAAAAAAATGAAGTCTGACTTAGTTTTTAAAAAAAATCTGGACAGTCTTCCTATTGGCAAATAAGGAAGCTTAAGGATGCTGCCTACACAGGGTGCTTAGGGACTAGGCATAACTATATGAGGTGGGTCATGAGAGTCCAGCCTGGAGGAAGATAAAGACAGTCAAAATAAGGTTGGGTTGAGACATGTCCAGGTGATCTCTGTCTTGAAACTTTCAATTATGGAGTCTGACAAGTTTCTCTCATGGGAAAGTAGAAGGAAATAACCCCCCATTGGGAACCCTTTGTTCTCTATTTTCCCCCAAATCCCAAGGAAAGGAGAGTTATAGTTAGTTGAGGTTTTGGAGAATCATCCCAGCTTCCCTGAGAGCTGAATTTTACCACTTTCTTCAGAGCTTTGGAAGAGCTAGAGATTTCCATAGCAGCCTGTTCTTGGTATCCCTTCCCATTGCTGCATAGCTCTTACAGGAGAAGGCCATCTACCTTCAATTGTAGCCTAAGTTTGAGCATGTTGAGTTGGTTTATTCTTCCCTTAGCTGTTGGAATCCTATCTGAGATGGAATTCCTTAAGGAAACAATTACAACTGCTGTGTCATCTTTCTCAAATTAATTCTAGCATGGATAAAATAATTGCATTTCCTTCATCTTCACTGCCTTTTTCAGTTTAACAAAAAGACCAGATGTTGCTAAATTGTGATCTCCTTTATAGTACAAGACTGTGGTCTCCAGGGCTTTAGGCTCATATGCACAGCCTTTCCATGGTCAAACACTCAGGGAATGCAGCTGTGTTGGGGGCTAGTAAATCTGAAGACATTAATTTTATTTAGCCTTTCTTCAGCAATAGCTCTGCACTCATTAATGGCACCTCAGCTCCCTGGGGATGGTCACAAATTAAACCAGAAATACACAAATTGTCACGATTGCAAAAGTAAGAGATTTTAACTCGTATATAAACAGCACATTTTATAGGAGGAAAAAATCAGATGCACAATTCAAAACTGTAGTCCATACAACCTGGGATCAAAGATAATTCTAACTTTTTCAGAAATGCACCAAAACTCTCAAAATTTAAAAATGAGTGTTTAAATGTGCTCTTTTTTTGTTGTTAGGAAATTCTAAGTTTTAATAATTAGACAAATCTGAAATTCTTTGGCGTTTTGCTTATAATGAAATCATCCCCAAATAAATGCCAGTGGTTATCCCTTGTGGTATTTCCGCCATGTGCCTTGGTATACATTAGAACTGTAACAGGTAGAGAGATGAGAGATTCTTTAGAGTTGAAAAATACATTTAATGTCATACAATTTTATATTGTCATATTACAAAACAGTTGAGACCTACAGAGGACAAAGGGTCATAGAGTTAGGAAGAGGCAGGAGGAATGAATGGCTAGTGAAGTCAAGAATATTAGTTTGACTCCTTTGTTTCCTTTATATTTCTGTGACTGAGTAAATTAATGAGCTTTATCCAGCTTTGATGACCTTATCTGTAATATAAGATTGAAATAATGATATATAACTTATTTAGTGGTTGTCTAGATGTTAAATGAAATAAGTTTTGTAGAATTATTTTTTAAACTACAGAAAACTGCAAGGCATGCTTATTATAGTTAAAGAAAAGCAAAGGTAACATTTATAGTGTTTACATAACATTCCAGGCATTTTATCTGAGAGCTTTGCATATGTATATCCACACCAAATTTTGTGAAGATTGCATTATCTTCTTATTGTTAAAACTTAGAAAACTGAGGTATATGACTGTAAGGTCACAGTTAGTGAAAGGCAGAATGCATCTTTGAATGTGGGTTTGGCTCATATTATCCTTGCCCCTGTGGTTCTACTTTAAATACTCCTTAGGTATTTTGGTACATTTTATTGGAATATCCATTTCAAAGACATTTTAATAAAGCTTATAAACATGGGAAATTTAGGGTCTATCTAACTTGTTTTTCAATTTAGGAAATAAATACAATGTTCACTTTTTCATGTGAAACTATTGTAGCAGGAGAAGGAGATGGGGAAGATATGAGCAGTTTTCTTCTACGTTGGACAGAGGTAGTATTGATTATTCAGGAAAATAAGTGGTCCCTTCTGTGCAACAGTACAAAATATCTGAAGGGGCCCTTTCAACATTATTAATTATAAACACATTTTTCTTCTGTGAGTTTTTGTTATCATATTGACTGTTTAAGTGACAACTGTGTACATTAGATACTTTATGGTCCTAATTCTGTAATTCTTGCTCTGTGTGTGTGTGACAGGGGCGAGTGTATCTCAGTATTCCCAAAAGGGCACAGTATTTCCTTCCCATCAACCCCACAATATAATTAAAGGACATTTAGCTATTTGACATTTTAATTGTTACAACCTAGGGGACAGAGCTGCTACTGGCATCTAGCGGGTAGAGCCAGTGATGCTGCTGAATATCTTGTAATGTACAGAACTGCCCCTAACAATGAAGAATTATCTGACCCAAATGTCAATAAAAAATAATACTTTCTGTTAAAACTGAGTTTCTCATTTTGAAAATAATTTCACATGCCTTATCTTGTGGATTCTCACCAAATCACCCTGAGGTAGAAGATTTCTCTCTAATTTATAAGGAAAATTAGATAAGGAAATTGAGGTTTAAGAGGTAAAAGTGGAAGTGTTGGAGTATGATGTGAATCCCCTTTCCTCACATCTCACTTTCCATAAACTTCCTTGAAATCTCCTGGGAAGCACAGATGAATCTTCCTGTCTCCTCTTTCTCTGGCCCAGCACAGTTCCTTCTGCTAGAGATTCAAAGTGATGTGTTCATTGATTGACTAATTGTAAAGAACTTCAAGGACAATTACCCATATTATTCTGTCCACCCTTCTTTCCAAGAAATGTCAACTCAGGCCCTTAAGGCAAGATTTCTATGTGAATTCAACTTGCATATTCAGTTTCCTGCAAATAAATGCTGTTGTATATCAGTTTTTGTAGTTTTGCTGCATATAAGTCTCAGCACATGTCAAAGTGTAAAAGCCTAAAACCTTTAGCTAGCAACCGGATGTAACTACTTTGTAGCCAATCTTCTCTTAGCTGAAATCAAAAAGAACAGGCAGAGGAATCAAGAAGAGAAAGGAAAAAAAGATGTACCCCATTTGTGTACAATGAATCAAAATGCAGTCTGTAAAAATAAAAGAAAAAAAGAAGAGGAGTTAGTTTTTTGAAGGGCAGCACATTTCAAAGGTAGGTAAGGGACAAATTAGAAGTAGAATAGGGGCTGAAAATTTAAAAAGAAAAGAATGGGAGAAGGAAAGAGAAAGAAAAAAAAGAAAGAGAGAGGAAAAAACAAAACAAAAAACAGTAACATATATGGCTCTCTGCCCAGATTCCCACCCAAAAACTAATTTATTAAGGTGATATGTTAAAACCACATGACAATAGCAAGACTGCTTTAGCTTTATATTTAGCTCAAGAAGCAATTAAAGACAGAAAGAAAAAGAACACTCAGACTGTACATGATGAACAAATTACAAGATGTTCAACACATTTGTTTAACAGACAGTAGAAATAATCCACCTGCAAATTTTGAAATGTTCTCCAAACTTGGGTTGAAAATTTGTAAAGCTGAAGCAATCAGTTAATTTGGTCAATTCAGTAGGGGGAAAAAAACACACACACATACTTATTTGGCAATATGTCAGAATATGTTCTGAGGGGGAAAGGAACACATACTCTCAAACTGATGATTTGGCTGAAATTTCCACTTTTTAATTGGTGCTTCTGTTCTGAGGCAGGCTATTTTTTATATTTTTAGAGTTCCTTACCTTCTTCCATGTTTATAGCCTCATTTTATGCTCATCCTCTGTCTCACAAAGATTTTAGGTACTGGTTTTTACCAGTATATTTATTCATTTTTCTACTCTCACAGGGACTTAGAGAAGCTGCCTTTGCTAAAAGCAGCAAATCTTTACTTAAGCCTGCAGATGCCTAAAGGGTAACCTAAAGCAGGTTATAGCTTGGTATCCCTGCCTTCATTTTGCATTTATCTTTGGGTCCCTGTTCAGCTCTGCACAGAAGCATGTTAATCATTTCAGGAGTGTTCATCTAACAACTAGCAATACAAGGTTTATTAGCCCCAAATTTACTATGCTTTTTTCTCCCCCTTCAAGACTGAGGCCAGATTTACAGGGAGATTTACAAGGTTCAGACACCTGAAGTGATGCACAGAAGTATTCTGTTGTTGTGTTACAGATTCCGGGAACAGCAAGGAGCAGGCATTTCACCCTACTACAAGATTGCCCCCCTAAGCAGGAATGATCATCTCATGGAAACTGAATTGTCCCCTTCCAGGATCACAGGTCTGATAGATGAACATTGTGAGCAACAGGTAGAAAGTACCCTCCCTCAAATGGTAAAGACTTATCTGAGATACTCCAAGAATGGAAATAAAGATCAACCAGACCACAGCGTGACCATGGACTGATTAATTATGCATACCTCTTGCCTCCTGACCCAGTTCCTCCTCTATTTAAACCTAAAACTCCATTTGGCAACCCAGAGACAGGGCTGAGTTGTTGGATCTCACCTTGCCTCCCGTTTAAGGCCATATTGACTAAAGTTTCCTTTTCTGATTTTCACCAGTACCTGTTCTTCTTGTTTTTTTGGGCAAGTGGCCTGACATGGCTTGGACCCTTTGAGTTCCTCTGGTCTATTACACTAGTAGTATTACCTTATGTATAAATATGTATCAAACTTTTTTAAATATCGAGGACCAAATTAACTGTGAACGTTTGCTGTGAGTGTTTGATATTTCCTGAAAGGGAAGATGAGAACAGATTTGCAACATGGAAAGTCATGTATCCAGTTTTTGTTTAATCTCAACTTTTGTTGTTTCTCAATATTGACAAAGTATAGGAGAGAATGGAAAGTTTGAAAACTTCATCAAAAACTTTATCATATTAATATATCAATATGAATATAAATATTAACATCTGTAAATTTAGTAACTCTCTGACATAGAAATTAAAAATTCCCCTCTTCTCCTTAGTCTTGCTTTATATGATCTGATGACTTAAATGTATTAAAATACATTGAATTTAAATAAGTCAGTGGCATTTCATGAGATATTTGATTCAGTAATGTGATGTGGTCAGAAAATAGATGTTATATTTTTTCACTATTAATTTAAAGCTCATAACACGTCAATTCACATTGAGAATATTAAATCAAAACCAATTATCTCTGAACAATATTTCTTCCTTTCTTCCTTTTCCCTTCTACCCCACTCTCCATTGTAAATTCCTATAAAATAACAAGCTTGACTCTTCTCAAGGTTGTATTCTCTGTCCTTGAACTGAAAGGTGGGCCTGTGCAACTGGATTAAGAGATTCCTTTTCACTGAAGTTATTTTATAGGCTGAGAAAATTCCAAGATCATACTTATTCTACTTTTACATACTATGTTACATTTTAAACTACAATAAATAAAAATACATGAGAATATTTTTGAAAGGACAGAAGTGGGGACAGTATTTTCCCACTTAGTTGATCTCAAAGGATGGGACAGATTACTCTTATCCTGCCATGTTGAGGGTTTCAGCACTGTTGATACAACGCTGTCTTAATATCCACTAATAAGGCAAAGCCATTTGATTGTGTCTTGTAGCATTTCTTTTTCACATCCCATTCTGCTCTTGCCTGCCTTACAGCAGCTGATGTAACATCATCTCTTCCTCACGGGTCAAGCCAGCAGATGTGTGCTGCTTCCGTGCTGACAAGCAGGATAGCAACACTTCCTGGGCAATGACCTTGTCATGTGACATGCAGTATAGCTATATGATGCCAGGAAACTACAGCAGCAGGCCAGCCAAGCTTGCAGCCATCCAGAGTGGCACAGTTCATTTTGATGAAAGAATTGAGTTGACTTGCAGACTAACAGAAATAGCTCTAACCTGAAGGACAGTCTTTATGGGAAACATTCTGTAAGGTGACACATTCTGTACTTGTTTATTCACATGCATGTGAAAGAAGATATTGTTGTTTTCTCACTGCTGTGTTTGAATACAAAAGAAGATAGTATGTGAATATCTGTACTTCTTAGTGCCTTCATTTTCCCTGAAGCGCTTATAGGATTTTGTATTTTAAGAACTATACATTCTTCCAAAATTTAAATATCTGGAGTATAGGGAATAGATACATTGACTCTTTTGAAGACCTAGGAAAAATTAGGATGTTTTCCTGGATAAGAAAAAGGGAAAAGGATATATTGGTCTACAGATACATTATCATTTGACAGGAGAAATGAGTTCTGGTGTTCTATGGTACATTAGGGTGATTATAATTAACAATAATGCATATTACTGCTCACAATGGTTAAAAGAGAGGAATCTGAAAATACTCACCGGGAAGAAATGAAAAAGTTGGTAAACTGACAGATATAAGTGCCCTGAGTTTTTAACTACCCAATGTATATAAGAAGCAAAACCTCACCTTGTACCTGGAAAAATGTACAGATAATAGTAATAAATAATAGTAATAAAGAGTCATTTGACATTTAAGATTTGCTGTTTGCTAGATGATCTCAATATTTATAGTTTCCCCCAAATAGACATGTTGAATCCTAATCACTAAGGTGATGGTATTAGAAGGGAGGCAATTAGTTCACCAGGGATTTCCCTTACAAATAGGATCAGGGCCTTTATTAGAGAGGCCCAAGGGAGCTGCCTTACCCTACTTATTTTGTGAGCACACACCTAGAAGGTGCCATCCATGAACTAGCAAGTCAGTCTTTAGCAGAGACTGGATCTGCTGATGACTTGGTCTTGGACTTCCCTGTCTCCAAAACAGTGAGGAATAAATTTATATTATTTATAAGCATCCCAGCTTACGGTACCTTATTACAGTCTGAAAATATAAGATACAACTATATTTTTGCCTCAAGAATGTTCAAGAAATAAAGAATTAGGAAAAAATAAATGAGAGGAAAACAATTGTTTCTTATTAATGAAAGACTAGATATAATCTTTAAAAAGTAATGATCATAAAGAAAACACTGTATATTTACTTTTGGCTTTATTAGTCATTCTTTCATTTGCAATGCTATGAAATTGTCTTGGTTTTATGGGACTTTACCATTTCCCTTTATGTTATGCCTGTAAGGACCTCCCTCCCTCCCCTTCCTCTCTTTTTCCTTTTCTTCCTTCCTTCTTTCTTTTCTTTGTTTTAACATTTAGGATGACCTAAATTTATCTTAGACTGAAAAATAAGGCAACTTATTTTTTTATCTTTTCAATGTGAACAAAAAGCAAAGGAAAATAGTACTTAATATGCTTATGCTTAAACATTTAGACTTAAAAACTTGAGCTTAAAGACTAACTTCAGTGATAACAGCTACAGAATTTTTACAATAATTTTTTTTCAGCTTGAAAGAAGTTCTTGTTCAGTTAAATAGTGAATTAACTTCTTAATCTGCATTCTAACCCATCAGGTTAGATGCTCCATTCTAATCTTTTTAGTAACTGATAATGGCTTACCTTCCTCATCATTTTCATAATTTTTAATATGCAGAATGCATTGTCTTAAAACTACTAGACTTTCTTCCTATAATCTGAGAACCATCTTTTTAAATCCAATTTAAGAATATCCGTATTAATTTAAGATTCTTCCAAGTTTTGTGTGAAGTCCTTATATTCAGGCATGTTGATGTTGAATGTTTTGGAGGTTCCCCAGAAGTTAACTGAATAGATGAATAGGGGTAGTGTACATAGTGCTGGGGGCAGGGGCGGGGAAGGCTATGCCTTCATTTGGTAAAGTGATTTTAAATTAGGCCCAGTCTCAGTTGGTTCCCCATTATTTTGTTCCATTAACGCTTTTTTAGAGAAAACTTTCAAACACTGACCCGTCTAAAATCTTCTTCTGCTGTCAGAATGTCTTAACAAGCAAATGAGGGAAATAAAAATGTCAAGGACAGCAAGGATTATCTTAACCTTGTACTACACTGATCAAAACCTTGCTCTAAGTCAATGATTGTACAACTTACTAGAATAACCCAGTAACTCAATGATACTGAATGTCAGTCTTCAGAATCAGGGTGAGGAGGAACTGTGAGAGGATTAAAGACATATTCATCATAATGAAGGCCAACATTAAGGCTGACTACATTTCAGTAATGCAAACCACAGAAAGCATGCAATTTCACTAGAAATTACTTCAGTAATAGGAATTATGAAGAAAGATTCACTTGTGATTCCTTTCTCCATTATTCTGTCTACTTCAGTTTTTTTTTTTTTTAAACTCTATCAACTTAATAAAGAGCTTTGTTTCCTGAAGATACCTTGCTGTGCTTTTCTTTAGGTAGAAAAGGTATTTTAATGGTGTGAACAATCAGTTTGTACAGATTCTGATTATTCAACACGTCTTTTCTTTTTGTCATTTTAATCAAACAAATTATGTTGAAAAGGGGGTCATTCTAGAAAATGCAGCAGCTGTCAAGAAAAGGTGCTTACCTAAGATAGCAATAGAATCCAATAAATTTTGAGTGTGGATATGATTTCAAGAATTGGCTATTTTGTCATCAGCTAACTGAATGGTTAATTCATTTGCTGGGTAGAGTTAGGACACAACATGATTAATTAGCCTAATGTATGTGTGCTAAATGCAAATACAGAGACAGCAGTGCCAAATTATGCATGCTTCACATTCACTGGGGTTGAGCAGAAAAGTACAGTCTGGAAGCACACAGATTTCTACTGAGTCCTTTCTTTATTCTCTAGGGACTAATGCTCATATCAACCACACAACATTTTATTTTTATCATTGAAACAAGGAAAGAAGCTGGAATTTTTTCGAATTTTAATTAAGCTGTCTGAAGACATTTTTTCACATCCCACATTAAATGTTTCAATATTAAAGCAACATTTATCTAAAATATTTATTTAAGCAATATTAGTTTGGTGGCAATATAATAACCATTCTTCTCTGTATTAAAAATATTAAAACAGCAAAAAACATTCTGTGTACTTAGGGAAATGCATACCTATTATAATAGGTGAATCAAAAGAAAAACATTGGTGACATTTAAAAAAAAATAGTATTTCACACATTCTACTTTTTAAATTAAATAAAGTAACTAGAAAGAAGTGACCAAGTTGGTAATGTAGCAGGAACACAACACAGTGTTTTTCTAGGAACTAAGGTACATTTTGGGTTGAGGGTTGATATACTAACAAAAGTATAGCCTATTAATTCTAATTCTAATGTGTTTTAAGGCCTGACTCTACTCTGGTGTGTTACGCCGCAATTCTGGATTTATTACTACTACATAATTGTAATTATGGTCATTTTGTACTATTACCTTTGCTTTCAGTCCACCCTTTTCTCTCTTACTCTCTCTTAAAACCTCCCTTACAGGCATTAAAGCAAGAGAGCTAATAAAAAAAAAAAAAAAAAAAAAAAAAAAGTGACTGGATACTGTAACACAGATGCCCCATGACAGGTCTGAAAGCCTGAGTCACACATAGACCACTGGACTGTGTGACTTTTCTGATATGCAATGGCTATGATGATTTGTCCTGAGTTACCTTGAACTAGAAAATTTTAAAATGTATGTTAGTTTTCTTGTGGACCAAAGGAATAGAAAGCAGTCTATTGTTTCATGAACATTATGTTTGTGAAACCCCACTTAAAAGAAAGAAAAATATTTCCTGATATCTAAGAAAGTTATCTACAAATAATTTATAAATGTATATCAGTCAAGAGGTGTAGAGTCAAATGAAAAAGCTTGTGACGGCCTCTGCCAAAGATTCTTAAAGTGAAGCATAGGAGTCTTCCTGTAATGTCATAATTATCAGCTGGAAGCCCTCCATACAAAGTGTAAAAATAACCATGTGCCATCTGGTAATTGGTTTTCCCAGCAAATACATATGCAAAAGGGAATCAAGAGCGACAACAAAATTGAAAATCCAGTGCACAGGAATGCTGTGTGACGGCCGGAGTTTTAATAAGCCACTTGCTGTGAAATCAGTTTTACAATCCCATAGCATGATAATATAAAGCATTATAAGGTATATACATAAGCATGAAAGCGCCATTATATTCACAGATAAAGGCAAAATGACTGCACTTAACATTTCGGCTTCCCATATTGAGAGACAATGTTCTTAGGAGATTTTACCTGTAGTTAAATGACAGCTAATGAAAGTGAGCTAAAATCACCATGACATTTAGCCATAACTGAGGTTTAGTTCCCCAGGTTTATTTCTCACACCTGAGTTATGGCTATATGGTTTTCTCTCATCAAGAAAAGAAAGTCTCTTTTTAATATGGCACAGTTTTTCATTATGCTATTAATGGCAAGAAGATAAAGTATCAGTGTTAAACGGTTCAAGTTCTATATTGAAATCATTGAATCAATACTGAAATATGTTGTATAATTACTTTGACATAAAGGGCTGGCTCAGTTTATTCATTTATTTATTTTTTGTAATTTGGTATTTGGTTACTCTTGCCCTTTAATTCAGCTTCTATGAAACATTTCTCTTTTTTCCTTGGTAAGGAAAAGGAAGCCCTAGCAAAGTAAAACATATGGGTAGCTCCAAATGCATTACTGGCATCATCCAACATAAAGTCTTATAATTTACAGTATTCTAAGCAATGACAGCACTGGACTGTATTAAAGGATCTTCCTTTATAACATTTCAAAACATTTTTTAGTTGTTATTTAATTCAATCTCATTCAAGTCCTCTTGGAGAGTAAGGGGATTGAAGATGGCTTTCCAGTGGATGCCTTATAAAATGCAGTGTTTGTCTTCTTCCCTGTTCCATCATCCTGAGAGAGTGACTCACTTGTGTTTGCCCCTACCAAAGGGTCCAAAACCTTTCATCCCAACTTCATATCTTTAGAATTTGATGCCAAAAGGATCAAAGGGACCTATGCTGTTAGTGCCCATAAATAACTGCTGAATGAATTCCAACAGGGCTCCCAGAGTTAAATTCAATTCCAAAATATTTAAGTGGAAAATGTTCAATACTAAAACAACTTGCAATATGTTTAATTATTTGGTATATAATTAAAACCAATCTAATCTTTACCTTTTCCTCCTCCTCCTCCTCTCGTCCACTACCACCACTACCTTTTTTACCCCTTTTCATGTAACCAGGACAAGGTCAGAAATGGCAAGCTTGAAATAGTCTTAATCTGGTACTTGTGAGGCCAGACTTAAAACTGTGATAGCGTGTAACACTTCCATTTAGTTTTAGTTTGATTTTTGATCAGAAAACAGAACACCTGATTTTATGTTTTGAGAAACTGAGGGACTAAAGGGCAAAAATAATTTGCCCATTACCACTATGACAACACATTATAGATCTTAGTACCTATGAATGAATAAAATTCTAACTTCCTGGTGAGTAAAGGGGTATGTGGATTTATGTTGTAATTTATCATTTAAGAGTGCTCCCTGGGTTCAACCTCAGCCCACCATTATTAACACTATGACTTCAGGCAATACACTTGATTTCTCTAGACATAGTTGATTTCATCTGTAAACTCTTGATAATAATATTACAGTGCATTGGGAAGGAAGCAGTGTAAAATAGCAGTCAAATGTATCAAGATTAATACTGAATGGGATTGCATCTGGGCATCAAAATTTACTATTGTATCATCTTGGAAAAATTATTCAATATCCTCCTGTTTCAGTTTTATCTGTAAAGTGAGGCTATCAGAAATAAAAACCTTGATGTTAGTCAGTTTTCCATTACTATAAGAAATATCTGAAAAGGGGAAAGATTTATTTTGGCTCATGATTTCAGTCCGTGACTATTTAGCCTGTGTCAAACATCATGGCAGGGAGTATGTGGTAGAGAGAAGCTGCTCACCTCATGGTGGCCAGGAAGTAAAGGGATAGAGAGAGAGAGGAAAGGGCCAGAGTGCCAGTATCCCCCTTCAAGGCACACCTCCAGTGACCTAACTTCCTTCCACTAGGCCCCATCTTCTATCAGTTTCATTACTTCCTAACAGCCATCACAATGCCTTTCTCACATGGCCTTTGGGGACCATTAAGATCCAAACCATGACAGCCCTAAAGAATTGCTGGGAGCTATGTGTAGACTGCTTAGAATAGTGTCTTAGCAGTTTGGGTTAACTCAAGAAAATTATTGCTATTATTATCATGGTCTTATAATAATGTATTAAAGGACTGTGATTAGTAAATAAATATTGAATAGAGTAATTTATGAAATGCTTTAAAGTGTCTATGAAGGGCTGTTCATGTGTTTTAGTGTATACAATTATGTGTAGGAGTAAGTATATATAAATGTATAAAGTTTGGTATATAAAAGGGCATGTTTGCAAACTGTAACTTTATGTTAAATTCTATAGAGGAGAGAAGGAAAAGAAAAAGAAAAAATAAAGACCATATATCTTTCATTAGAGTTCATGTCAGTTAAATTCATGAATGATATAAACACATTCTTCTTATTAATTTAAGAATTAACTGAAATAAATATAGTGTCTTTCACTTAGTTGCTGATGTGTTGAAAGGGTTAATGGAATGCTTATCATCATTCATACCATTCTCATTTTTTACTTAATTATATGACAACGTAGATAACTTCTCTTAAATGGATCATCAGTCAGAAGTCAGTTCCCACCTCTGAAAGTGTCTTCAGGGAAGCACTGCATTGACTTCTGTTCTCTTCAGTAGGACCAATCTTCTGTATTCTGAAAATCTGGCAGCAGCCATAGGAAAAAGACATGAAGTGAGCCATAATAGAGACATCTTTTCTGCTTTGGGAGTTACTATCTTCATGCAAATGAGAAAATGTTGATGGTTCATTTTTGGATAAAATGAGACATTTCCTGCTATCTGTTTTTTTATTTCATTGTTCTGCCACAGGACCGTATTTGAGGTCTGATGATAAGAATCCCCCAAAGCACACTTTTGTTAACAATGTAAGGCAGGGAATGATGATTTCTACATGTCTGTTGAAGCTTGATCTATTATATTAGTAGAAATGTCTTTGCATTTTTTGATATAGACAAGGGAAAAGTGACCTAACAAATTCCTTGGGTTGCTTAGCATTACGGCAATGGGTAGAATCTGTGTATTTCTGTGATTATTATTATTATTTTAAAATACACCCGAAACTCCACTGTTACTGAATTTACTAAACTAGATGTATTTCCTCAAGTTTATTTTGTTTTCCTATCTTCTAAGTTCTTTATTCAATACAAATCATTTTCAAATTCAATACATAGACTACCAAATGCAATATTTACTTCTTGAGAAGGACAAACTAAGAGGCGATGTATGGAGGATGATTATCCCCAGCCAATTCTATGCTTTGCCCCAAAGTCTCCTGACAGGTAAGCATATTCCTTGACTGTGTTGTAAGCACAAGTACAGAAATATGACTATGAAATTGATTTGTAGGTAAAATGAAAGGCTTTTTTAAAAATAAAGTGAGAAACATTCTTGTTACTATTCATTTTTTTATGTACCTCACACAGTTATCCTGTTTGGTTTCATCTGTTTACCAATAGCAAAAAGCCCAAGCACTGGAAGGAAAAAGAATCACATTGGACTTATTGGCTTTATAAATCCATATGAGGCTCTGATTATTCGATTTTTAACTTAGTTATGGTTCTATCCTCAGAACAAGATCATCTAAGATCTATGAATAATAAACAGTGAATATAAGTTGTAATTTAATTCTAAACACCAAAATTTGTTTTAAGAGGAGAGAGCAAGTAATTTTTCAGGGTTCAAATATTCATTCATTATTCTTTAAGAAGTGTTAAGCATTTTGTGTTGCAATAATACAGTGATTTGAATGTGGTGCATAAAAATTCATTTGTTATTAAGTGAATAAACCAAAATAGTCACCAGGAACCGTGACAGTTACATGAAAAAAAAAATCCATATTATATAAGGAGACATTTGAGGACAGTGCAAGGGCTGTTGGTCAAGAGTTATTTTATTGAAGAGGAACTTCCCTTGAGGCCTTTCAGCTCTTTTCATTGGAACATTGAAAGAATAGTGCTAGTTGATGACAATATTTAGTGTTTAGTGAATTTATTTTCCCAGAAGTGGTGCCATTCTGTGGAAGAACATAAGAATCTGTCTTCTTAAAATTAAATATTGTTTTTCAAATAATGTATTTCAACTCTAACCTGCCATGTGAAGTGTGAAGAAACCACTCAGGTATCATGATCATTGTGTTTCCAACTGTCAATATTCTTTCGATATCTTCATTTTTCATACAGAAGTTATTATATAAACCATGGGAGTGAAAATAAAAGAATAACATACATTCATTGAATGATTGCATCATTCTTAATATTATGGTTAGCTTATATTCATAATCTTTCATTTTTTGAGATGATCAGAGCATTTTTTCAGAAATCATTCATTTAAAGAAGCATTGTATTCTAAAATATAAAATACAGAAACTTCATTAACCTTCATTCTAGGGCAGCATATAGAGGTAGATAAGTGAGAATATTAAACTGTGTACATTGAATACAAGGGCAAAATAGAAAGCCCAAGAACATATATAATAAGTATTTTTTAAATTGAAATCAAAGATACATGAGGAAGGTGGTTGTTATTTTACTTAAAGATTAGTATTTCCATTTTAACCAACCTAAAGTAAACTGTAGATTTGGTGTCTTGGGTAAGCACTAGGATTGATGTTTTAAATTTCTTAAGCACAAAATCACACAAATAAATATAGGCGCTTCCATATAAAAACAGACAAAGTTTGGAATCCTCTTAAAGTACACATAAATAAGACTGCATATAAATGCAGTTTTTTTTTTTAAAAAAAAGCAATTTAGAAAGATTGGTATACGCAGTCCAGTAAATTATGAGTGGAAAAGGACATCACTTATTAATACTGCTCCTTATTCATAATCTAACTGAATATCAGATGTTACATTTATAATTATTGAAATATGCCACAGATTGATATACCAGTGACCATTTCTTTCTATTTAAACAACAGATGGAATTTTGGGATTGAAACCAGAGTTTGGTATTCTGTTTTCATATGACAGTGCATAGTATTTATTTATAAAATATGAAAACAAACCACTTTGGTAAGCTACTTGCAGGAATCACCATGAGGAAGTGGTAGGTCAGACGAGAAGATTTGAGTTTAGGGTACAATATTTAAACAATCAAAAACAAGGTAAAATATGTTGTAGTCCAGTGTGCCACCTTAAACAAATAAGTATCTATATGTCTAAGTACTGTTATTTTCCTAGTAGTTGTTATCACTTGAAAGTACTCTATAAAACAAGTAACAAAAATGCATTCCAGTTGAAATTGAATGCAGAATTTCAACTTGATTTTTTTATAAATGTAAAAAAATAATCATAGTGTCTATTAAAATGTCTTTAAAATATATTTTATGGTGCATCTTCGAAGAGATAATAATGGAAGCCTGCATATCATCATTCACCAGATTCACAAATTTAGAAGTGCACCAAATAACTGACTTTCTACTTTGTTAAAAGTTTCCTAAAATTCATACTAAAATGGCAATATTTTTTAACAGATTATGATATAACCTTAGGTCATTTAGTTAAATAAGAGTTAGGAAACGAGAAATAACAAGTGTAATGTTCCTTATCCTCTCTGAAGATTTGAGTAGAAAAGAGTTAAGTTAAATCCAGTTTGTCTTCAAGGTTTTGGGGGGCTGTCTGCATTTTCTCAGTATACTCCAGTATATTTCCTAGTCAGTTTTGACGACATAAGTTTATTTTTAGGAACTTTAATCCTTACCTGTTGGTTTACTTGTCTCTCAATTGCTCTGCATATGCAAATAAGTAACATGAATTTTCTTGTTGTATAACATAACTAACATTTTTCAAAAATCAGACAGCATTACAAGTTATAAATGCAAATATCCAGGTTAACTAGGTTAATTTTTGGTTAACTAGGTCTGTCAGAAAGTAGGGCCACACAACATCAACAATAATGTTAACATTCATTGAGCATTTAATATGTATTAGGCACTGTTAAAATTACTGTTTTTTAATAGGATTTACTTTCATGACAACCTTATAAGGAGAAACTGTAAGCTAAGCAGAGGGGTCTCTCAGGAACTTGTCCAAAGACAGAGCTAATAAACAGTTAAACACAACTTGATTACAGTCAGATTCTAGATTCCAGATAGTATACTCTTAACTTTAAATAAACATTTAAATCAAAATACATATAATCTCTCTTCACCCTCTCTACAGGATGGTTCATGTATATCTATACACACACTAATTTCTGTAATATGTATATAAATGAACAAGAGCAAATGAAATCTCTACCTTGTGTATGGATTTTATTCCAAGAATTCATGTATATGTCAGTGATTTGAACCTTATTATGTCATCTTAACAATTGGAGTGGGGGATTCTCATTCCCATATTTTTTAGACCTAACAAATAACACCTTTAATATTGTACTAAGGGCATTAGGGATATTATCCAACAACCTTTCCCATGTTATTCTGTGTAAAAATTGAAGAGATTCCATTGTCTTCCATCAATTGTGATGGAATCAATAATTCTTTTCCTCATCTACAGCTTTTTCCTTTCCTTCACATGTTGGAAAATGGTAGAAAAAAACTCTCCCAACTATATGCCTTTGGTGATGTTTTGGGACAGAGGCACCTTCAGGATCTGCGTTAAAGAAACAGCACCACAAGACTAAAAGATGAAGTCCATGCTTTGAGCTATACAGACAAATATGAGATTTCCAAATAATGTACTTTGCTTTAAATTCTTTTAATAATTTTAATTGATCAGTAATCATGATTTTATGGGATACAGTGCGGTAATTCTATACATGCATGCATTATGTAACGATCAAGTTAGAATAATGAGCATTTCTACCATCTTTATTTTAGTCAGCTTTTTTACTGCTGTGACCAAAGGACCTGACAATAATAATTAGAGGAGAAAAAAGTTTATTTGGGGCTCACGATTTCAGAGATTTCAGTCCACAGAAGGCTAAATTATTCAGGGCACAAGGTGAGGCAGAATATCATCTCAGAAGAGTTGATGGAGGAAAGCAACTGGGAGCATGACACCCAGCAGAGAAAAGCAGAGAAAACCTAAGCTAAGTTCACCAAATATGTACCACAAAGGTATTCCGCCAGGGACCCATCTCCTCCAGCCACACCTGACCACTGCAGTTACTATTCAGTTAATTCCTGTCAGGGGATTAATTCACCGATTGGATTAAGGCTCTCATAACCCAATCATTTCACCACCAAACCTTCTTGCATTGTCTCACACATGAGCTTTTGATTTTTTTTTTTTATTTCTTTGGTTTGGGAACCTTCAAACTACCCTCTTTGTTTTTTTAATAAAAGATATAATAAAATGTTGTAAACTATAGTCACTCTTCTGTGCTATAGAACTTTAGAACTTATTTCTTCTAAGCATATTTTAAAATATTCCTCCTCCCTCTTGTTCCTAGATTTTAGTGACCACTATTCTACTCTCTGGTTCTATGAAATTAAGCTTTTATTTTTAAAGTTTCTGTATAGGTGGGAACATGTCATTCTGTGCCTGGCTTATTATGTTATTCACTTAACATAATGTATAAAATGTGCTTTTAAATATTGATTTCCTCACTTTCTAGACTCCTTATCTTCTCTTAGTCTCATTCTACTTTATACAAAATCACAATAATAATGTAAGAGTTACCTCATAAACCTGTTGTGAAGATTGAATTAAAGTTGTATGTATTAAAAGTTTTAACACAGTGTTCAATAGAATGCTTAGCAGAAACATTTAATATGGGATAGAATTAGGAAACAAATACACTTCTCAACTGCTTCACATTTCAGAATGTTTTATAACCTTTCAACCCTTTAATTTTTCCAAGCCTTAGGGTTGATTAAACAAATATTAAAACTGATGATACATGTTTGAAAGTTTAACATTAAAAATCTGAATATTACCTGTTTTAGTCAGCTTTTTCACAGCTGTGACTAAAAGATCTGACCCCAACAATTCTAGGGAAGAAAAGATTATTTGAGGGCTCATGGTTTCAGAGGTCTTAGTCCATAGAAGGCTGGCTCCATTCCTTGGGGCTCAAGGTGAAGCAGAACATCATGGCCGAAAAGTGTTGCAGAGAGAATCGATTCACATGACATTCAGAAAGCAAAGAGAGAAGTCTCCACTTGCCAGATAACAAATACATACCCCAAAGCCATGCCCCCCAATTCCCACCTCCTCCAGCTGTACCCTATCACTTCAGTTACCACTCAGTTAATCCCTACCAGGGGATTTATTCACTGATTGGGTTAAGACTTTCATAACCAAATAATTTCTCCTCTGAACCTTCTTGCATTGTCTCACATGTGAGCCTTTGAGGGATACCTCACATCCAAACCATAACATTACCGTAAGATAGAAACTTACCTCCCATTGAGGAGGAATGGAGGTGAAGTATGACTATTTCTTAAGACCTCCAGAGGGCAACCTGTGAATAGGCAAATAACTAAAGAGTGGGTAGTGTGCTACGAATATAGTGAGTTCTTATGTCATGGTGTTTTATATGAAATTTATTTGTTATGCGCATATTTGTAGGTTAAAAAAAACACTTTCAAGAACCCATTCTGATGTATTTTAAGTGGTGTTTGAAGTATGTAATGGAGTGCTGAGAGCGTTTTCCTATCATCCTAGAGTCATGAGTAAGTACAAAGTTAAAGACAGGAGGGGCCAAGTTTTCCATCAATGAGTCACTAACGAATTGGGTCGACAAGAGGCAGGAGGGAAGAGAATCTTTACCCTATTCTGGCTCAGTCAACAAAAGAAGAGAATTGTGGAGATTATTGTCTATAAAAATGTTCAAACTTTCTTACCTTGAACCAACTCATGAGTTGATAATAACTGCCTCATTGGTTTGCATGTTATATACTAAATATTCTGGTGATGTGAGAAAATAATTTGGTGAATTTGAATGTTCCCTGAATGTTTTTAAAGGTGTAAAAGCTAAAAATATATAATTATCATAAAAGAGAGACATCCTGATGAAAAAGGGTGAGAGGCTATTAGCTTTGTTGCCAAATTGGAGGTCCTTAATAAGGTTTCTAGGTACAACAATAGACTGCCCAGATAAACTGGAAAGAGAGAAACAAAGAATAATCTTCTTGTAAGTATATTTTAAAGAGTGTACAGAGAATACTTTAACTGTCTTTTGACCCTAGTTGTCTTTGAAAATAATGAAAAAATTACCAACATTGCCTCACACTTAATCTTCTATAAATTGTACAGAACAACATGTAACAATGCCACTAGAGTTTAGAAAGACATCTTAGGTTAGTGTCCCCATTATACTAAAGATAGAGAGATAAGTAATTGATGGTTTCAATCTAATGTTTGACTCCACTGAATATTGTCAGTGACCTTTTTGATTTACTTCATGAATATTTTCTTTCCTTTTCTTTAGACTTCCACATTGATTTTAAAGGTAACACATTAAAAAAAAAAAAAAGCATGAACAACCATTTTTTTTAACTTACTAGAACATAGAATGGTCTGTTTTTCTACTTTTTAAAAGAAAATTCATGTGGTTTTAGATTTATTTGGAATTACTAGTCATTTCCCAAGGCCTAATCATCATTTAAATTGAACAAATGCATTTCCATATCACCCAACAATGGGAACAAATGGGACCTCTTTCACTAAGATTTGCTCCTTTTGGGTCTCACAGAAGAAACTTTTCCTTGATCTGTAATAAGAACATATGGTGAACCTTCTGGTTTATTTTTGTTATCCCCTGGACAGCTTTTCACTCTCATGTTCACATAGCAGATGACATATAGAATTTGTCCATCTGGGGGCAGAATCCTACCTTCTGCCCCAAACAACTCATTGCATCCAGACTCCCAACTTAACCCCAACACTTCCAAAAATCAAGGCCAATTCTGACAACAGGATCCTCTTAGACATGCAACGTTTGGCATGAAAATTTTAATTAATTCAGAAAGCCTGATATATTAGTTTGCTAGGGCTACTGTAACAAAGTACCACAGATGGGTGGCTTAGACTACAGAAAAATTTTTTTTCTTAAAAGTTCTGGAGGTTGGAAGTTTAAGATCAAGGTGTCAACAAGGTTGATTCCTTCTGAGGGCCATGAGGGAAAGACCTATTCAAGACCTTTCTTTTTGACTTCCAATTGGCCATCCTCTCCCTGTATCTTTTTATGTCTTGCCTCTGTATATGTATGTGCATAATTTTTCTCCTGTTATGAGGGTACTAGTTATATTGAATTAGGGTCCACCCCATTGAACTAAATAGATTAAACTTAATTACTTCTTCAAAGACCTTAAATGCAATCACATTGTGAGGTATTGAGGATTAAGATTGAAATATACGATTTTTAATGGGACACAATTGATTCCATACATATGATAACATCAAAACGTTCATAAAATTAGGATGATAGAATAAGGGAAAGGGAAGGTGTGAAATCGTAGTCCAAAGCATAAAAAGTGAAAGACAAAGAAGCAAGTGGAATGGCTCAAATGAACCATAACATAGAGAGAACCACAATGTTTGGTGGCAAAGAGTTGTAAAAGCTTTATTAGTATTAGTTCACATCTTCTGTGGATTTTTTTCTCCTATGAAAATCAAATCTTGCAGGACATTTGTCTCTTGAGTCATCATTCCTTTCTCCTCCTACTCATCCCGTAGCCCTGCTTATGCTGCTTCTTACATTCAGGGAAATGTGCATTTATCAAGAATACCTAAAACCTCCAGATATTTCTTAGAAGAGTTTGAGTTCTCTCTTAAGAATTCAAAAGGCGTTCAATATTCATCTCTACATTGATGATCACAAGACAGATTGAATATCATTTCTGAACCAATGAAAATGAGGCTCAGTTTCTCTATTGAGGAATTCATAGCACATAGTACTGTACATAAAGATGTAGAAAATGTTATTTTTCCTCTTTTTATCAGTACATCAATCTATATGTGAACCATTTTTACATTTTGTCTAATAACTTTTTCTCCATTAGAATATCATAGGGTTTGCCTTTATTAACTCTTAAGAATATCTATTTTGCTTTGCAAAAAAATCCTTTATGCAAATTAAAAATATATGGGTCATATTGTTAACAAACCTGAAACTGTTCCCTGTTGTTTTTGTTCCTGTAGCATCTTAAGAAGTTCAAACTTTGGATTAACCGCTGATAAACCTAACACTCGGAGGGAGAAGATCTCTGCTCTTTACAATTTTTTCCTGATATACTACATGTAGGTACACTTAAGCAAGCACATGGAAGTATGTTTAGAAAACAACTTTTGTTGAAAGGGTACCTGATAAGATGAAAAGATTTTCAGATAATGCATCTTCAGTGCATTATTTTTAATGTACTGTGGACTACAAAATATTGAATTTAAGAAATGCGTTCAAAACCATCTGCTATTAAAATAAAACAAAATCTTCTGACAAATTTGTGGCTTTTAAAACAAAGTGAAAGAAATTTACTGTATGGATGTTTTTTAAAAATTGATGAGAAGTTAGATTTTACAGACTTGGATCTAAATGCCAACTTTCATCAACCTTTTTAAAATAGGCCCCCTTTTTTGGTAGTACATGAATTTTTAAAACAACAAATTATATAAGCATAAAATATTGAACATAGAATTAAGGCTTTTATAGAAATTAAGATTGTTATGTTTTCCCTTATGATAAATGGAATGTTCATTTGATACACAAAAATTATAAAATCCATGAAAAAGAAGAGAAAATCCAATCCAATTAATTAGTCAAAGTGACAATTTCAACAGTCTTTTTACTAGTGAAAACTATATTTTTAATGATAAAATTGCCAAAATATTTTGTGCATCTGTTGCTGTTTGCAGTAAAAGAAAAAAATAAAAGGAACTGGGGCTATAAATAGGTAGCAGCTATTAGCAAATTAATTAATGTCTAGTGTCCTACTTGTTGTTTTACCACGAAGAATAATTATTGGGTTAGCTTAAAATCTAGGCTTCGATGAAAAATTTGTTAAATTAAATATTGAGAGTGTTGATATGTTTGCTGCACAATTATACTGGCTCATGGAATTTGAGTGGAGAATCATTATATGTAAGTAGAAGTATTTAGACAGGGCCAGAGAAAGACGCAGTTTAAATAAGTAACAATAATCAATGCAGAGGAAATCACAGAATTATTAATTCTAAAAGAGTCCACTTCTTCTTGCTAAATTAAACAAGGGGTAATGGGAATCAGAATACTCTTTTAAGGAAAATGAAAAGAACTCTGGAAGCAGGGAATATGTAATGATTGGAGTCAGATTATCAGGTGTTTGGAGTAGGGGCAGAGTCAATATATTGGGACTAAAGGTTAAGGATATAGGAGATCAATTTATCCTCAATGTCTGAAACCAGGCAGTTGTCCCCTATATTAGTCAGTGTTCTCCAGAGGAACAGAACCAATAGAACATGTTTATAATTATAGGAGGGGATTTATGAGATGTACTTATTAGATCGACTTACAGGACGAGAGCCTAAATAATCCTACATTGGCTGTATACAGGCTACAGAGTCAGTAAACCAGTTGCTGCTCAACTCAGAACAACCAATGATGTGTAACCCTAGCCTGAGTGTGAAGTCCTGGAAAAACCCTGGAGGGTTGCTGATGCAAGTCCACATTTAAAGGTTGAAGAATCTGGAATATGATGTCCAAGGAATGATGACAGCAGCAACACAAAGGACACCTACTTGAGGGGAGTCCAACATTCCTGAGAGCGCAAATTTTTGTCTTCTGCTTTTTGTTCCATGTAGGCCTTAGCCTATTTGACAGTGAAGCCTGCTTTTAAGGCATATCTTTCCCCCTCGGTTTGCTGACCCACATTGCAAATATCTCTGGAAACACGCGCACAGATACATCCGGAAGTGTGCTTTACCAATTTCCTAGGCATCTCTTCTGTGACCTTCTCCTAAGACCAGGGCTTGGGAAACTACAGCCTGTGAGCTGGGAGCCTTTGTTTGGAAATAAAATTTTATTTTAATACAGCTACATTCATTTTTGTATTGTGGCTAACTACTTTTGTATGAGAAGTGCAGAATTGGACAATTGCAGCAGAGGCCTGAAGTCCAACAAAAGTAAAATATTTCCTCCATTTCTTTTTTGCAGAAAGATTTGCAACTTCTGTTCTCAACCGCATTGTCCAATAGCACTTTCTGTCACAGTAGGAATAGTCAGTATCTTTGTGGTCCAATATAGGAGCCACTAGCCACACATGGCTATTTACCTGGGTGGCTAGTGTTACTAAGAAACCGTATTCAAAATTTAATTTACTTTAAAGAATTTGAAATTGAAAAGCTGCATGTGACTAATGACTACCAGATTACATAGTGCAGTACTCAGCTTAGGTACATTATTTACAAAAGTTATTTAAAATAACATGTAGGACCAAGGGGAAAGGGAAAGAAAAGGGGAATGAAGTTGACCAAATTATGTTATGTGCCAATATGAGTATATCACAATTCATTTTAGTTTGTGTATAAGTACAGTGCACTGATTAAAAAACAAATAAGCAAACAATTAGAAGGAAAACCAATGGAGTGTAGGAAGGGGTCAGTGGGAGGGAGAAAAGGTGGGAAAGAAGTTGTTCTGGGGTTGAAATGGAGAAAATTGTTATCTGCATTTAGGACTATGCCAAAATGAACCTCACTATTATACATGACTGTAAAGCACTAAAACATAAAATAAACAGAACTTGGTGTAGCTGGGTACAGTAGTGCATGCCTATATTCCCAGCTACTTGGGAAGGTAAGACAAGATCACCAGTTTGAGGTAAGCCTAGGCAACTTAGGGCAACTTAGACCCTTTCTTAAAATGAAAATAAAAGAGAAAAGGGCTGGGGATATAGCTCAGTGACAAAGTGCCCTTGAGTTTAATCCCCAATACAGTACGGGGGGCGGGGGTGGGTGGCAGTAGGAGAACTTGGTGGTGTTTCAAAGTTGAATAGATCTTTTATATATTTATGTGGACAGATAATCTTAATAGATTCTGTTAGTTTTCTTCACTCTGGTTGCTGTCATCCTCAATAGGTAAAAGGCATCCCCCCCATTTTTATCCTTTAGTTCAATCAATCCAGAATTCATACATATTTACATGTGAGAAAGCTCAAGATAAAATTTGCCTGTGCTCATCCTTATATTAATGTTGAATCGAATGCTTTTTTCTACTCTAAACATTTGAATATATATTGGGAAATGTAAATTTCCCTGTAATATTTTTCAAAACCATCATCATATAATTATTGATATAAAGTATTTTCATTTTTATTGTTTCAGATATTTGTAATATTTATTATTCTTTAACTTTTGATTTGTTGTAAGCATATTTTATAAATTTCCAAATAATTTGTGTTTCTAAGCCATGAGCTTTTCACTAAATGGGCTTAATTGCCTCTGGTTTGACTAATACCAGTCTTCTGAAATTTCTTGAGCATGCTTTTAAGTCCAACTACAGGATTAGTTTTTTGTAGATGTCTTATGTGTATTTGAACAGAATATTTATTGATAAGTATAATGTTCATTTTCCATACACTATCTCAGGCTTTATAATTTGTCCTTCATGTTATATCATTATAGAGTTTTGTTTGGCACATTCTCTGGTTTACTGAGCAAGGTGTGTTTAATATTTTCACAAGGACCATGACTTTGTCCATTTATCTTTGTAGTGATGCTAAATTTTTCAGGTTGTATTTTGAAGGTATGTTATTAGAAATTTACAAATTTATAAATTACCACAGCATCCCATGAATTGTAACCTTTGTCTTTATTAATCTCTTGTGTTGTTTTTTGCCTTAAATCATATTTTAAATGATATTAACATAATTATAATACCTTTCATTTAGGCAGAGAATGTTCTCTGTGTTTTCAGTCTTGAATTTTAGCATTTTTTTCCTTATAGTTTTGGTATCAGTACATAAGCAACATATGACAGGACTTTTAAAAATATTCTGGTCTGAAAATCTGTTCTTTACTGGGAAGTTTAGTCCCTTTATATTTATTGTGATTGGTAATTAATTTGATTGCTGCTATCTTATTATATTCCTTCAACTAGTTATGTTTGTTTTTCCAATTTCTTCCTTCACCCTTTCTTGACTTACTTATTTTTTACTTTTCCTCATTCCATTTTTTCCTACCTTATTGTGGTTGTGTGTCATTAGTTTATGCATTCTGGCTTCTTTTATACATTC
This sequence comes from Glaucomys volans, assembly GCA_020662805.1. Classification (NCBI taxonomy): domain Eukaryota; kingdom Metazoa; phylum Chordata; class Mammalia; order Rodentia; family Sciuridae; genus Glaucomys; species Glaucomys volans. The sequence continues at coordinate 151,780 of JAJEJO010000527.1, read as the reverse complement.
ATACCTAAGATGACAGTCTAGAATGAAATACATGCTGAGGCCTGAGTTTGCTCCTGGCTCTGTCAAAAAAAAGAAAGAAAGAAAGAAAGAAAGAAAGAAAGAAAGAAAGAAAGAAAGAAAGAAAGACTGACTTACTTTAACCCCCATCGTCCTCTCTCATACTAAGTGTTACTAAATGTCATTATTTCAAGTAAAGTTTTAATTTGGTTTTTAACCCCTATTATATATTAAACATTGGCTATGACTCATTCTTGTTCTTATAACAGTCCATCTTTGCTTTGAACTATATTCTATACTCTTTACTATGTCTTATTTATTAAAATATTTTTCTATGTATAGAAATATAATATAATTTTCTATGTATAGAAATATAATATAAATAGAAATATAATTTTTCTATATTCAATGATATTTTCTCTCAATATATATGGGAGTTAATATTACCATTTTTCCTTGTTTTAATTATTCTTGCTAAGAAGTTTCTCATACATCAAGTTGGCATTCCTTTGTAGTTGATTTCTCATTTCTCTTTGGCTGGTTTGAAGAAATTTTTGCTTTGGCAATCTTTAATATGTCTTCCTGTGATTTCTTGGATCTCAGATCTAAGGATTGTTTTCTTTGAACAATTCTGAAAAAAACATTAGCCATTTTCTCTTTGAATGTGCCCTCTTCTCTATTCTTTCTCTTTTTTTCCTCTTTGAAACTTCAGTTAGTTATGTATTTCTTTTTGCTTTCATTACCCCTATCTTTCAACTTCCCTTTCATATATATTCCTTTTATGTTTCTTTTGTGTTGCATGCAGAATAGTTTCTTAGATTCTCTATTCCAATTAACTAATTCCTTCTTTAACTGACTCTAATTATCTGCTTAATTCAGAATCAGCATACTTTTTCTTAAAAGATCAGATTATACATTTTTCAGGCCTCAGGTCATATGGTCTCTGTTGTAAACATTCTATTCTGCCACTGTGGTACGAAAACAGCCATATATTATACATAAACAAATGGGCATCACTGTGTCCAAAAAATCTGATTTACAAAAGCAGCTTGTGGGCCATGGTTTTGTGAAACCTACTTTAATATATCAATTGAGTTTTTAAAAGTATTTTCCATTTTTAGAAGTATCATTTGTTTCCTTTCCAAACCTCATTTTACATTTCTAATAATATTGCATGTGTTGTATATATTTTACATGTATTTAATGTAATATTTTATTCTAGAAATTCTAATATCTGAATTTATTTTTCAGTATGGTTTTCTACTGTTTGTTATTTCTAACACTTATAGTCATGGTTCTTTGCTCACTTAGGGACTTTGTGATTTTGACTGTCATTACTCAGTTTTTCTTTGACTACAATTTAATGAGACCTAAACTAAAAAGTTATGTAATTCCAAAGAAGATTTAAATTTCTCCTTGAAAGATTATCAACCAGGAAACACTTTAAATTTCTCTTCAGAGGTGATTTAACTACACACAAATATTGTTAATTACCACCACAAACATGTGATTTATAGTTGCCAATCCCAAGAAATAAGTCTTTCTCACATAAATAACAAACCTCCAGTGGTGGCTATATATGTATCTCACCCATGTATCCTGCTGCAGTAATATAATTTATTGAAATCTTTTCTGGCTGTTTCAATTCATGATTGCATTTACTGAGGACATGCTTCTCACAGACTGCTCCCATTCCAGTGTCTGAGCACAATGGGGGTACTAGTACAGTCTCTTTTATGCAAGATATGAACCCATTAACTGGAGACTTTAGCACCAGCATTCTCCATTGTCTAGCACAAAACTTTCCTGGTCTTGTTCCCTCCTAATCCCCAGGCCTTGCCTCTCCTGCATGAGTGTTAGATCTGTGTCATTCTGAGGGTTCTCCCTGGCTGCCACTATTTTATATTTGAGGAGTGTTTCATCTGTTAAATCTCAAGCACATCTGATCTTATTGTGGCATCTGCTTCTCAGAGGACTCAAACTAACATATCTAATATTTTTCTTGTAAAAAAGTAAGACCCCAGATTATTTTATGAGTGTGTTGTGATGTGTGTGTGTATGTGTATATGTGTATGTTTGCACTGTTTGCAGTTATTCATTTGCTTGGGGAAAAGATTTTGTTAAATTCTGTTATTTTAAAAGGTTATTAATCTCTACCCTTCAATATGCTTGTAAAGGTTATGCCTTTATACAGTAAAGACAATATAGAATATCTGAATCCCAGACACTTGTCAGGAAATAGAAATAACTGACACTTTAACACCCATAAAATTTAGTTGATTGTCCAATAAATATAAAATCTAATTGTTCCTCTAAAAGCATTAAAATGTGACATATTAAGCTGTAACAATTTCCATCTGCTGCATATGTGGACCTCATTCTTTATTTCTCTCTAACTCATCAAATACTGCTATACCTTACCCTCCTACTTCTAATTCTTTGTTCTGAATTTGTTTTGTCATATACTGAGGAATTTTTTTCAAAAGCTTTTATGAAAAATGTGTACTTGTATCTAGGAATTTATACAGTTGATGTTGTTCTTTGGTAATGTAAGGTCAAAGGTGTGTAAAATGTTTTACTCTTCAGATCATTGTTTCTCTTAAACTTATTTGTTCTATTTGAACATTATATCACATTGTGGCTCTGATCATATTTTGAGTTTACACTGACTATCGAAAGATTTAGAATTAAATTTGAGGCTTACTTATAATTGTGTGTATTAATCTCACTTTTGGATTCATTTTATTTGGTTATCTTATTACTTTCCTAATAATTCCATTATTATTGTTTTATAGGATGATTCCTTCTTTTTCATCCCTCAAGCCTATTTCCAGAAATTATATATATATGATTCAGCATACTTCAGGAAGTAGTAAAAAAAAAAAAATACCCATGGAAGCACAGCTGTATTTGGTTTTAATTAGGTTCTTTTTCCTATTACTTAGCTATTTTAACTAAAGTTTTAACAGAAGGAATAGAAAATGTTTTAATACTCTTATTTGTGCTATAGGTAGTCAAGGAGGAAAGCTGAAGGTGGAAAAGTTTGGCAGAGTTGTTACACGATATGAAACAGATAAATTAAGAATAACCTCAACACTAGTAGGTTAGAGGTAAATCCAACAGGGATAAATTCAGTATATCTAAAGGTAAAAGCAATGGAAAAATCACTATAGAATCAATTGGAGAGATTCCCTTCAGTGACATGAACTGTACAAAATACCTGACATGTAATTAAAAGATTTACGATTTTAAAGATAATAGTAAATTTCAGGATATCACTAATTTATGTAAGAGTTTTATAGGCTATGTGTTTTTAAATATGCAGCTTAAAAAAGGGAAGAAATAATAACGGGGAAATGGCAAAAAAAATTGTGATCATTTTTAATATCTCACTTCTGGGAAACCAGAAAAGTTTAAAGAATTTGTAGTAAGTGTTTGGAATTTTGACTCCTTTTAACTGGTGAGGAATGTTTTCAGAGGTCTCTAGTCAATACAAGGGCAGATGTTGACAAATCTGCTTAAGTATTAGCAGGAGAAATTGAGAATTAAAAGAGGAATCTATTTTTGACTATAGGTGTGATCAAGATGGAAATTAGCCTGGAAGAAGGATCATAGACTCTGCATGCCTGGGGATAATTTAAATGTAAAGAGCCCATCACTTCCTTGGATGAGCAAACGTAGCCTCCCTACATAGAAATGCCCATGTCCCTGTTAGTGTTAGAACTCTCCAACTCATTTAAGGGATTAGATTAAAATAATAATTTAAAAAGGTATATGAATTCTGATTAAACAATAAGCTAGCAAGTTCAGAAAAAGTGTTTTTGTGATGGGAGGGAAATGGAACCAATCAATATTCATTCTTAATACATCACTTTTCTAGCATTCTCATGAAGATAATTGGATACATATATGTCTAGACCTTGCCTTTCATGTTGAATAAAAAAACTAGGAATATAAAATTTATTTCCAAATTGAAGGGTTTTATACCATTTTCATTCACATTCCTAGCTAGAATGATTATAAACACATCTGTTTTCAATATTTGTCACCAAACTTTGGTTATCAGGAAAGTGGTTACTATATCTTTAGCAATGGAATAGTGACTGAAAAATTCTGATGAGAGAGATTGGAGGTGATATACTGGTAATTTTTATTGTATTTACTGCTGCACTTATTTACTTTTATAACAAGATTTTAAGAAAATGAAATTAAAATAAAATAAAAACAAAGATAGGCATTTTTAATAATATGAAGACATAGCAGTTGAGTGGGTTTTTTTGTTTGTTTTTTTTTTTGTTTGTTTTTTTTATGGTTACCTGACCAGATGTGTAATTCTTTGCTTACACCCAGTATTTCCAACTGCACAAAGTTCTGTGTAGCAAACACGGAGTTAGTATAGCTATTTACACATTAGAGTTGCTTATTAGGTGCTTACAAATAAAAACAAAATTAATTCATTAAATGTCTACTTACCAAGTTAGCATAAAACACCCAAATACACCCAAAAGTTTGCTTCAATAGTGTACAGTCAAGATCTATTATTTTCATTTTTATGATTCCAGATAAATTTTATTATGTTTTCTTAAAGTGAATAAACAAAACTTTAGGTAGACACAGTCTTAAGTCATAAATCTTCCATTTAAAGGACTCCCAACTTTTTGGGAAGTGAGATATGTGGATTAGCAAAGTATAACTACAGATTTTCAGATTAACCCCAGAGTTTGAAAGCTAAACTAAGCATGGATCGGTGTTTTACTCAAATTAATGACACCCTTTTGAGATTCAGTTTTCCAACTGATAGGGAGTGACTATTGCAGATAATGTTTCTGCATTGAAACCCATAAGAATTATTGTGAAAGCAAGCAGAACTCATGAGAGACCAGGGGGTTGAAGTGGAAGAACCCTTGCAGTGAAAGGAATCAGGGATTGTCTTTAGAACCCATGCTACCTGAGCAACCAGGTCAAAAAAGCTTCCTCTAATGAAGATCCATCCATTACCATGACATGCAGGCTCCAGCTGTAGATCACTTTCATGGTCTCCAAAGAAGCTAAGCAGTTATCAGTAACATTCAAAAATCCACTGGAAAGTCATTCATTTCACTTTATGGTCCTAATTAGCCATTTGTATAGTTCTATAATTAAATATGTTCCTTTCTCATCAAGTTTTTCACTTTAGTAATGATACCACTGTGCCACAAACAGGCCCCATGCTGCTGGGTTTGGGACTTATTCATAGCATTTAATTGGTCACCCAGTGGTTAGCCAATAACCCCTTCTATGGGAAGCAACACTCTGAATGCTGTTAATGGGCTGGAGGCACAGTGATTGCCTCCTGGTACCCAGCAGTACTGGGAATAAAGCAATTTCCTCCACTGTGTTGTGTGCCCAATAGCTAATCCTCTCCACTCCTGAAATGCACACTATTTGGTTATAAGTATTTGTGCTGGCTTACTTACCGCTGGGTTGTTAATAGGCAGTGATTCTTCAATGCTCCTTCAGTGAAGTTACAGTCTGCTTGCTGACTGCTAATTAAAACAAGTTTGCTCTCTAAGACTGCGACTAAAAGGTAGCAAGGTCATCTTACTTAATGCAGTAACCTTTTATTTAACAATGTTGATACATTACTCATATGTGCACATTTTGTAAACTGACAAGTCTATTATTGATTGCTTCAAAAGAACCAAATTGAACCACAGACTATTTTGCTTTCCTTTGAAGTGAAATTGTTAAAAATCCTCCATTCAAGTCCTTGTTACCAGTTGAAACACAAGGCTTTCTGCAGGATTTTATTTACAATATTTGGACTTTGAAAACAAAAAGAAAAAAGGGTGACTATCCGAAAAGTTTTAAACCATTAAAGTTGTACTTGGGTTCTGTCCCCATGTGTTTTATTTAATTATAGTTTGATGTATGGAAGGGCATTACACAGTCTCCAACTTAGAAAGTAAAACAATCAGTAGATGGCACTTCCTAACCGCCTGCTTGGTGTAAATACGTACAATGAAGTCTTGAAACAAGATTCTGTACAATAAAATAAAAAGTGGATGACCTCTAACAGGACAGAGGAAATAATACTTTTGTTTATATAATGCCCAGGTATTTTTACGTCACATCTCACAGATAACTGGGAAAATAATCTGACTTGCTAAACTTTGGATAGACATTTCTTGAACATCCCTGGGATCCCCTCCAGTAATAACAAGGAAAACTAGGTACATACTTTATAAAACAATATGGTACCTGTTCCTCCTTTAGGTGGTTTTCAGAGAGCCAGGAATGTAAAAGTGAATTATTGAGGGTTTTCAAAGCTTTTTTATTTCAAAGTAAGCATTATTAGTTTAGAAAATATATTTCTATATCTCAATAAAAAAATTAGAAACAGTTTTCGAATTTTTCATTTACAACTCAGAAAGGAAAAGACATTTTAAAGACAAAATATTGTAACTGTGGAAAAAACAATGTTGTCCCCTGGGGCAAGGTGACAATGACAAGCAGTTTGTTTTTTATGAATAAACAAAATACATTTTAGAGGGATTAATATCAAAAATTTAAATATCATTTGGCAGTGAGAGTATCCTGTATTATTTACACTGTAAATTACATCATCTATAGCTCTAATGATGACATATGAGTGAATATGTTTAACAAAAAAATGATCATTTTAAAATTCTTTGTAGTTGTAAATCAGTACTGTTTGCCTATTGCTCCTGCATTAGTTGACAGATTAGTTGGGTATACGTTTGAGTCATGCAGTAATTTTAAATGACCACCGGTTTTTGTTGCTGATTTTGTATTCCACAATTTTACTGAATTCATTTTTTTCTAGTGTTTATGTGTGCATGTGCACATGTGTGTGTATGTGTAGAGTGTGTGGTGTGTTTGTGTGTGTGTGTGTGTGTGTGTGTGTATGTACTCTGTAGGGTTTCCTCACTTGAGATCATGCTATTTATGTAGAGATGATGTTTTCTATATTTGGATGGCTTCTGTTTCTTTTCATTACCTAGTTTATCTGTCTAGGACTTCCAGTACTCTGTTGAATGGACTGGGTAGAAGTGGTCACATCAGTCTTCTTTCTAAGTTTAAAGGAGGAACTATCTCTTCTTCACATTTGAGTATTATGTTAACTTTTCATATATTCCCTTTATTAATTGAGATAATTTACTTCTATTCCTGGTTTGTTGAAAGTTTTATTATGAAAGAATGTTAAATTTTGTCAAATACTTTTTCTGCAGCTACTGAGATGATCATGTACTTTTATCCTTCATTCCGTTAATGTGATGCATCACATTTTTTGCTTTACATATGTTGAATCACCCTTGCATTTTAGTGATGTACTTCACTTGTTCATGGTGTATGATCCTTTTAATGTGCTGTTGAATACAACTTGCCAGTATTTTTAAAGGAATTTTATATCTATGGTTCAGTAGGACTATTGGCCTATGGTGTTTGTCTTTATTTATTTTTTCTTTTTTCTGTTTTCATATAGCTTTGGTAACAGGGTAATGCTGGCCTTTCAAAATGAGTTTGGAAGTGTTCCTGCTTCAGTTTTTTTAGAAAAGTTTGAAATGATTCATTCATGTTTTTTCTTTGAAAGTTTGGTATTCACCAGTGAATTCATCTGGTCCTGGGCTTTTCTTAGTTGAAAGGTTTTCAATTACTAATTCAGTCTCCTTGTTATTATCAGTCTCTTTAGATTTTCCATTTCTTTAAGATTCTATACACTTAACAATAAACTGTCTTAATTAAAAATAATTAAGAAAGCAATGCCTTTCATATAGCTTCAAAAGAATAAAATACTTAGGAACACACTTAACCAAGTGAAATAATTGTATTTTAAAAACTACAGGACACTGATGAAATAAGTTATGGAAGACACAAATAAATGGCAAAAAAAATCCTGTGTTCATGCATTATAAGACAATATGACTAAAATAGCCATACTAAACTGTTATGGTTTAGATTTTAAAATATTCCCCAAAGAGCTCATGGGTTAGGCCATGTAGTGATATTCATAGGTGAAAAGATCTGATGATGACAGGTGTGAATTCATGAATGAATTACTCTATTTGATGGAATAATAATTAGAATGGACTCCTGGATGGCAACTATAGACAGGTAGGGCATGACTGAGCACTGGGGATGTGCCCCTTAAGATTGTATTCTGTTCCTGGCTTCTCTCCTTCTGTCTCTGTTTCACAGCTGTCCTGAAATAAGCAGATTTCCTCCGCCATGCCTTTCTGCCATGATATACTGCCTCACCTCAGGCCCAGAGCAATGCAGATGGCTGACCATGGACTGAACCTCTGAAACTATGAGCCCAGAGTGAAGGAGGAGAACCTCCTTTAAGTTTTTGTTTGTTTGTTTTATCAGATATATTCATCACAGCAAAGAAAAACTGACTTGCATGCTACCCCAAATTATCTAAAGATTCAATGCAATCCCTATTAAAATCCCAAAATAATTTTTTACTGAAATATAAAAACAACCAAAGTTCATATGGAACCACAAAGGAACCTGATAAACAAACAAACAAACAAACAAACAAATAAATAAATATTGAGAAAGAAGAAGAAAAGCTGGAGACAGCACACTTTGTGATTTAAAAATAAATTACAAAGCTACAGTAATTAAAAGAATGTGGTCCTTGCTGTGATCTGAATGTTTGTGTCCTTCCAAAATCTACATGTTGAAATCCTAATTCCCAATGTGATGATATTAAGAAGTGGAATTTTTGAAGGTTATTAATTCGTGAGGGTGGAGTCCTCATGTATGGATTTAGTGGTCTTATAAGAAAAACCTCAGAAGACACTTTTCTGCCATGTTAGAACAAGGCACATGACCATTATATGTGTCGAAGAAGCTGGATACTGAATCTGCCAGTGCCTTGATTTTGGATTTGATTTTGGAGAATTTTTAGACTCCAGAACTGTGAAATATCAGTTTATTGTTTAAGCCACCTAGTCTGTGGTATTTTTGTTACAGTAACCCCAATAGACTAAGATTTATTCTCAAGTCAATCAATGGAGCAAAGTAGAAAAATCTAGAAATGCATAAATGGTCAACTGATTTTCTTTAACAGTAGAGTCAAGAATACACAGTGGAGAGATCGGTCTCTTCAATGTGTTGGGAAAATGGATATTCACATGAAAATAACAAAATTATACCTTTATCTTATACCGTACAAGAAAATCAACTCAAAATGGATTAGACTTAAATGTAATATCTGAAAGTATAAAATTCCTGGCAGGAGACATAGAGGGAAAATGTCGTGATATTGATTTTGGCAATGATTTCTTGCGTATAACACCAAAAACACATAAAAGCAAAAATAGATAAATGGGACTGCATCAAACTAAAAAGCTTCTGTCCCACAAAGGTAATACATATAAAAGGTAACTTTTGAAATTTGGCAAAATGTTTGCAAACCATGTATCTGATAAGGGGTTAATATAGAAAATGTATCAGGAGCTCCTACAACTCAATAACAAAGAACATATCTCTGATTAAAAACAACAAAGAGACATGAATAGACCTTTTTCCAAAGAAGACATACAAATGCCTAACAGGTTTAGGGAAATATACTCATCATCATTAACTACCAGAGGAATAAAAACTAAAAGCAGAAATTTTGAGACAGCATTTCAAACCTGTTAAGATGGTCACTATAATAAAAAACAAAACAGAAAATAGCACTTGTTGTCAAGGACATGGGGAAACTGAAATTCTTATAACCTGAAATTCAAAAGGATTCAAAATACATGAAAAAATGAATTATAAAAATATAAAGGTAGAATTATGATATGATTCAACAGTCTCATTTCTGGGTAAGTATCCCAAAGAATTGAAATCAGCATCTTAAAGAAATATATGGTCCTACCATGTTGACAAGCCAAGATGTAGAAACAACCTCAATGTACAACAATGTGGATGAATCTGGGAGACAACACTTTTAAGTGTAATGAACCAGTTCTAGGATATATACTGTACAATTCAGTTTCTATGAGGAATCTAAAATAGTCAAACTCATGCAAGTAGAAAGTTGAATGATGGTTGCCACAGGCAGGGGGATAGGGAAATTGGGAGTTGCTCTTTAGCCAGTATAAAATTTCAGTTCTGGAAAACTAATAAGTTCTAGAGGTCCAGTGAATATTGTGCCTATAGTTAAGAATACTGTGCTTTACACTTAAAAATTTGTTCAGAATTTAGACCTAATGTCATGTTTTTATCCAAAATAATAAAAAAATAAGATTAAAACATACACGCTCACACATGTGCACATGCACACACACACAGAACAAGGAGTGGTGGCATATGCCTGTAATCCCAGAGAGTCAAGAGGATCTCAAGTTCAAAGCCAGCCTCCACAATTTAGTGAGGCCCTCAAGCAACTTAGTGAAACTCTGTCTCAAAATAAAAAGATGGCTAGGGATGTTGCTCAGTGGTTAAACTAAGTGCCCCTGGTTCAATCATTGGTACAAAAGAACAAAAGAAAAATAAAGTTTTTTAAAAATCCACAAGTAGAAAGTTCCACTACCTTTTTCTCTCTTAGATCTTTAAAAAAATAACTCCTCAGTTTTCTTCTTAAGTTTATGCTTCATGGAAAGAACTTAAAATTGTGCCTTTACATACCAATCCAATTTAAAATGCTATTTCTGTATGTACTTAAAATTAGAAGAAAAGGTTGTTTAAAGTCCAGGGAAAAGAAACAAATAAAATAACATTTTTTCACTTTTTATCAATAGTTTTGTAACTTTGAAGCATAAGCAATATATTTTGTAGTAGTTAAGTTTATATTATGTTTTATTATTCTAGAGCCCATTAAATTTAATAAGCATTATTTTGAATCAGTGAAACTCTCAATTTTAAACTCATAATTGTTTTTTAATGATAAATGCATTGTCTGATGATGCAATCAGCAAATTTTAAACATTCGTGTAAAAGATGGTTAAATGCAATCATAAAACAATAAATGCAATAATAAAAGGTGATATGTTCTTAAAATGTTAAAGAACAAAATAAAGTTTCAGTTATTTTAAGTGTAATAAATATGTCCTGAGACCAACAGCCAATCAATTATCTTTAAAAGTCTATTTGATAATAGTTCAGATCTTTCAATGAGTAACAGTAGAAACAGTTCAGATCACATGAATGCACACATGTATACACATACATGTGCACACACATAAATCTTCCTCAGTAGTGATTATTCATTGAGAGTAAAGAAATGAAAGTTAGAAATTTTTGAGTTGGAAATCTATCTCTGTCATTAACAAGCTACCTGACCTTAAGTATGGTTGCTCATCTAGAAACTATCAGTACATCAATTAAATAAATAAATAATATTATTCATCTAGTCTTATATATCTAGCATTTTGTAACATTAGGGCAGAAAATACTAAGATTAGAAAATAGTCTAAAGACAGATGAAGAGTTAATGTCCAGTTAGGGTTCCTGGTTGTGTCAATTACTGTCTGTGTCACATTGAACATTTTTTTCTTGAATGAATCTGGGTTTCTTTTATCTTTCTAACAGAGAAAACGGTAATATCTACTCATAGAGTTACTAAGAGAGTCAAATGAAATCAATCACGTACACAGTGGGTTTGATAGAGTTTGGAATATTACAATGACTTTATAAATCAACTGCTAGAATTGTCATTATCTGAAAAACCTCATCTTGTTTGATTCTTGCCGTAATCTTTATGTATCCATTCATTTCTTCAACCATTTTCTTAGTATTATCTGTGTGTCTGATACCAAGTGATGTATTGAAATACACTGACCAAACAGTGTATTAAGTATGATTTCTCTTCTCTTAGGACTCAAAATATTTTGAGGTAATTAAATTAGAGTGATTGAATGTGCTATGAAGTAAATAGGTTTTACAGATGTAATGAAGAAAAAAATAGATGCTGAATTTAAAACAATAGGGAAATCTAACTACCTGCTATAATTTTAAAAGTCCTTCTAAGTTCTAACTAGTGAGGATCACTCCAGCCATAGGCAAAGAGCAGAGAGAATACTGGAGAAAAAATGTCTTGTGTTTGAACAAAGGACCTAGAAGGCAAGAAAGTATTTGTCAGAGAATGGGATATGTGGGACTAAATGTTCAGAGGATTTGTAGAGTCAAGATGAGATTATAGGGGCCAGGGATTTAGCTCAGTTGGTAGAGTGTTTGCCTCTCAAGCAGAAGGCCCTGGGTTCAATTCCCCAGCACCACAAAAAAAGAAGAGATTATATTTAAAGTGTGAGTGTGATAGTGTATCAGTGTGGTTGAGTGAGGAAAAATATGTCTGAAGATGAGAAGAGTTAAAAGAAGCAGAGGGGAAATGATGTCAGATGGCTTGTATGCACAAATTTTAAAGTCACTCAATTTGACAGATGTACAGGCATTAAGTAAAACCTGAGGTAAAGTTTTGATGATTGAGAAGGAGTCTAGGAGGAGGTTCGAATACAATTGTAACTAGAAGAGAACGATAAAGACTGATACTGTGAACTTTAGGGAAGCAGGGGTTCTCGCACCAGGGAGCAGAAAGGACTGCTCTCTCCTTTGCAGGCTCTAACTCAAGAGGGGTGTTAGGAGCATTTCCTTCTTGGGTTGGCTTCAGAAAAAAAAATTGTGTTCTCTGACTTTGGGTTAAGATAAAGAAGTGGAGGGAACATTTTCAGTATAATTAAAGTGAGGAAATGAATGACATAAAAGAGTCAAGAAAATAATAGGCAGTTTTAAAAGGTGAGGGTGTGAGTCCACCATATAGCATGCCTCAATGAGTCACATCCTTGTTTATTTCCCCTCTCTTGAGAGCAGGTGGAAAGTAGAATTTGCTTCTAACAATATATGATGGTAAAGATGATGGAATATTACGCTCATGACTATGTGACATTATATAAGACTGTCTTGGCATGTTGGAAAGTGAGATTCAGTTTTTGTCCTTGAAGAAGCAGCCAGACAGCCTTGCCATGCACATAACTGAAAGTATGACACGAGAGGAGACTGCAGGCAACTTGAGGGCCTGAGGGGAGCCTCCAACCAACAGCCAGTTGGGATCCAGAGTCCTTGGGTCCTTGGCCATACATTCAGTCACAAGTAGATTCTGCCAACAACTCAAAGGAGCTTTGTCTTCCCTAGTACGTTTTCCACATGAAATCTCAGTCTGGCTGACAACTTGATTGTTACCTGGCAAGACCCCAGAGGACCAAACTTAGCTGTGCCCTGATTGTTGACCCATGGAAACTCAGATAAATGTGTCTTGTTTTAAGTCTCTAGATTTGTGATTTATGATGCAACAGAAAATGAAAACAAGTGAGGGAGGAAAATTGGATCAAATTAGAGAAGTTATGTGTGTGTGTGTGTGTGTGTGTGTCTTCGTGTCTTCACCCACGCATTATTGGAAGGAAAGAGAGTAAGCATGAACTCTTAACCAAGTCACAGTTTATGTGGAATTAATTCTTATCGTCTCTTAGAGGCAAGAGGACACTTGTTTCTAGCATTATGACCACAAATATTGAGCTCAAGAAAGGGGGGCCCCTATGGGCTACTTTTACTGCATTGAGTTAGCTGTTCCTTCGAGCTGGACATAACACTGTAATTGCATTGTATCTCTAAAGGCTAATTTTACCAGAGAACTCTGATTTGGCCTTCTAAGAAAAGGTAAATGTACCAAAGAGCAGATGTGAAAACCTCATAGTCTGGGGCACAGTTAGTCTAGTTTTAAGAATAATAAAACTGAAGCACAGAAAACTTATCAAAGCTCACATTGCTAGTAAATTCAGAACTTGAATTTGAAACAGAGCCATGAGACAAGATATTTTATGTAATTAACTTCTCTATGATAAGCATCAATAGGAAGTGGTAAACTGGACCAGCATGGATACCAGCTGTTGAGCACAATGAGTAGAATCAGCTCCACCAGGATTTGGGGGCCATGACTCCCAGCATACAGACAGATAAAGAGGAGGGGCAGGGTGCCAGGATGAATAATGCAGAATATGTTTTGCAGTACAAATGAAAGTTTTAAGTGCCACTAGAGGAAACACATTTTAGATGAGCAGAGTTTGAGTTCAGTTTTTAAAAAATTATTTCTTTTTAGTCATACATGACAATAGAATCCATTTTGACATAATTATAAAAGCATGGAATATATTTTGTTCTAATTCAGTGTCCAACACTGTTCCTTCTCCCTTTCTCCCCCTACCACCTGCTCTCTTCCCTCTGTTGATCTTTCGGTATTTACTCATAGTTATTTTTTTTAATCAATTTCTTGTGAATGTACATGATGGTGAGATTCACTGTGGTATATTCATATATGTACATAGGAAAGTTATGTCAGATTCATTCCACTATCTTTCCTTTTCCTGTCCCCCCTGCTTCCCTTCTTTCCCCTTTGTCTACTCCATTGAACTTATATCTGTTCCCCACCTTGTTGGAAGTTGGCTTCCACATATCAAAGAAAACATTATACTTTTGTTTTCCTGGGTTGACTTGTTTCACTTAGCATGATAGTCTCCAGATCCATTAATTTACTGGCAAATGTTGTAAAGTAATTCTTTACAGTGAATAATACTCCACTGTGTATATATACCACATTTTCTTTATCCATTCATCTGTTGAAGGGCATCTGTGTTGCTCCATAGCTTACCTATTGTGAATTGTGCTTCTACAAATGTTCATGTGGCTGTGTCACCACAATATGCTTTAAGTCCTTTGGATATATACTGAGGAGTGGGTTAAACAGATCAAATGGTGGTTCCACTTCTAGTTTTTTTGAGATATCTCTGTACTACTTTTCATAGTGGTTGCACCAATCTGCACTACCACAAACAATGAATGAGTGTCCCCTTTTACCCTACATCCTCACCAACATTTATTGTTAATTGCATTCTTGATTGTTGCCATTCTGACTGAAGTGAGATGAAATCTCAGTGTAGTTTTAATTTGCATTTCTCTAATTGCTGAAGATATTGAATATTTTTTCATATATTTATTGATTGTTCTTATTTCTTCTTTTGAGAAGCATCTGTTTAATTCCTTTTCCCATTTATTGATTGGTTTATTTGTTTTTTTTGCTGTTAAGTGTTTTGAGTTCTTTTTATATCCTGGATACCCATCTGAGGAGCAGGTGGCAAACATTTTCTCCTATTCTGTAGGCTCTCTGTTCACATTCTCAATTGTTTCCTTTGCTATGAAGAAGCTTTTTAACTTGATGCCATCCACTTACTCATTTTTGGGATTTCTTCATAAACTTTAGGAGTCTTGTTAAGGAAGTCAGTTTCTGAGCTAATATGTTGGAGTGTTGGGCTTACATTTTCTTCCGTTTCCCAGTTTTTGCTCTAATTCCTAGGTCTTATCAACTTTGAGTTGAATGTTTTGCAGAGTAAGAGATAGGGGCTAAATTGCATTCTACTGCAAATAGGAATGGTATTAGAAATTTGAGGCCACTGATGTCACTAAATACTAGTTGTGAAAGTTTTAAAGGATTTTTGCTGCAGGAACTGGTGAAAAAAAGTACAAGGTATAGTGCCCCAGTCAAAGCACAAGACTACAAATAGAATATATAGGTGCCTTAATTTTGGCAGAGAAATCACACACCACAATCAATGAAGAGAAGCAAAATTTTGTGTGTGTGTGTGTGTGTGTGTGTGTGTGACTAAGGAAAAGGCTTTCATTCAGGCTAATCACAGTTTTCTATTTTCAAGTTTTTGGTTTCCAGAAAAGGTCTAGAAATAAGTGAGGATGAAATAACTGCACCTCCATTCTCACTATGATGGTGGCAAAGAAACTAAACTTCAAAGGACCATATGTAGCCTGCTACTGGATGAGTGGACTTCAGAACCATGAAAAAATAGTTACCACAGTTGATTGAAATAAAGATAAAGGACAAAACCCCCAAATCAACAATACATAAATTCATTCTAGTCACTTATATGAACGTTGTCTATCTGTAAATACTTCCTTTATTCCAGATGAGTTAACAATATACATACACCAGAACTAAAGAAAAGCAATAACAAAGGCTATTTCAAGTTCTTTTTTAAGTGTGAAAATAAATGCATACTAATTCTGTAGTAAGACCAAAGTTGGTTTTGAAAATCCCAAATTGGGGTTTTGGATTTGGTGTGGATACTGTCAAACTTCATTCCTAGGGTATTCTCAAAGTTCAAGAGTACTGACTAAGTAAATTGTGACAGATGAGTCGATAAAGGGTTTATTAACAAATCCTGTTTGGGGGGAAGTATGCATCTCTTCTTGAATTTTGAGACTGGCCACATTAACAGTAAGTTGTCATAATACACTGGTAATTTGGATGCTAATGGAGGAAAACACTTATTTCCTCAAATGGAGGTAGTTCATATATTTTTCAGATTGTCAGCATATTTCCCAGAATATATAAATAGTACTGTAACCAACTTTTTTTGAATTCCTACCAAAAGATATTTTGATCTTAAACCGCAAATAATTTAAATATAGAATATATTCATTTGTAGGGGACTCAAATTTCTTCAAGAATTCTGACTTAATGATAATAATATCAATTGAGGAAAGACAGTTGCAAATTTACAAAATTTTATGGTTGATTTTGTTAATTACGTTTCCTTAAATGCTAGGTCTAGAAAAGTAAATATAAAGATTTAGTGGAAGAAAACATAGTTTGTGCCCTGCCTGGAACAAAAGCTTTGAACATTCTATTTTTTTTTCATTTCAGTAAGTATTAAAACAAATATTTATTTTTAAAATTTTACTGGTGCATAATTTTTTTACATTATGATGGAATTCATTATGCCACATTCATACCTGTATCTCCCCTTTCCCTTTCCTCCTCCCTCTCTCCAATCCCCTTTCTTGACCCTACTGATTTTTCTTCTATTATTATTACTACTGCTACTATTATTATTTTTCATAGTAAATTATAATTATATAGAAAACCAGGATTTATTGTGGCTTATTTGTCCATGAACATAGCATAATTTGGTAGACTTTGTTCCCCAGTATTTCCCTGTGCCCTCCCTTCTCTTCTCCTATGGATCCTCTTCCTCTACTCTATTTGCCTCACTTCTGTTTTCATGAGACTGCTTTTTATTCCTTCATTTGTTCCTCTAGCTTCCATGTATGAGAAAGAACATTTGACCCTTGGCTTTCTGAGTCTGGCTTATTTCATTTAGCATTATGTTCTCCAGTCCCATCCATTTATCAGAAAATGAAATAATTTCACTCTTCTTCATGGCTGAGTAAAACTCCATTGTGTGTGTATGTGTGTGTGTGTGTGTGTGTGTGTGTGTGTGTATCACATTTTCTTATCCGTTCTTCTCTTGACAGACACCTAGTCTAGTTCCATGGCTTGGCCCTCCCGCATTGTGTTGCTATAAACATTGGAATGCATACATTGTAGAAGTATGCTGATTTCAGTTCTGGATAAATACCAAGGAGTGAAATAGCTGGGTCATATAATGGCTCCCTTCCTAGTCTTTTGAGGTACCTCTGTACTGCTTTCAACAGTAGTTGTACCAATTTACAGTCCCATCAACAATGTATAAGTGTACCTTTACCCCTGCATCCTTGTCAGTGCTTATTGTAAAGCAAATATTTATATAAATAATCCCAGACTTTTGTTGGTTCAATTTACAATTTTTTTTTTTACTTCAGTGGTGCAAAAGTGATATGTATTCAAGAAAAATCCTCCTCTGAATTTTGATCTTTTCCTGTGCAGGTAATATGCCATGTGGTCCCCTCTTTTGGATGCTGGACTACGGCAGTGAGCCACAGGATCATGAGAGTGAACAACTGGTATCTTACAGTGTATTGTGTAGCTAAGCTATGATGCTGAGCAGGTTAGGTGTATTAAATGCATTTTTGACTTAAGATATTTTCAACTTATGATAGAGCATTATCAGCAAATAACCCTATTATAAGTTGAGAAGCATTTGTATGTATAAATTGTGCAAAAATTAAGTTTCAAATATAGAGCCCAACAAGTAATGAACTCACATGTTGATCATTTCTGTCACTCTGACTGCCACGTATACTGTGTATCTCCAAATAGCACAATTGTCTTAATATTGTGGAATAAAATACATTGTATCAGCACAATATGGATCCAATAAGATTAGATTGCAAATTTCAACATTTATGTTTTTTATGCATTCTCCATTTTAACAGTATATCAAACCACTGAGAATGTTATACACAAAGTCTTAAACTGATACTCCCTTTTCAAACAATGTAGATGTAGTTATCACAAAATATTTCTAAGTGAATAATAAAAATGTTACTATAGTGTGTGACTAGAAACTATTTTACTATCTTGCATCCATTTTACTCTTCAAAATGAATTATAGCAGAACAACAAAAAAAAAACACATTGCTCAATTGTTCACTTCCATACTACTGGTAAAAGGAATCTATCATGTTATTCATCTTTATTCAAAACACATTGAAATCTACAACATTATCCTCTTGGTATATTTCTTTCTTTCAATGAATGCCAAATAAATGTTTCTGAAAGTTCTTGAAAACAGTGACAGATATTCTTCTCTGTCTGATACTTTTTGAATTGATGCTTCATACATATACAGTATTTAAAATTGTACTGTGCGTGGGGAGCAAATGGGCTTTGAAGACTCATTTTTCCCTTAAAATTCAACTTTACTTCTTACCATAACCACATAAGAATTTCATGTGATCTGATCAAATTTTAATACAAAATTATTACTCAGAAATGAATGACTAACTGCATGGTACTGACGCATACTCTAAACCAGGGAAGAGAAGCAGAACATTGGCAAGAGACAGTACAGGAAATTGGTGAGAGAAATAAAAGAAATATTTTCTTCCTCATTTATGGTTTCAAATGATATTTTAGCCAAAAGTAAAATAAATTTAATTGATGATCAAAATTAAACATAGGGTCAAAATAATTTGAAATTTAGGTTCAGATCATTCTGAATTAGGCAACTGACTTATTTACATTAATTCCATATTCTCTGAGACTCTTCCTCATTTTCAAGTTCAAATTGAAATGCAATAAATCATTTAAGCAAATGTTGGTTACTGAATGGACGTGTTCTACACGAAGGATCCCAGTATTATTTAATGAACTTAAATGCTATTTCTCATCTCTTGTCATTTTCCCTTGGCTCTAATGTTCTTCCAAAGAGGTAAGTGTGAGGCACATTTCAGTGAAAGGCGAACATTAAAGTAAAAGAAGGAAAAGAACAGAAGGATGAGTCTTTAAAAAGGAGGGCAGGCTAAAACACATGGATGCCAAAAATAGGTGAGGCCAGAGAGATGATAACGTTAATTTAGAAGCAAAGAAAGGGGGAAAAAGAAAAAGTCAAAAAGATAAATGAAAAGAAGGTGCAAAACGAAAGTAAAATGTAGTCATCACAGAAGGTTAAGGAGATTTTCTTAAATGCTTGACAGATCTAAATATATTACTGAAATATTCTTCTTTTAATCCATGGAATGAAATTTATCTATTATTTAATTTTTTTTTTTTTGAACCAGGGATTGAACTGAGGGACACTTGGCCACTGAGTCTCATCCTCAGCCCTATTTTGTATTTTATTTAGAGACAGGGTCTCACTGAGTTGCTTAGGGCCTTGCTAAGTTGCTGAGGCTGACTTTGAACTCCTGAGCCTCCTGACTCAGCCTCCCAAGTCGCTTGGATTACAGGCGTGTGCCACCGTGCCCGGCTTATCATCTATTATTTAAAACAAAATATTTCCCTAAACTTTTGTCAGTGGAAATGTAAACATGCACCAATGAGAAGTATATTTTACTAAATTTTATAGATATCTAGTGTCTGGAAGCTTTTTTTTTAGACTTAAGTTATATATGTGTGTATGATTCTTGTAAAGTAAATTAATACTTTTTTAAAATTGAATAGTTAGCCATAGATTTAAAACATTTCTCTAAATTATTCAGGATTACAACATGTCAGAACTAAAGTCCTGTATTATTAATACATTCTTTCAGAGAACATCGACTTTCTGAAAAATTATGTCCACGAGTACCTTCTTAAGTACCATTAAATGGAATTGTATTTTTAAATTCAGTTCTTCTTTTTATTTTGGACAATTCCTACTTATTTCCCAAGGGACAACGTTTTAAAAAACTTTTGATTTATGTTCCTTCATTAGTTTATACTAGTGTCAGAATCAAGTTTTTAAAAGTCCTCAAATTTAAGTAACTAAGGATAAATAGAAAATAAAATTGATTAATCTGGATAAAATTTTTATGAAGTGGATGGAGACATAGTTGGTATTAATAAGATTGATAAAGGAAGTAGAAAAAGTTAGAAAATCATTTAATGTAATTTTATTACTTGGTACATAATTGATATCCTCTAAGAAAATAATTTTAATTTCATATGAGGCTATAAAAGTATTCATAGGTTCTTGAGCCAAGAAATGAATTGGCATGCCTGAAGCCTCTACCTTCTACCTGGAATGGGTACCTGCAAACTAGCATCAATATGCATTGCTACAAAGTTCCATCTCAGATACAAGGTTTATTTGCATCTTCTCAGCTTATTGTCTTTTCATCTATGAAAGCATGTCCCTTAAAATCCCATCAGAAGCATACATTCTCTTGATACCCTTCATTTCTCCCTCAGTTCTGTTTCAAGGCATGGCGAATTTGTGAGCATGGTCCTAACTCCTCACTGCACACCAGACCTTGCCTGCCTGCTGTTTCCTACGTGATGCCCCCAGCTGGGAAAGCCCAATGGAAGGATAGCCACTGAAGAGATTCCAAGAGAGGAGTGGCTGAGGTTGCTAAATATTTTATTAGTGGGGCCACATTTCTTCAAAATATTTTAGTGAAAGTCATGGCCTTCTGCACTTAATTTTGTTTTATATATGCTACTTTGGAATTAAAATAATCTTAATTCTATTTAGAAAGAGAAACCAGGAGAAAAAATGAACATGGTCCTCTAGAACTATTTTCTTTCTTTTCCTTTCTTCATGACCATTGATTTGTCTTTGCCAATATTATAATTAAAATGATTTTTTAAGATGTCAAAGATTAGTTAAGATAATGTCTTTTCAAAAATAACAACAATCAATAATAACCTTGAGAGAAATATACTTTAAGTCAGGCATGTATAAAAACGTCAGGTGAAGTGCATTGCCAGTGAAATGAGATGGTGTAGGAAAATAAATACAGCTATTGCTGGACACTCACTGTGTTGAACATCTCCCCTGGAGCCTGAGCACTTTAGGATCTTAACTGCTTCAAAGGAGAATGAGAAGACATGGACCCCATTTCACTTCTTTTAAATTAATTTCTTCTGAATTCATTTCAAGACCCATTGCTTACAAATTTTTCAGGTGGATTTGACCTCCTCAAACATGAAACACTGACCCAATAAAAACAGACAAATTACTTAATGACCTTTAAATTCAGGCAGCTTGGAAGAACATCATAGGAAAAGAATAACCTCTTCCCTTTACACCCACACAATTTTCAGCCAGAAACTCACATGCTCACTTGAGCGAAGGTCAATTTACACAAAGTCTGTTGTTGTCTAAGGTATCAAGAGTGAGTGTTTTACATCTAATAGCTCTACCCAGATAGTTTCAGAGTGCATATGATGATCAATACAGTACTTGACATGGAGCAACTCTGGGTCAGACACATTGGCACAACCTTAAGTCAGGGACTGTGCTTTGCAGAAAAAAAACTAAAGAGTATCTTGATGAAATTTTTGGCTGTAAGTATGTCCCTCATGGAACAGAATCATTGGATATGTCCCTGGTTTGGAACTTCTTTTTTTTTAAGTAAGAGGAAGTGATGGTGGTGATGAAATTAATGTTTGATAATGGCAACATTCTTTTAGGCATATAAATACAATGTTCACATTCAAAATACTATGAAAGCATGATTCTGTTCTCTGAAGAAGGTGCAATGTGGTTTGAAACTCTGTCCGTTAACTAAAATTTTCAGAATATTTGTAGCATTGTAACAATAAAATATTTCATTAGTCAATTATGATTGTGAAAGTTCCCTACATGCTCATCATTTAATAATTTTCTGATATTTAAAGAAGAAAAGTTGATTGATAAACATTGTGTGAATACTTTTCATTATTGCAATGAAATCTTTAGATTTTAGAAATATCAAAGACGGTATACTAAGAAAGTATCTCACCAGATAGCATAGGAGTGAAAATATTATGCATTTCTTCCTTTCTTCCTACCTTTGTTTAAGTATGACTCTCTCTGTCTTTCTCTCTCACTCTCCAGTAATATATATATATATATATATAATTTATAGCTTGATACTTTGATATACATATAAGTTGTCAAATGATTACCACTATTAATTAACACATTCATTCCTACACTTATTCTATGTGTGTGTGGCATGCACACCAAGGACACTTATAATCTACTCTTTTAACAAACTTCAAATAAATAACACAATATTGTTAATTTTAGTCACCATGCTACAAGTTCAATCCTTAGAATTTTTCCATCTCCTAACTGAAAATTTATAAACTTTGACCAACATCTCATTTCTCTTGCCACGAGCTTCCTGACAACCACCAACCTGTTCTCTTCACTCATAAATTTGACCTGTTTTAGATATCAAATGGAAAGGAGATATTTGACCTATTTGTCTTTCTATGTCTAGCATACTTTATTTAGCATAATGTCCTCCATATTCTACCATCTTTCTGCACTTGATAAAATTTCCTTCATATTTATGGCTGAATAATATTCTGGTGTGTGTGTGTGTATGTGTGTGTATATGTGTGTGTGTGATCACATTTACTACATTGATAATTTATTTATGAATACTTAGATTGTTTCTGGATCTTGACAATAATGAATAATGCTTCAATAAGTACAGAGGTGCTAGTATCTGTTCAAGATACTAATTTCTTTTCCTTCAGTTCTATACCCAGAAGTAACATTGCTGGATCATATTTAGTTCTACACCAATTTCCAGTCCATAATATCTACACCAATTTCCGATCCTACCAACAGTGTGCAAGAGTTTCTGTCCACACGCACCAGAATTTGTTTCTATTATCTTTTAAATATAAGTTCACCTAGGGGTGAAGTAATATCACATTGTAGTTCTGAGCTGAAATAAATGAAATATAGAAAAAAAGACAATAGGAAAAATTAGTGAAACTAAGAATCTGATTTTTAAAAAGATAAACAAAATTGAGGAATCTTAAGCTGGACCAAACAAGAGAAAAGGGAGATGATTCAAATAAGTAAAATTATAAATGAAAGAGGAGGTATTAAAAATGATACCACAGAAATGAAAAGGATAAGGGACTGCTATAAGTAATTTTATACCAATAAATTGAAAAGCCTGGAAGAAATATATAAATTCTGGGTCATATGTCATACTAACACAGAATAATGAAGGAATAGAAATCTGAAGAGAACAAAAATGGATAGGAAGATTGTTGGTGGAACTTCACATTGGTTCAACAACTCTGGAAAGCCATATGGAGATTCCTCAAAAAACTAAAAATTAAACCACCTTAAGACCCAACTATCTCACTCCTTGGTATATATACAAAAGAAATAAAATTGGCATACGATGGTGATGCAGCCACATCAATGTTTATAGCAGTGCAATTCACATAGCCAAATATGGAATCAACCTAGGTGCCTGTCAATAGATGAATGATAAAAAGAAGACACACACATACACGCACACGTGCACATTAGAATTTTACTCAAACATACAGAAGAATGAAATTATGGCATTTGTTGGTCAATGGATGGAACTTGAGAACATCATTCTAAGTGAAATAAACACCCAGAAATTCAAGGGTCAAATGTTCACATGTGGAAGTTAGATTAAAATAAGAAAAGAAAGAAAGGAAGGAAGGAAGGGGGGAGGGAAAGAGGGAGGGAGGAAGGAGACAAAGAGAGAAAGAAAAAAAGAAGAAAGAAGGTTGGGGGAGGAGAAAACCATGAAAATAGAAATCAGTGGAAAAGAAGGAAGGGGATTGAGTGGGAGGGAGGAAACATGGGAGACGGAAAGAATAGTGGAATGAAGCTGATCAAACTTTCCTCTGTACATATGTGAATATACCACAGTGAATTTCACCATCATGTATATCCATAATGCACTAATTAAAAGAAAACTGAATAAGTAGAAGAAATATCAGTAGAGCTGAAGAAAAGGACAGGGGAGGGAGGAGGGGAGGGAGAGAGAAATACAGGGGACTGAATTGGAGCAAATTATGTTCTATGATCTTATAATTATGCTGAAATGAACCCCAATCTTATGTATTTCGAAGTAACACTAATTTAAAAAAGAAAGAAAAAACCTCTCAAAATGTTCGAAAGAAAGAAAGAAAGAAAGAAAGAAAGAAAGAAAGAAAGAAAGAAAGACAGACTACCACATAATCCAAAAGTCCCACTACCAGGTATATATCCAAAGGAAATGAGATTAGTATGTTAAAGGAATATCTGCATTCCCATGTTTGTTGCAGCACTATTTCCAATTTCCAAATGTGAAATCAATGGAGGTATTCACTGATGAATGAATGTGTGAATAAATAAAATGGGGTATATATACACAATGGAGTGTTATTCAGTCATCAAAATGAATAAAATCCTGCCATTTTTGGCAACATGGAAGAACCTAGAGGACATTAGGTTAAGTGAAATAATCCAGGCACAGAAGGGGAAAGACAGCATGGTCTCACTAATGTATGGAAGCTAAAGAAGTTGTTCTCATAGAAGTCAAGAGTAAAGTAGCAGTCAATAGGGGAAAGTGAGGGTGGAGGGAGTGAGGATAGAGTTTAGAGAATGGGTGTTAAATTACAATTACAAAAAAGGAAGTTACACTGGAGAGACTATAATATACAAAATTTAGAATATAGACCAAAATAACTAGAGGAGAGGAGTTTGAGGTTTCCCAACACACACACACACACACACACACACACACACACACACACACAAATGATGTATTTGAGGAGTGGAAGTGCTAATTACTCTCATTTCGTTGTGACACATTGTATGCATGCCTTGAATTATCACACAGTACTGCATAAATATAAACAATAATTATGTGTCAATTAAAAATAAAACTCCCAAACTTCCCAACAAGGAAAAGCCCAGAAAAGGCACTAAAGAATCCTGCCAAGAATTAAATAGAAATTAATTTGAGTTCTTAAATGCTCCCTCCAAAATTGAAAAGGAAGTGACAGTTCCAAAGTTATGAAGTTAGCATTATTCTCATACCAAAGCTAGATAACAGTTCTATAAGAAAAGAAAACCACAGACCAAAACCCTGATAAAAATTCCTCAACATACTACAAACCAAATTTAACAGGACATTAAAAAGATCATATACCATGATCAATAGGATTTCATCCTTGGGATGCAAGGATGGTTCAAAATATAAAAATTAAAATCTACCACATTAATAGAAAAAGGAATAAAATACCCTGTGATCGTATCAATAGATGCAGAAAAGGTTTTTGACAAAATTCAACATTCTTTCATAATAAGAACTCTCAACGAGGGGAGTTTATTTCAACATAAAGCCACATACAACAAGCCAGCAGCTAACATTATACTTGACAGTGAAAGTTTTCTTCCAAGATCAGGAACAGCAAGGGTACCCATTCTTGCATTTCGGTCAACATAATACTTGAATTCATAAACTGAGCAATCAGATAAGAAAAAGCAAATTAAAAGCTTCCAAATCAGAAGAGAAGTTTTATTATCTCTGCTTGTAGATGACATAATCTTATATATAGAAGCCCCTAAAGACTCTGCCAGAAAATTGTTCGAATGAATAAACTAATTAAGTAAATTTCACTTAAAAAATCAACATGCAAAATTCATATGTGTTTTTGTACTGTTATGGCAAATGAGTCTTAAAGCAGGAGACAGAACTGTCTTTATTCACCAGCTTCACCAGCTGGCAGGTCCCAGCTGGCTAGACGAGGGAAGACTGCAAGTCTATATTCCTCAACCACCTCCAAGGGCTAGAGTACACCTTCATAGTCCAAAACCACATTAATCATAAGTGGCTGTAGCTACGATTCAAAACCATGAGCAAACATGATGAGCTCTAAAACTGTGGGGGTCTCTCAGCCACCACCCACGTGGAGTAGAGAAGGGTTAACTGCCAGAGGATGGCTGTTTATCCATCAATTACCCATAAGCTAATCAATAAACAAACAAGAGCCAATATTCTTTTTAAAATGAGAGGGGACATGACAAGTCTGGTCATACCAGCTCTGACCTCTAACAACATGGAGTAGCCCAACTCTTTTTTATTTACAGACACACAGATAAAGGGGGCAAGACTAGGAGGAGCTTCTGTGATGGACAGGTTAAGGGAGCCATTCTTTTATGGGGAATATTCCAGAAGGAGACAGGGAACCAACCACTCCCATGCAGCACCATATGCTTCCTGGCAATCTGGGACAGAGCTCCATGGCTGTGGGAAGCCAGGCCTCTGCATCCCATGGCTCACCCTAGTCTGATTCTGCTAAATAAGGATGGCCTCCTACATGAAATCATAAGCAAAAGAAGAAGTGGGTCAAAACGACCCTAGTTGAGTACTGATGATCTAGATGATCATTCTCTGATAGAGCATATTGTCCAAGAAAAGTGGGAACCCAAAAGAGAACAATTTTACATTATATAAGAAGAACTTATACTTCTCCTATGGGAGAAGCATTTCTTACATGACATGGAGTCTCAAGGTAAAATGGAGTTTCTTTGGTTATTGCGCATATAGCCTGGCCCATAACAGTACAATAATGATGAATTATACCAAGAGGAAATTTTAAAAAAGAATCAGAATAATTAAATACTTAAGAAGAAATGAAACAACAGAGGGAAAACTATTGTACACTGAAAGTTATGAAACCAAGAGGAGAGAAACTAAAGAAGACATAAATAAATGGAAAGTCATCTTGCTTTCGTGAATTAAGACAATATTGTTAAAAATGTTCATATTGTCCAAAGCAATATGTAGATTCAATGCAATTCCTATCAAAGTTCGAATGGCATTTTGTATAGAATTAGAAAAAGCAATTCTAAAATTTCTATGTAACCAAAAAGTTCCCAAATAGCCAAAGCAATCTTGAGAGTAAGAACAAAGCTGCAGGCAGTATACAACCTGATTTAAAACTCTGATTGCAGAGCTATGTAATATGGCATAAAAACAGATACATAGATCAATGGAACAGAAGAGAGTCCAAAAATAAATTTACATATTTGTGATCAATTTGTCTTTTATAAGAGCACCAAGAATACATAATGGGGAATGGAAATCACTTCAATAGTGTTAAGAAAACTGACTATCCTCATGCAGAAGGATGAATCAGGACTCTTACTTTAAACCATACACAAAACTCAGCTCAAGGTGGAACAAAAGACTTTAATGTAAATCCTGAAACCATAAATTTAGGTTTTTAGTAGGAAGAATAGATAGAAAGCTCCATAATACTTGTGTGGGAAATGATGTTGTTGTCTATAATCTTACAAGCTCAAACAACCAAATAAAAAATAGAAAAATAATGTTACATCAAACTGAAAACCTTCTACAAAGCACAGGGAACATAACAGACTGAAGAGACAACCTATGAAATGGAAGAATGTATTTGTAAACCTTAGACCTGCTAAGGGACTAATACCTAAAATATATGAGGAGCACATATGATGCAAAAGAAAACATAATTGCCTATTTAAAACATAGGCACAGGACTTGAAGGGACATTTTTTCAGAGAAAACATACAAATGGCCAACAGGCATATCAAAAGGAGTTCAACATTATTTTATGGTTTTGTGGACTCACTAATTTTCCTAATAATTTTCCAATATTTTCTAATTATACCACTAAATAATTTTTTAGAATTCTTAAAGAAATTATTTTTCCTTTGTTAATATATAAGCCATTTTAAAAATTGAAGTCATTTTAATAAATGAAATGGTAAGTAATTTCACAGTAACCTAAATTTATTCTTGCATTCCTAAATTTTATCCTATGATGTTATTATTAGGCATTGGTCATAGTTTCATCAAAGTAATTATTTTACTGTATGGCTAATGCATTTTTTTCCTACTAA
This sequence comes from Glaucomys volans, assembly GCA_020662805.1. NCBI lineage: Eukaryota > Metazoa > Chordata > Mammalia > Rodentia > Sciuridae > Glaucomys > Glaucomys volans. The sequence continues at coordinate 123,716 of JAJEJO010000527.1, read as the reverse complement.
TACAAATTTATAATCTTGATAAAGGTAATTTCTTGTGTTTTGGGCAAAAAATAAATGTAATGTATTTTCAGTCTAACCTAGACCCTGGCAATTCCTTAACAATGGTATCGTTGATAATCTATCTAGATGGTAATAATCTTAAGGTTCAAAATGTGCAACCTCAATAGTCCTTTTAGGAGGAGTAATGCTGATACATTGTATGAGTCAGAGTACATGTGGGTTTTGGCATTCATAGGGTGGAGGCTAGAGGATAAGGACAAATTTTATTTGCCTGTCAGTTCACAAGTATCTAAACAAATAAACAAAACATAATACCAAGCCAAGAAAAACTGGGTTATTTATGCCAGGATACTTAAAGCCTGCAGGATATTAAATTAAAGCACACTCTGATGGCCTCAGTGTGGGGCATATTGCAGCCACAGAAGATATTTGTACTTATTTTATGAAATGTTAGGATATTTATGTAGTCCAAAAGCTATGATCTTAGTGTTAGTTATTGTTCATGTACCAAACTGGTTTGTCTTAGATTCTCGTCAATTTTACCCTAGAAATATAAAAGAAAAAATGTTAATGTCGTATCATATTAAACACTTGTCCATGGAAAAAAGTTGGAGAGAATAAAATAACAAATGATTGGACTGTTCCCATTTAAGGAACTTAGCTATAAGAACGGAAGTTCAATATTCTGTAGAAAGGACCTTCTTAGTCCCTCATTTTGGAGAAAACCAGTACAAACATATTCTGATTATGAATATACTGCATTTGAATACAAATAGGAAATCCAACAACATTATAAAACAACTTGAAAGTGTTTTGCCTGAAGAAATAAGTAAAAAGGCAGGGAAATGTAGCAGACAGCCTCAGCAAAGAACTTCTCACCCCATGAGTCAAAGAACACATCACTTTTCTGGTCTTATTTCAGGAAAAGATGGCTACATATTGATTGCATGGAGAATAGTCATGCTAAAGGTTTTACAATTGAGTTTCTCTGCATGAAGTACTTTTGAACTTTCTTAAATTTTGTAGAATAATATTGCAGTACACATACACAAACATACCTACACAACTACTCAAAAAACTACTAGATGGAGAGATAGGTAGGTGGTAGAGATAGACAAAACTAATGTTGTAGAAAACCAGTGTGTTTGAGACACATTTTAACACTATTTTTATTCCATCTAATATGCTGAATACAAAGGTTGTTAAAATTTATTCCTTGCTTTTTTTTTTATTTTTTGGTGTTGCTGGGGATTACACACAGGGCTTCACACTTGACAGGACAGGGCTGTACCACTGAGCTATGTTCCTGTGCTTCACTCTTTGACTTTGACTCTTATCTATTCTTTATACTATATCCTATAGGCAGTTCCCATTTATCTGTAAAATAATATAAAATTTCTTAATGTAATGTGACTTTTAAAGTTCATATCATTTGCACCTTATGCAAACTTCACCTAGACACATCTTGGTGCTTCTGTTCTTATGTTTTCCTTAGATTTAACTCTCCACCTCATCCTTTCTACCCATGAAATGTCAGTCCATCCAGACTGAGAACAGAAAGATCCAAGATGGCAGACTAGAGGGAGGCTGCATTCCTTGTTGCTCGGTAACTCGGAATTCAAGCAGAGGAAAATCTGACAGTCTTTGCTCCTCATCAATCCTCTGATGTTTACCCCTTTTGTCTATCTCAGTCACCTATAGTCTGCCAGCATATTGACTACATTTGAGTGCAGATTGCTTACTACTGCCACCTATCATCTGCCATTTGCCTGTTTGCCTGTCTCTGGCCTGCCCATTGCCTGCCTTTCACCTACCCATCACCCACCAACTAAGGGTCACCTGCTGATCGTCTGTCAATAACCTGCAGACTGTCCACAGACCATCAGTGGATCACCCGCTGCCTCCGTTGCCTGGAAATCCACCTTCATAGTACCCGCAGGTTTGGTTACACATGGCTGCCACCATTATGGGAAAACAGCCAAGACCTGCAGGACCCCCGACCAACTGACAGCACCCAATCTCTCTGGGCCGGACCTGACTAACCACACCCCACACAGACTCGGCTTCCATGCCCTGCACTGAAACTCCCCATTTGCCAACATGTTGAAAAGCCAGTGCAGCCTTCTTGTATTACCCTGGAAGTGGAAACTGTTAAGTGGGGCAAATCCCATCGTGAGACCCCTGCTAGAGACTGGAAGCTCGTTGTCAGGTACCTCTCATGCATTAGGCTACTGAAAACGGGAGGTTTGAATAGTATATAACTGTTATAGTGTAGATTTTTTATTTTCCTCCTTTGTGAAAATTTTTAATTTTAATTTCTTTATTTTTCTCGATCTCTATTTTCCTTTTGTTTACCTGTTTCCTCAGTCTCCCCCTTTTCTCATGCTAACAACCAACTTCTTTTGACTACACTTTCACTCTTCCTATGATCTAGAACTTCTTTATACTCTTTTCTTATCCCATTAACAGTTACATCCTACACCCCTCTCCATCCTCTTTGTCCTCCATTAGAAAGTGCAGTCCTCATTGCAAATCTGTTTGTTATACTGTAGATAATAATTGAACTCATCCTCTCTGTTTATTATGACAATATTGTTAACATCTTCATAGGGACTATTTGGTTTACGGCTGCATATTGTCTGTACTGGGTGTTGCTAATATTGACCTCCTCCTTAAAGAAGAAGTTTTGGAAAACTACCTATAAAACTATAAGGCATAAACTGCAATACCCCAAATCTGCATTGCTCGAGGGATAGATACATGAACAACATGAAAAAACAAGGGAAGAAAGTGTTCCAAACAAATCAAGATTCTATATTAATAGAATCCAATGACAGCATGGTAGAAGAAATGTAAGAAAAGGAGTTCAGAATATACATGATTAAAATGCTTCACAAAGCAAAGGATGAGATAAGAGAGCAAATGCAGGCAATGCACGATCACTTCAATAAACAGTTGAAAGAGCAACTGCAGGAAGCAAAAGATCACTTCAACAAAGATGTAGAGATTCTGAAAAAGAACAAAACAGAAGTCTTGAAATAAAGGAAACAATAAACCAAATAAAAAACTCAATGGAAAGCATCACCAACAGACTAGATCACTTGGAAGACAGAACCTCAGACAATGAAGACAAAATATTGAATCTTGAAAATAAAGTTGCCCAAGCAGAGAAGATGGCAAGAAATCATGAACAGAATCTCCAAGAAATATGGATATCATGAAAAGACCAATTTAAGAATTATCAGCATTGAGGAAGACACAGAGATGCAAACCAAAGGAATGAACAACCTATTCAATGAAATAATATCAGAAAATTTTCCAGATCTGGGAAATGTAAAATCAACTACAAGAGGCTTACAAAACACCAAATGCACAAAATTACCGCAGATCCACACAAGGCACATTATAATCAAAATGCCTAATGTACAAAATAAAGGTAGGATTTTAAAGGTTGAAAGAGAGAAAGGCATCATATTACATATAGGGGAAACCCAATACAGATATCAACAGATTTCTCAATCCATACCCTAAAAGCTAGAAGGGCCTGGAACATTTATTTCAAGCTCTGAAAGAACATGGTTGCCAACCATGAATCTTATATCCAGCAAAACTAACCTTCAGATTTGAAGACAGAATAAAATCCTTCCATGACAAACTGAAGTTAAAAGAATTTACACATAGAAAGCCTATGCTACAGAACTTTCTCAGTAAACTATTCCTTGATGAAGAAACAAAAAACAACAATGTAAGTCAGCAAAGGGAGGAACTACCCTAAAGGAAAAGCCAATCAAAGGAGAAACTAAGTTAAGTTAAAAACCAAAACTAAGTCAAAGTGACTGTGAATACAAATCATATCTCAGTAATAACCCTGAATGTTAATGGCCTAAACTCATCAGTCAAAAGACATAGACTGGAAGATTGGATTAAAAAGAAAGACACAACAAAATGCTGCCTTCCAAAGACTCAGCTCATAGAAAAGGACATCTACAGACTAAAGGTGAAAGGATGGGTAAAAACCTACCACACACATGGACTCAGTAAAAACACATCCTTATATCACATAAAGTGGACTTCAAACCAAAGTTAGTGAGAAGGGATAAAGAAGGTCACTTCATACTGCTTACGGGAACCATAAATCAGCAAGACATAACGATCACAAATATTTATGTCCTGAACAGATATTATGCCCCATTCATGTACATGAAACAAATCCTTCTCAATCCCAGGAATCAAGTATACCACAACAGAATAATTCTGGATGACTTTAACACACCATTGTCAGCACTGGATAGATCTTCCAAACAAAAATTAAACAAAGAAACCATAGAACACAATAACACAATCAATAACCTGGATTTAACAGACATATATAGAATATTTCATCCATCAATGAGCAAATACACTTTCTTCTCAGCAGCACATGGGTTCTTCTCTAAAATGGACCATATGTTATGCCACCAAGCAGCCCTTAGTAAATGCAAAAAAATAGAGATACTACCTTGTATTCTATTGGATCATAGTGGAATGAAATTAGAAATCAACAACAAAATAAAAAACAGAAACTACTCCAACACTGGAGACTAAATAATATGCTCTTGAATTAAGCATGGATAACAGAAAACATCAGAGAGGAGATAAAAAAATTCTTAGAGGTAAATGAGAATGACAATACAACATACCAAAATCTCTGGGACACTATGAAAGAAGTACTAAGAGGAAAATTCATTGCATTGAGCACATTCAAGAAAATAATAAAAAGTCAGCAACTAAATGACCTAACATTACATCTCAAAGTCCTAGAAAAGGAAAAACAGAACAACACCAAAAGTAGTAGAAGACAGAAAATAATTAAAATCAGTGCTGAAATCAATGAAATTGAAACAAAAGAAACAATTCAAACAATTGACAAAACAAAAAGTTGGTTCTTTGAAAAAGTAAACAGAACAGATAAACCCTTAACCACACTAACAAAGAGAGAGAAAACTCAGTTTACTAAAATTCGTGATGAAAAAGGAAATATCATAACAGAGACCATTGAAATACAAAACATAATTAGAAGCTACTTTGAAAATCTATACTCCAACAAAATAGAAAATCCTGAAGACATCGACAAATTTCTGGAGATGTATGATCCTCCCAAACAGAACCAGGGAGACATACAGAATTTAAAATAGATCAATTTCAAGTAAGGAAATAGAAGAAGCCATCAAAAGCCTACCAACCAAGAAAAGCCCAGGACCAGACAGATTTTCAGCTGCATTCTACAAGACCTTCAAAGAAGATCTTATGTCAATACTCCTGAAAGTATTTCATGAAATGGAAAAGGAGGGACCCCTTCCAAATTCATTCTATGAAGCTAGTATCACTCTGATACCAAACCCAGACAAATACACATCTAGGAAAGAAAACTTTAGACAATATCTCTGATGAATATAGACACAAAAATCCTTAACAAAATTCTGGCAAATCACTTACAAAAACATGATAAGAAGATAGTATGCCATGATCAAGTGGGATTTATCCCAGGGATGCAAGGTTGGTTCAACATCTGGAAATCAATAAATGTAATTCATCACATCAATAGACTTAAGGTTAAGAATCATATGATTATTTCAATAGATGCTAAGAAAGCATTTAACAAAATACAATACCCCTTCATGCTCAAAACACTAGTAAAAGTAGGGATGGTAGGAACATACCTCAACATTGTAAAGGCTGTTTATGCTAAGCCCACAGCCAACATTTGTTCTTAATGGGGAAAAACTGAAAGCATTCCCTTTAAAAACTGGAACAAGGCAGGGATGCCCACTGTCAACACTTCTATTCAACATTGTGTTTGAAATACTAGTGAGAGCAATTGGACAGACCACAGAAATTAAGGGAATATGAATAGGAAAAGAAGAACTAAAGCTGTCAGTATTTGCTGATGACATGATTCTATATTTAGAGGATCCAAAAAACTCCACCAGGAAACTTTTAGATCTAATTATTGAATTCAGCAAAATAGAAGGATATAAAATAAACACACATAAATCAGATGCATTTATATACATAAGCAATGAATCATCTGAAAGTGAAATGAAGAAAACAACTTCGTTCACAATAGCCTCAAAAAAAAAAAAAAAGAATACTTGGGAATCAATCTAACAAAACAGGTGAAAATCTCTACAATAAAACTACAGAACATTAAAGAAATAAATTGAGGAAGACATTAGAAGATGGAAAAACCTCCCATGTTTTTGGATAGGTGGAATTAATATAACAAAAATGGTCATAATTCCAAAGGTGCTGTACAAATTTAATGCAATTCCGATAAAAATCCCAATGACATTCCTCATAGAAATAGAGAAAGCAATCATGAAATCCATCTGGAATAACAAAAGACTCAGAATAGCCAAAGCAATCCTGGGCAGGAAGAATGATGCAGGGGGTATCACAGTACCAGACCTTAAACTCTATTACAGAGCAATAGTAACAAAAACAGCATGGTATAGGCACCAAAACACACAGGTAGACCAATGGTTCAGAATAGAAGACACAGAGACAAACCCACATAAGTACAATTATCTCATACTAGACAAAGGTGCCCAAAATATACAATGGACAAAAGATAGGCTCTTTAACAAATGGTGTTGGAAAAACTGGAAATCCATATGCAGTAAAATGAAATTAAACCCCTATCTCTCACCCTATACAAAATTCAACTCAAAATGGATCAAGGATCTAGGAATTAGACCTGAGACCCTGCACCAAATAGAAGAAAAAGGAGGCCCAAATCATTGTGTTGGCTTAGGACCAGACTTCCTTAACATGACCCCCAGAGTGCAAGAAATAAAAGCAAGAATCAATGAATGGGATGGATTCAAACAAAAAAGCTTCTTCTCAGCAAAGGAAAAATCAATAATGTGAAAAGAGAGCCTACAGAGTGGGAGAAAATCTTTTCCGCACACACTTCAGAAAGAGCACTGATCTCCAAAATTTATAAAGAACTTAAAAAACTTTACACCAAAAATACAAAGAACCCAATCAATAAATGGGCTAAGGAACTGGGCAGACACTTCACAGAAGGAGATATACAGGTGATTAACAAATATGTGAAAAGGTGCTCATCTTCTCTAATAATTAGAGAAATGCAAATTAAAACCACCCTAAGTTTTCATCTAACTCCAATTAGAATGGCTATTATCAGGAAAACAAGCAATAATAATTGTTGGCATGGATGTGGGGAAAAAGACACACTCATACATTACTGGTGCAGTTGCAAATTGGTGCAGCCACTCTGGAAAGCAGTGGTAGGTTTAGAAAGAACCTACCATTTGACCCAGCTATCCTACTCCTTGGTTTATACCCAAAGTACTTAAAATCAGCATACTACACTGATGCAGCCACATCAATGTTCATAGCTGCTCAATTCACAATAACTAGATTGTGGAACCAACCTAGATGCCCTTCAATGGATGAATGGTTAAAGAAACTGTGGTATATATACACAATGGAATATTACTCAACCACAAAGAAGAATAACATTATGGTATTTGCTGTAAATGGGTGGAGTTGGAGAATATCATGCTAAGTGAAATAACTGAAGCCCAAAAAACCAAAGGCCAAATGTTTTCTCTGATAAGTGGAGGATGAGTGGACAATTGAAGAATGGAGGAACTTTGGATATTGTAGAGGAAAATGGGATGGGAGGGGTGGGGGAAGGAAAAATAGTAGACTGAGACAGACAGTATTACCCTATGTATATGTAAGATTATATGAATCCTGTGAATCTACATTGTGGAAAAAAAGATATATTCTATGCTGTATAATTGTATCAAAATGGGTTCTATTGTCATGTATAATTAAAAAAGAACCAATAAATAGAAAGAATACTTAAAAAAAATTGAGAAGAAATGTCTCTTCCTGCAAGAAACATTCTAAATTACTTCAAATTATAAATGAATAATCTTTATTGCCCCAGAACAACAATTTATTTTTCTTATATGATAGTGGAGTAGAATATGTTTATGTGCCACAGTTAAAGGACACTACTACAATTATTCCAGTTAAAACTACTCCTTTAGTTACCTTTCTCATTTCTGTGACCAAAAGACCCACTAAGAACAACATAAAAGAGGAAATGTTTGTTTTACAGCTTTAGGGGTTCAGTTCATGGTCAGCCAATTCCACAACTCTGGGCCCAAGATGAGGCAGAACATCATAGTGGAAAGGCATGGTGGAAGAAAGCAACTCATGACATGGTAACCGGGAAGCAGATAGAGAGCCCTGCTCACTAACTCCAAAGACTCCTTGGGTGACCTACTTTATCCAGCCATACCCTGTGTGCCTAGAGGTACCCCCAGTTAATGCATATCAGTGGATTGATCCATTGATTAGGTTAAGACTGTCATGACCCAATCATCTTACCTTGAATATTCAATATTCTTGGATTGTCTCACTTATAAGCTTTTAGGGAACACTTTATACCTAAATGATAACAGCTGCCATTTTTCTCTCCAGAGTTACTATTCTTTTACTCCAAACTGGCTTTTCTGAAAGGAATCTTCACTCATCCAACAATCCATTTTCTTTCCCAGTGGTTCTCAAATTAACATTATGTGGCACAGAATATAATTCAAACTGTCCATAGCTTTGTTGCCAGATTTTAGTGATGATGTGAACTTTATTTTAACTAGAGATTTATACATATTCTTCTAAAAGAGCTTGACAGTTTGCTGAGGAGGGTAAGTCACAAAAAAAGAAAACAAAACAAAAACTGGGTTGCAGTTTGTTCCTAGTCATAATATAATGTAGGATTTATACCAGAGAAAAATCTAGTGTGTATGAAAACATGTAAACAGTCTGCCTTTGTGGAGCAGGAGAGCAAAGTATATTCAACAGTGACACAGAGTTGAAGGGCAGCCAATAAATCAAATTGAGTCAACGGATGCTTTACTAGTCACTGTAAATCATTGTTCCACTACTGCAATGTCAACATCGTAATTGTCACTGGATTGCTTGCTTTAGTTTTCAGACTTAGATTGCTTTCATGTATGCATCTAATATTTCTAATATACATTCATAATCCCTTATCTGCAATTCTGAAATCAAAATATTCTGACAACCAAACATTTCATCTTAATTCATTTGGTGACAAATCTGATCTGAACTGATTAGTCCCATTTAAGGAGAAAATTTGTACATTTTGATGGAGATAATTTTATATATTTGATTGTGGAAGGTAACTACAGACCCTTCTTGGGGTTTTATGCAATATCCAGTGCATTTACCTTCTTACTTTTCTAGAAATCCTACATATTCTGAATTCTGAATCATATCTGCTCCCAAGGGTTTTGAATAAGAGGCTGTAATCCTGTATTTAAAACATCTCTCAAAATGAATTCAGAATGGCTGATTCTCAATGAATTTTTCCAAAATCCATGAATTTTTTCCAACAGGGAGATATGACCCTACTTCTATATTTTTTTATACTTTTCTTCATTTTTCTCAAGACTCAAATCCCTCAATTAAGCACACTTGACCTGTGATGCTTTTACCTTTGCCCATATCTGCTATACTCTGCTCCTACCTCCGGCATACTGATGTTCTCAGGACTTGACCATGCTTCCTTTTAATCTACTGATTTATCACATATCTATTTCTCAGTCCACAATACTTTTTCCCTTCCTGAATATTACCTAGCCCCTACTAGGTTTTATGTATTGCTTGATTTTACTTACTCATTAACACTTGGCTCGTCCCTTTCATGGTCTTCAATGGTATTTTTCTCTAATTGTAGCATCTATTTTATGCTATTCTGTTTTCCTGTTGCCTTTATTCTACTTACACCCAATTTGTTATACCTTTAAGAGGCAAGGCTCTCTTGATCTTATTATGTTCTCAGTTCATAGCATAGTGGCTACACTAATTATTTACTTAGTAAATGCATTCATGAGTGAACAAAGCATAGTCATCTTTAGTTGAACGTAGTTCCAATGGGAGATAAAACTTGTTGATCTTTGATGTTATACATTGGGATATATGTAGAGCTTTTATAATAAAGGATAATCAATGAGCAGGATTTCTTTCAAATGGACTTCGCTTTTTAAAGTAGTTTCAGTTCAAAGAAAAATTGATTAGACAATAGAGATTTCCTATGTACTTCCTAATCCTGCACATACATAAACCTTCCACATTATCAACATTCCCCACAATGTGATACATTTGTTAAAATTGATGGACCTATATTGACATACCATTATCAAAGTCCATAGTTTACACTAAGGTTAACTCTTGATGTTATACATTCTGTGGATTTGGACAAATGTACAACATGTATCATAGAGTATGATCTTTAGAATATCATACAGAATAGTCTTATTGCCCTACCATTTGTCTGTGCTCCACCTATTTATTCCTCTGGCCCTCTTATCCCCTGACAACTACTAACTAATCATTTCACTGTCTCTATAAGTTTTGCCTTTTCTTGAGTATCATGTTACATAGCCTTTTTTGGTTTCTTTGACTTAGTAATATGCATTTAAGTTTTCTTTGTGTCTTTTCATGGCTTGAAAGCTCATTTCTCTTTAGCATTGAATAGTATTACATTATCTGAATGTACTACAGTGTATTCACCTGTTCACCTCCTGATTGACATTTTGGTTGCTTCCAAGTTTTAATAATTATGAACAAAGTTTATATAAACATATATGTGCAGGTTCTTATGAAGACATTAGTTTTCATCTGCTTTGAGTAAATACCAAGGAGCAAAACTGATGGATCATAGTGTGTTTAGTTTTGTAAAACAAACAAACAAACAAACAAACAAAAAACCTCCATTTTCCAAAGTGGCTGTACCATTTTGCATTTCCATCAGCATTGACTCAAAGTTTCTCTTAATCCACATCTTCATTAATGCTTGATATTGTCAGTGTTGTCAATCTTGGCCATTCTAATAGGTGTAGGATGTAGGATGTTGTAGCTATTCTTCTCAAATTTCAAATATTCCAGTCTTGCTTTTATGGAATATATTACAGATATTCCAACATTAAAATCATTGATGAGTACTGAAATAAAAACAGTATATGTCATCAATGGACAAAAACATTCATGTCTTTTATTAATGTGAAATGTGGAGGTTGGAATTTGATTTGGAAAACCAATATCTGATGATTTTTTCATATTCATCACTTCAAATTTTTATTCTTTATTATTTGTATTTTATTGGTTCTTTTTAGTTATACATGAGAGTAGAATCCATTTTGACATAATTATAGAAGCATGGAATATACCTTGTTCTAATTCAGATCCTAGTCATATTTTAATCAAAGGGGAATATTTTTTAAAAATTATTATTCATATATTTAGTTAGTGCCCTCCACGTGTTTTAGGGAAATATGGTATAAAGAAAGAAAAGGCGTGGAGAAACGAGAACACTTAGACAGAATTAGATGGCATATGGTAATTACTTTGGAGTGATTAACAGGAAGACAACATTGATCAGAAACACCTTTAACTTGAATTCCCTAAACTTAAAAGGTATGATGTGTGGGAAAAGGCACATTTTAGAAATGCAGATAATTCTTTAGTAATATTTAATTTGATAAAATTTGAACTTAGAATTTTCAAGAATAGTAAACAAAAGGAATGGTATTATACTTTCAAGAACTTGCTCTTGTAAACCACAATTCAGTCAACAAGATCAGAAATTTTGATTTAATACAGTGTAATTCATCTAATCTGTAGTCTACATTTAGTGTTAAAAATTGTCCTAATAATGTTCTGTAGCTATTTTTCCAAGTCCAAGTCAACCTAAGGATATGGCACAGTACATTGTTGTCATATCTATTTTAGTCTCTTTTATTCAGCTTTTTCTTCTCTTTAGACCTTGACATTTTGAAAAAGGAAAATCCATTTATCTTACAGAACATCCCTCATTTTAAGTTTATCTGATGTTTCCTTGGGATTAGATGTAAGCGATGCAGTTTTGTCAGGAATATCACAGAAGCAATGTTAGACCTATCTCAGTGAGTCATACCTGGCAGCATGCGCCAGGGGTTGTGCCAATATTGGTAGGCCTGAATTATTAGTTAAGTGTCATCTGAATCTGGTAGTCCTTGTTTACCTATCAAGTTCCAGGTACTTCCTATCTTAAACATATTCATTATTTGGGCTAACAAATTTCAAAAGTTATTATAAATAATTCAGAGCCAGAGGTGAAATGGACAATTCTTCTGAGGAGTTTAGTACATAAATAAAAAGGTGCAAAGGTGAAAAAGAAAATTGTGTAAATACAGTATAATGACTATTAAGTCCATCCTTTTAAAGTGTTCCTAATTATTCTATCGAAAGAGTTTTCTTCTTTTTCTGCCCATTCACAATTACATAAACCCAAAAAGAAGTTGCCTGATTTGGTTTCTAAAGTTTGGGTCATTTCTAACAAGTTAGAAATTTCTAACAAGTTATAAATGATGAGGACTGAAAATGCACATGCCTTCTTCATATCTGTTACATGAGGATAATAACAGGGTCCTTACTAAGCAGTGCTTACTGGTAGATTAAATTAAAAAAATGTGGAACATTTGGTAATCTGTAAATTCCACCAGAGGTCAGATGGTATTATTTATTTTGGTAAATATAATAGGAAAGCCACAGAATTTGCAGTCAGTAGTCAAACAAAAGGGAGATAAAACAGCTGTTCCTCAGAGGGTGAAGTCCAGAATCAGACCTCATAATATTGTGAAAGTATGTTTAACCTAATACATACACTGGCACACAAGCATGCATACTTGTGATAATTTTGTTGATTCTCAATATAAAAACTTCGCTTAGTTCTATTTTTTGACATCCCTACTTTCATTTTTAAAAAGAAATCATATCATTTTTCTTTATATATTTTTAGTCTCCTTTTCAGTGTATTGTTCTGAGTAACTTTGGTGTTGGTTGAATGTTCAAAATACTGTAATGGTTGTCATTGTGAGCATTAAATTTCATGCTAAAATGCCTTTAAATATATTTGGTACTCAACTGATGACATAGTTCAAAATTCTCATTAATATCTTTAGTACGAAATGGTTGGATGCATGAAGATAGAATCAATGTGAATGAGGAGAAGCCCTGACTTCCTACTGGTCAAGGCCATGCAGAAGTCCCTTACCACTCTAGACCTAAACTTCCTTCCTTTACATTGTATTACAGGTTGACTCAGAACACATTTTCAAATACTTCTGTTTTCTAAATTTGTACCTGTGCCTCAAGTGACTTGAAGAAAAGGAACTCTTTAAGGTATATTTAAAATGTGTGATGCAAATACAGAAAATTAGAAATGAACAAATGAAAGCAAGTAAATAAGCATAAAACTTGGGTCATTTGACAAACTCATAAGCAATAACAAAAATGAAAAATTTACATTTCTAACCTATTTGCATTACTCATTATTTTCACTTCTTTTTGGTCTCATAAATAACAGTGGCCCATGGAAAGATCTGAAATGTTCATAAATGATTGTAAATGGCCTTCGCTAACTGTGACCACATCCAATTTAGCCTTGAGTAAGAGCATTTTAACCTTGGCACACACTGAACACCATTTTCTGTCAGCTTCAAAGAGCACACTTAAACCCAGTTCCTTCAGATACTTTGCTCAGCCTTCTTGGCTTCTGAAGAGAGTACAATTTATTGATGCCTCTGCCCATCACTAGATATTCAGTGGCTGTGTTCTCAAAGACAACATTTTAGCTGCCTGAGTGTTTGGTAATCACACTTAATAATCTTGCATGAATAATTTCTCAATGGCATTAAAGTGCAGTCCATCTGAGCTATATCCTTTATTATGACTAATTTCTCAAGTCAGTCCCCTCTAGGCCAGTAGTGCATGGCAAGTGTTATTAAACTGCCATTAATATGACCATAAGATGTACAACAAAGTAGTCAACAGGATAAAAGCCAAATAATCTCATGTCCAGGGAACAGTGAAGGGGTAGGACACAATAAAACGAAAAAAAAAAAAGTCATTTATTCTGAGGACATCTTATCCAGAGCTATAGGAGTAAATGGCTTTTAGATGAATATACCTTACTGGATATAAATCTATATTTAACATTAAAGAACATACTAGCAAATTAAACACACACACACACACACACACACATACATGTGCACACCATAATACAAATAAAATAACCAATCAGGACTACTAAACTGTGCTAACTAAAGAATGTGGGAAAACATAGGGATGCATTTTCCTTAGAATTCTATGGCATAGTAAGAGGCAGGGTGTAGTTAGAGGAAGAACATGTGACTTTTCAGTAAGAAATAATTGTAATATAAACTCTGCTATAGATCTGTAAGATCTTTTATTAAACTTTTTAAACCTCAATGATCTCATCTGTGAAATGGGTTATTATAAAAATTAAATTCAAAAGCACATGAAATCTCCAAGTTCAATGTCTAGGACATGGGCCTTCAGGAACACCAGCTATGTTTCATTTTTAAAGCACATTTGTTGGAAGAGTCACTGGATGGTACCTGCAACTACTGGCAAAATGAATACTTGCATTTTTTTCTTATGTCCATTCCTTTGTTGTTTCTGCTATAGTTGTTTTAATTTCATGAATAGTTGGCAGAAACACTGCTAACCATAGCAGGCAAAGAAATTAGAAAAAAACATGCATAATCCACTTTATATTGTATTAATATCTCTATCAAATAATTCATTATTGAACTGTTTCAAATCAAAGACTAAAAAGAGATCTAAAAACTACACTCTTTCATTGTTTTGGGAGTTATGGATAGTCCTTCACTTGTAAGAATGCTATGTTTTTCTTTTTCCACAAATGGTGGATACTAAGTGATAAGATTTTAAGTAGTTGGCAGTAAAGACAAGTATGTAACAAATTCCAAGTGAAAAAGCAAAAAAGCTGACTCTTGAAAATTCATATAGAAGATGCACTATACCAAAATAAAACAACCAGTATCAAAATAAAATAAGCAAATTAATAAATGAACCAGTAAAGAAAAGCTAAATACAATTTGAGAAGCCATCTCTTACATGTGTGCATCCATAATTCCAATCTAATTGTCATTTTCTTACAGACTGTGACAGAAATTTTGTAGGTAAAGGAACATACTGTCAGTAAATTGACACATTTCAATGCTCCAAAAAAATAAATAAATAAAAAGTTGAGCAGGTAATCCTCCACACAAAGCTACATTTCATGTGGCCGTCTGCAATTGGCTCCCTGATATGGCTGTCTGGGGAAAGATCAGGGAGAAATGTACCCCCTTTTAAATTCCAACAAGATAAAAGGAAAGCCAATAGTGCTAGCATTCCTAACTTCTATAAAGAAATGAAGAGTCCAAATAACCCGTCTTTGCTTGAACCTTCTTCAAGATGAGCCAATAAATAAACCTATAAATATATTTCTGGCTCCAGCTCCTACCACTGCTCCTTTTCAAATCAGGGGTGGAGGAATTATAGCCCTCGGATTATTATCTTGAACTGAGAAATATCCCTATCTTGGGGCAAAGAAGATCCCTTCACTGCAGCTAATACCATGACATTTTTGGGATTGCCCAATCAATAGAGAAAAGGACTTGTGAAATACTGGATCAATTTCTCATCAGGATATCCTGAAATTTAGCTGTAATTGTGATTACAAAACCTAAGGATCATCTATCCCAGAGAAAGGAGATACCTCCAAATTTGACAGATACTGAAAAAGGGAACTAGCCTGATAATTCAGCATTAATTCAATAATTTAAATTTAAATAATACACTACTAGAAAGTGAAATAATTTGTAAATCAAGAAAGCAATGAAATACACTATTAAGAAAAATACAAATATATTCATTAAGGAAAGCAAGTGATTCAGCGATTTGTTACCTATGGCCATGCACCTAAGTGCTTTCACAGCTATTCCCTCATCCAGAATGTGAGGATAGAAATGACAAGACCTATTTCATTCTCTCTGTGATGATTATGCTAGTGGTGCATGTAAGAGCTTTAACTAAATCCTGGAACACAGGAAAAATTGTCCTAAGTGTTAGGTTTCACTGTTATCACACAGACATTAAAATAAAACAACTAGAATAAAATATTAAGAAGAGTGTTTGATGACATGGAAAATTATTATGTTACAGTATCAATAGAGAAGCAGCGTGATAGGGAAATGCACATTCAGGAGGACTTCAATTTTAGGGCTGAACAGAAAAACAATAAAATATTATCAATGATTATTTCTGGACATTAAAAAATACAGCCAGATATTTGCTTTCTACTCCATACTTTATAGGATATTTCCAAGAATTTTCATCAAATGTATACTTCTTTCTTAATTAGGAAAAAAAATGGAACACTAATAAACTAGCATCTGGGTTTCTAAAAAACCTGTTCCAAGGTCAGAACACACAATTGAAATACAGCTGTTTTGGTCTGAATGTGAGGTGTTCCCTAAAAGCTCATGTGTGAGACAATGCAAGGAAATTCAGAGAAGAAATGATTGGATTAGGAGAGCCTTATCCCTATCAGAGAATTAATTGCCTGATGGGATTAATTGAGTGGTAACTGATGTCAGGTGGAGTGTGCCTGGAGTGGGTGGGTCATTGGGGGCATGACTTTGGGGTATATATATCCTATCTGGTGAGTGGCTTCCTGATCATCATGTGAGCCACTTCCCTCTGCCACACTCTTCCATCATGATGCTCAGCCTCACCTGGAGCCCCTGGGTAATGAAGCTGGCTGTATATGAACTGATACCTCTGAAACTATGAATACTCAAATAAACTTTTCTTCCCTAAAATTGTTCTGCTCAGGTCTTTAACTCACAGCACTGAAAAAGCTGACTAAAATAACAGCTAACATGGTCAATTTCCCCTAGATCTCCTATGCAAAGAATGGAAAAGAAAGTGTAAGGAAATGTTGAAAAATGCTAATTTTTGTATTTCTAGTAAGGTAAAGACATTCCAGAGCCCAATGAAGATAGATCAGATGATTATTTGGAATGTTTTTATGCTTTTTTGAAAACAAGTAATGCCATTCTATTATATAATTACAATATGATAGTCATTACCAAGAATGAGTATTGTTATATGTACATGTATGTATTAAATATTGTGAATTTTGCTCCTTCTTTTAAGGGCCATACAATGGATAAATAGGACCACATCTACATATCAACAGTTTTGTACATGTGTGCTTTTTCCACTCGTTCCTTGAGTCATTCCCTCAAAATACATTATTGATAGTTATTAAGTTTGAAGCATTATACTAAAATATAGAGCTATATAAATGATCAAAACATGACATCCCTCTTCAAAATGCTTAAGCAAGCAATGTGCCTAAAGACTGTTCCAGGTTTCAGTGAAGAGGGCCAACACTGAGGAATGCACTACAGGGAAGTATCACAGAGGAGGTATATTTCAAAAATCTATTCAATATCAATTTACCAAGAGAGAACTATCTTCTTAATTCATACTGTCCAATCCAAGAGGTTTAAAGATGCTTTAAACCCATAATCATGGCTTAAAGATATTTAAGTACCATGATGTGCCACATGGAAGGACGAGATTAGGAAACTTGTCTTCAATTCTTCTTTCACCTAAGTATGTGTGTATAGGCCAGTTACTTATGTGTAAAGTTCTATCTCCTTATCTATAATGTGAACTTTCAAACCATAAGATCCACAACAGCCAATTTATCAATATATCAGTTATAATATATTTAACTCTAAGTAATAGAAAATCTAAATCAAACTAACTTAAACATTAAAGGGAATTTGAGGTTCACAAATCTCAAAAAGCACAGACTTCAGGCAGGGCTTGGTCAAGTTTCTAGTTCCATTTCTCATGAAGTTTCTAATCCTTTTTGATATGTGTTGGTTTCAAAAGGCATTTACTGTAACAATGAGAAGGCTATCAACAGCATCTACTTGTAATTTCTTTTGTTTTGATGCATATCCAGAGAGAGAGGGGGGCAGGCAGAGAAAGAGAGAGAGAGGGAATGAGAGGGAATGCGCTCATAAGGAAAACACACACAGACACACACACACACACACACACACACACGTTGTTGGTTGGTTGTTCTTTTTTTCTGATTGAGTCATTCCTGAACAATTCTTGCAGCTAGAGGAATGCCACATGCTAACTGGCTGAGACTCTGAGTACCTGAACCAATCACTGTAGCAATAGGGAATCACTCTGATTGGATTAAATCCACTAGAGCCTATCCCTGGCCCTGGCAGTGGGAATGCTATGGAAGAGAAGGCACAAGTGTGAGTCAGAGAGATGCCATGACATGGAATGTTAAGGAGACAGAGGATCTACTGTTTTGCTTTTATATCACGTCATAGAAAATTACCAAATAATTTGAATTAGCAGGTATTTTTTAAATTTAGATATGTTTCAGGAAAAAAAAGCATAAATATCATCTTCATAAATCTAGGAAATCCTAATGCTCTGTCTTCATTTTTAAATTTATTTTGTATTGATGCAACATAATTATGCATAATAGTGGAATTCATTGTTGCATATTTGTACATGTACACAATAGAACAATATAATTTAGTCAGTTTCATTCCCCAGTACCTTTTCTTTCCCTCTCCTTTTTCCTCCCCTGGTCTTTTCCATTTTTGATGAAATTCACTCTAAGTCAGAGGCAAAGAATGTTGCCCAGAGCCTGGCTGTGCTTGAATTTCACGGTGAGGTCTGGACCCGAAGGCAGTGTACTGACGGCCAGCATGGGCCTCTGTCAGCATCAGGTATTTCTCAGGGATTGTCAGAATTTTCAAAATGATGCACTAACTAAGAAGGAAAGAAAAAACAATTTCAGCAGTGAAATTGCTCAGACTCTTATTCTAAGTACTAGTCAATAGAATGACTTTGTATAATACTTCGAAATATTCTGTGGATGAAAGTTTCCAAAAGTTCCTTTCAATCTGAGTATATAAAGAGAAACTGTAGAGCAACATATGACTCTGAGGTGGTTCTGACCCTCTATGGTGTTTCCCTACTTTTATTGTAGTTGTAAGGACATTTTCTACTTATTTCACTACTAGGTAAGTCATAAATTTTTTCATGAATTATCAGAGGATGACATAGATGCTGGAATAAGACAGCATTATCTTGGTCTGACAATCTGCCCACTGTGATATGGGAACACAGAAATCTGATAAGTCATAAACTTATCCTTCATGGCTGAATGAATCTCAGTTTCCCATATTTCATGAGTTGTAAAATTTGATGAGAATGTATATAAATATATACAATAGTGTTTCCTTCTCTCCTCCTTCTTTTCCTCTCTTCCTCAGCACCTCCTTTTCATAGCCCCACCATTTCCCTTCCCTTGCTTCTCTTCCTCTTCCTTTCCTTCCCCTTCTTTTCCCATAATTAAAACTTGAATCATTAAAGTATAGTGCAACTGTACAAAATGCATACATTGGAGAAAACTATTGTTGACACAATATTAATTATAGGGGCAAAACATTTCAGAAAATACTTTCTGCAATTTGTGGTCAAAACTTGATTCACCCATGTTCTTTGACCACTGATTATGCTTTATTAAGTGGCAAAAAGGACTTCAGGATGGTTTTAAGTTTTCTGATCAATTGACATTAAAATAGGGGGATTACCCTTGGTTATCATGTTAGGATCCCTGTAGTCATAGGAGAAGAAGAATAAGAAGAGTCAGAGAGAGGCGATTTGAATAAGATTCATCCTTCACTCAGTGATTGTAAAGATAGGTGGAAGAAACTGGAACAGTAAGGGGTGCAGGTGACCTTTAAAAGCTAAAGATAATCCTCAGCTGATAGCCAACAAAGAAAAGGGGGACTTAGTTCTACAATCATGAAGAATTAAATTCTACCAATACCTGAATAAGCAGAACAAAAAAGTTCTTCCTAGAGATTCCAAAAAGGAATGTAGCCCTGACGATAATTTGCTTTGAGCCTGGTTAGATACATGTTTGACTTCCACCCTAAAGAAGAGAAGATAAAATTTTTTTTCTGTTTTTTTGAGCCACTATGTTTGTGATGATGTGACAGAGTAAAATACTAAATAGACTCTGTAGCTTCACTTGCTCTTTAGGTGACTTAAAAAATCACTAATTTTGGAGGTCATAGAGCTAGCCCATACATTATTGGTCGCTCACTATTTTGCTGTAGCTAACACCTCTGACGTGTGAATTGAAATGATAACAGTTGTCTAGGCTACTTTTCAGGGACTGAAAGCCATTTTTGCTGGGAATACTGACTATTCACTTGGGCCTGCAGATGTCTTACGGGCAGTTGGAATGGAATGAAAAGATTCGACTTCTCTGTTCTCACACCATGTCTGTGTCTTTTGCTGCTTTAACCTTTGAATCAGATTCTGCTCAGCTATGCATGTAGACATGTTGATCGTTTGAGAAACATTTTGTCCAGAATTATAATATAGAGTTCATTTGACTAAGACTTGCCTAGTCTCTCTCTTCCTAATTCAAGGCTAAAGATACCTACCATCTACCTTGACTGGAAGCACCAGACCATAAAACAAGCACAAAGATCTCTCCCTCTTTGCAGATTAGACATAAATATTCCTCCCCTTTGTTAGCATATCTCTCCCTCATTATTCCTGTCTATCTATAACCCCTCAACTCCCTGGAATGGAGAAGCTGGTTTCCAAGCAAATGTCCTAGTTTTCAAGTCTTTGACCACTGAATGAACCTTTGGTTGGTGTTTTGAGTCATTGTCCTTACTGAGCAGCAGCAGAATTGGATCTTTTTTCAATTACTGTAATTTGTTATGGCAGCAATAGAAAAGCAATATAATATCATAACCACATAGTTAAAAATGATTGCACATTGCACACCAGGTTCTTAAAAAAAGGTGGGTGAGAGATGGGGGATAAAAAGCCTATTTGTTATATGCAGTGGATGGGAAAGTTTTGGTACATACCCTCATGTCCTCCTAGACCATGCTAAAGCTGTTTCAAATTCTGTCCGAAAGTACTGATACTACTAAATACCATGGGGAATGTTTGGGTCTCAAAGTGCCAATTGAATAAGTGAAACACAACCTGCCCAGCCCTGTAGAAGGTCTGTGTTTTCTAATCAAGTCCTGTCTTTGTCCACTCCTCTCATAAGCAGAATCTGAACTTGCTCCTTGAGACTGTTCCCAGGGCAAACTCATGAGGAACAGCAGCTGCCTGCTCATGGGTATATTTTCTCTTAGAACCCATAAGCACTATTTCAAGTACAACTGGCTCGAGTACTATACTTTGCTTAGGAGAACATTCTAATTACTACCAAGAATTTAAAGAGTTAAAAAAAAAAAAGGCTTATGGTGAACTGGACAGTGACCAGCATAACATGCTTATTTGGCTTTTCATAAGCAGATGCAGTTCATAAACAGGCTGATGCTAATTTTTCCTCATATTCTAAAGCTATATTGCCAAAAAGATCTTTAAGAAATGACGTTTCTGTTCATGGAAATTCAACAACTCAGGTATATCCAACAAATGCTTATCAAATATACATTATTAAAAATAACTTTTAAAATATTATAAAAATAACCACCACTTATTGAGAACCAGGTACTATATTAATAGCTTTATATTTAAAACTTCACAACAATCTTATGGAATAGATGCAGTCATTAATCCTATTCAATTATCTGGGAAGGTAAGGCTTATCCTACAATGTAAAATATACTGAAAGATTCAAAATGAATAAAGCCCTTCTTCTAAGCACTAGAAACCTATAGTGCCAAAGAAAGAACTAGTCAATAATACAGTAATAACACGGTGATAATAATGTAGTCCAAAGTCAGAATCAAGATAATTTAGTTTTCATAAATGATACCTATATAGAGGATTAAGCATGGCTTCATGACCTGGATGGCATCCAAGATGTTTCTGGAAGGATAACATTATTGGGCCCATTATTGAACAATTAATATACACCAGGCTTTCCATATGTCTGGTCTCTAATCATTATAATTGTACTGATGTGAGGATTCTTATTTTAGAGATGAAGAAACCTATTCAGATAGTTTAAGGGAGTTATTCTGAAACTTGAGTGTGTTTCATATTTACGTGGAGTGCTTAAAACACAGATTTTTGAGGTCCACTTCCAAAGATTTTAATTGAGCAGATCTGGGGTGGGGGTGGACTGAAGATTTTGTGTTTCATTCATGTTCTGTGGTGACATTGGTGCTGCTAGTCTTGAGACTGCACTTTTAAAGAAACTGGATTAAGTGATTTACCGAACCTCACGTAGTCAGTGTGCAGCAAAATTAGGACTTGAAGCATAGGTCTGTCAAAAGCTACATATATTCCTGTGTGTGTGTGTGTGTGTGTGTGTGTGTGTGTGTGAGAGAGAGAGAGAGAGAGAGAGAGAGAGGCTATGAATTGAACCCAGGGGTACACTATCACTGAGGTTTTTTGTTTTTGTTTTTGCTTTTTTTTTAAGTTTGCAATAGGATCTCACTGAATTGCTGATGCTGGCCTCAAACTTGACATTCTGCCTCAGCCTCCCAAGTCACCACACCTGACTTAAAAACTGCATGTTTTCTTGCTCTTGAAACAACCTCTGTGTCTCCTATTTATTTATTAATTGAATATGCTTAGTAGGTTGTTCACTTTGTCATTGTTCTTCTCTCCTCTCTCACTTTATTGCCACCTGTTTTTTTCTGTAGCTTAGGGAAATCAGTTACTTGCTTTACAATGACACATATTCTAGAACAAATCCTAGAACAAATCAGGAGAGACACTTAGATGAACACACCATATCACAGAGGTGCGTCTAAGAAATGACCTCAGATGGGAATTAAGAATTACCATGGAAATTATAAATTAATATTTGAAAATATTCACATATCCAGAATAAACATCCATTTAAATCCTGCTGTATTCCCTAGATTTCTACATTACTTATGGCTTGCAAACCTTCATACCTTTGTACTGATTTCTTTGGTCCTCACAGCAGTTCTGTATATATTGTCGGCACAAGTTTTACATCACTGTCACAGGGGGCGCAGGATCAAAGATTGCTGGGACTTCTTCAAGGTCCTTTAGCTGGCAAATTCAGGACTCGCTGGGTTTCTGTATTTTCATGTAGTACCTATTATCATTGATGGAAAAGTCATTAAAATGCATCTTTATGAATGATGTAAATAAGTAAGTCTTTCTAAGATTTTAGTTTGTACTTAAAACATGACTATCCATCATTCTCTAATCTGGAATTAAAAACTGAAGTTTTCATTAGCAGAAGAAGATGCAACCAAATTTTCAGTTCTAATACAATTGCTGATGTTAATACAGAGGGTTAAATGTGCTTACAATAAAGACAAGGAAGGGGAAAGTATTAATTCCATTTCATAGTATGTCATTCATCCCTAATAATTCCACTTATACAGCTGGAGATTTATTGGGCCCCAGAGTGATGCAGAATACTCTTTCATAAAAATATCTAGAACACAAGCATTTTAAAGAATTCTCTGACTAGGCATGGTGGCAAATGTCTATAATCCCAACAGCTAAGAAGACTGAGACAGGAGGATCACAATTTCAAAGCCAACCTCAGCAACTTAGTGAAGCCCTAAGCAACTTAGTGAGCAACTGTCTCAAAATAAAAAATAAAAGCATGCTGGGGATGTGACTCAGTGGTAAAGCATCTCTGGGTTCAATTCCAAGTACTAAAAAACATATTTTTTATATATATATTATATATATGCATATATATAATATATATTTCTGTTCACTTGCACTGGGCAGGGAATGCACAGCATTCTTCGTGTACAGCATTAGCACAAAGGGGAGTGGAACTGGTAAAGGGATAATCCTTTCTTTACACAGTAATTGAAGAAATTTCTGATATTGAGCTTTTTTAGACTTAACTGGATTACCCTAGGGCACTTAGGGAAAGAAGTCCCTCATGCAGCAAGAAATCCTAAAAGTAGAACAAAAATTTCCTAGTCTTTTATACAAGAGGGACCTCTGTTTTGTGCCTGAGGTCCATTCAAATCTAAATCCACACAGCCCCCTATTTTACACTTTTAAAAACCAAACCTTTTGAACATACTTTACTTCTCAAATTTGCCTCTAAGGAACTATCACAAAATGAACCGACTGTTTAACATGGCAAATTATGTTACTTATGTAGCAGGATTTCTGAAAACCTGCAGCTCTGGGTATTGAAGAAAATCACAGAGAGGAAGAAATTATGGTAGAATCACAGGTTTTCTAGCCAGAGCTTTGGGGAAGCAAGAATAGTAGTGTATCTAGTCCTGACTGCTTTGCAGCAAAGCTAAGTTAACTCAGTGTAGGAAAAGGGGTCAAGCTTTTTCTGTTGAAAACAGACAAAGTTGAAAGCAACAAAGTCCTTGCAAGTGGTGGTCCCAAGCACTAACCAAAGAACAGGGCTCTGTGTAGTCTGTGGAGAGGTCTGAGGTCACACGTTGGCTCTTTTAGCAACCTCTTGCATGGAGGAAAGAGCATGGTCACAGACTTCATCTTCAAATGCAGGGCTGATGACACATTGCCAGGGTCCTGCTCCTCACACCTGAACAGATGACAGGATTTACATTCCTCTGTTCACCAAGTTGTTGATCTCTTATGAGTAGCACAGTTAGAGGCATCTGCTTGTTCTGTATTGGGAAAAATACATCACTGTATTTGAGCTAAGAACATCCTAAAGATGAAAGTGTGTCCCAAAGCTAAATTTCAACTTACTTTTGTGTCTGGAATTCAGTTACATCACAAACACAAGATTGTACCAGGATTCATTCTACTGAAGCTCAAAGAGACTTCAGTGACAAAATTTTCACATTAAGAGCTGCAGTTATTCAGCATAGAAGCTTAATATTTTATTTTCTCTCAATTAGCCTTCCCAGAAGACACTGAATATTCAGCTTAATAATTTTTGGGTTAAAAATAATTTTCTTCAGTTCTAAAAATGATGGCACCCTTTGGTTTATTTTTTAGGGTGATAAGTCCTGAAAGAGTTGGGTGACGTTTTGAGTGTGTGTGTTTTGTATTGTTTTCCCACTTACTTTACACTTTGGAACTTAGAGTTCATGAAGTAAACTGCATGTAATATGACTAAGGAAAAGTGTCAAATTTAGATGTTGAGTTTATATACTTTTTATTTAAAACTCTGAGGAATGTGATGAAGTGACAGTTTATTTCTGCTTTACCCTTCCTTTAAACATTTCTTACATGTCACCTGTACTAGGCACCTGTTGGGGAGATAAAAGTTGTGGTCCCTGACATGAAGAAATTTCTTCAGTACTTGAAAATACTAGCAATAAACTTCCTAGTACAGAGACCGCTCAGAAAAAAAAATGCCTGGAATATTATAAAATCTCAATAAAACAATAATGAATGAATGAATATTAAAAAATTAGTTCAAACATAAAAAAATGGATGAATCGTTTAGTCAATGATTGTTTGCATTAAATAATACACTGGAGGTGTCATAGGTGCAGAATAGAGGACAGAGCAATGTGAATCTACTTAGGGAAGGCCCCTGTGAGCCTTAGTATTGTAAAATTCCTATTCATATCAACTTGAAAGGATAAAACGAATTAATTGAAATTGCCTGTGAAAACATTTTGTAAATCACAAATATGTGCTGAATACCAGGGCACTGCATTTAAGAAGGAAAAAGTGGAACTTGGCCTCAAATGATGGACATGTTTTGGCCAGTCAGGGATGAAGGAAATTACATTTCTGTGACTGCAGAAAAGATCAAGGCATGCCTAAGGGACACCAGAAGACCAATGTACCTGAGTTTGCATGTTGGGTATAGGAGTGGAATTAGTAAGGCAATTGGAGTTAGCAGGGGCAGAAACTTGACATTTTATCTAATAGAAAATAGAGGCTCAGTGAAGATTTGTCAAAGTGGAAAATGGCATGATGAACATGGTGTTTTCACAGAGCATTTCACGGGTGGTAAATAGGCAAAACTGCAAATAAATTCAGTTTAGAGTCTGGAAAACTACCAGTGGGGTATTCTATTTGAGATGATATTCATTTGGTCCATGTAAGAAAGGACATGAACCATGAAGAAGTTCTGATGGGGATCAATACATTCAGTGTAATTAGCGTATCATAATAGGCAAAAGAGGTAAAAGTTTATTGCAATCAGTGTTTCTTAACATTTAAAAATGCTTTCTTTTCTTTTTTTTGTATAAACATGGAATTTTCAAGACTTTCCCACTATTTTCAGATAGGCACTTCATGTGGCTTTTACTCTCCTGCCATTAAAGTTGGTCTAAATGAACATATCTGAACCTAAACATTTATTTTCAATTATTTAAAGGGGGTGTTTAATATTGATTGATTCACATGTCTCTGGTCAACTGGTAATCAGGCAGGATTTAAAAGAAAAAAATGGCAAATAAAACTCTTTGCTGAGTTGCTTCTAAAAGTGTTTTACATAACTATTCTAAAGAAGTTTTCAATAAAACGTCAGATATGGAAAATAACCTGCATATACCCTGCTTCTTGGCATGCAAATTTCCCTAGGTGATAGATGAAATATCTGTAATTAACAATAGGAAATGATTTTTTATAACAACCTAAAAAATTTCCTTCTACTTTTTATTCAGGAGGATTAATCAGATGCAAATTCAGTTATCAGCATTTTCCGTATGAGGGAAAAAAAATCCTTGAAAATGTGACCTCTATCAGATCATTGTCATATTGTTCCTTCTGAGAATCTACAAGAATAATATAGAGTGATATGTATGAAAGATTTGTGAGAGTATCTGACTAAACTTAATCACAGAAAAGCTCATGAGATGTTCAGGCATCTTTGAGGATTATATACTATAGTCCTCTCAGAAAAAGAATGGAAGGTGCAATTTCTTAAAAGAAAGAACCCACCTAAGAAAATCCAAAATCAGAGAATGGATATATGATTGAAAACAAATGTGCTAGAAAATATGCTAGAGAAATTGTTGAATAATATAATGGGTTTATACTACAAATAAATCGTCACAAGGAATATGGATGACTTTTCTCTCATACTGATTATAAAACAGGAAAGGTATGAATACATACAAGTAATAAAGATTAAGGTAGCAGTGAGTTGCAAACTCAGAAATCTTCTAGAATATTTGTTTTGCTAAAAGTAGGGAACAGATGATATTCATCAATTGCTTTCTGACATTTTTTTCTGTTTCACAAGTTTTAGACAGCATATGAAGAAGACCCAAATTTCATTCTTTCAAAAGGAAGCCATTTATTGATGATTAAAGCTGTTAAAATATTAAAAGAAATTAACAACAACATTTTAGAGTTTGATGAGCTATGGAAAGAGTACTGTGTAGGTGTAATCAGCTGCTTGCTACTAGAAAGTGTTATGTGTCATACAATGAGTTCTCTGCTTGGCTGGTGGATACTCCCTGAGTGTCCATTTTATGTTGCTGTAATAGAACACCTGATGCAGTGTAATATATAAAGAAAAGAAGTTATTTGGTTCATGATTCCAATGTCTGGAACATTCAACAGCGTGGTGGCCTCCTGGCTACATCACAACATGACAGATGGCTTCGTGGCAGGATTGTATGTGAGAGTGACAAACTGGTCTGCATAAGTGGAATAGAGATTCAGGGGAGGTGACAGGCTCACTTATAACAATCTGTTCTCCAGAGTACTGATTTTGTCACCTGAATGCAAGAATGTACTTCCATAAGAAAAGCATTAATCCTTCTTAAAGACTAATACTTTATCTTAAACTTCCCATCACCTCAGTGCCATTAAATGGGGATTTACATCTTAGCATGAGTTTGGTAGGGGAAAACCACATTCAAACCATAACAGTATCTTATCTGGAAGATGGGGATGATCAGAGTTAATACTGTAAAATTTCTTCACTAACTCCTTTAGAGTGGAGTCCCTATACTTTGGAGTTCCTTTCTTAAAATTTTCTAGAGTTTCTTTAGTGTCTGGAAACAGCCCACAGTGCTGTCCAGGGAGGGTCCCCTGAGTCAGATCTGTTACCCTGTAGGTCAAGTTCATAGGTGCTGCCATTCTCAAATTTTTCTAAGTTATCCTTTGGCACCTGTGATCTACCAGGAACTGTATTAATGGGGTGTACTGGCCCCCTTTGGCCCCACCCCTTTCTCTCTTCTCCCTCACTATCCTCCACCAGCAAAGTAAGGTTGATCAGATACCTTTTGAAGTTCCAAGACTCATCCCTGTGGTCATATTTGAGCCCTATATTTTGATCCTAGTTCAAGGCAGATCACAGCCATTGGCCAAGAAAGTATTTCATTCATGGGCTCATTTTAAATTAGGCTATCAAAATTCAGCATGCACACTGATTTGGATTGTTCAAATTATTTATATAAGCAGGGTTTCAAAGAAAATACCCAGAACCCCAAGATTCACATTAGCCTTATTATTGTTGTTCAGAGATAGAAAGTTAAAACCATATAATTTAAAAATCAATGCTCACATGATACTTTTGTTATAATAATCAAGTATAAAGTTCAGGAATATAGTAACAAATATTAAGCACTTAAGTATAATTTCCTGAAAAAAAATCAGTGGAAAATTGACATTTTAATGCTATATTATGTAAAACTGTGGTTTCACAAAAAACTCACATTTCTTTATATTAAATGTATTTGGTACATGAGAAACTCAATGCTTTGTCCTTTTTCCCCCCTAGAGTTCACCATAAACTGTTAAAAATCTGTCATGGTCTGAAATACCTGCTGTGATTATAGGTGAGAAAAAAATGTTCTCAACTAACTATTGTACTCAAAATGGTTCATATTTGGAAAGGATAAAAATGAGTAAGAATGAATATACTAGTTTTTCATTTAATTATTTTAATAATAAAAAAGAGCAAGGTGCCTTCTTAGAAGTTTCTGACATATATGAATCCAAACTAAATTAGTATTCTTATTATTACTAAATTTCAGATTGTTTAGTTTCTTTATTTTGGTAGCAGTTAGTGGACACTTAAGAAAAAATTTCATTTTTCTGTTTTTTTTTTCATGAGAGTTCCACTTTCCCAAAGTATTTGAAGCATTCTGAAAGGAAAGATTACTTAGTACCAAATATATGAACCAGGTAGACTGAAGCAAGTCAATGTTGATCAGTCAGTTTTGCAATGCTATTTTGCTAGACATGTGTTTCAGACATAAGGTGTCACCCAAAAGCTTATGTATGAGACAGTGCAACAGTTTAGAGATGAAATGTTTGGGTTATGGAGCTGCAACCTAGTCAGTGCATTAATCCCCTAATAGGGGTTAACTGGATGGTAACTGAAAGTGGGTGGAATGTGGCTGCACTTGCCTTTGGAGTTCATATTCTGTCATGGTGAAGAGAGCTGTCTCTCTCTCTCTCTGCTTTCTGATGCCATGTTCCCAGCTGCATACCTTCACCACACTCTTCTGCCATGACATCATGCCTTACCTCAAGCCCTGAGGAAGGAAGGGTCCTTCTATTGCCTGAAATCTCTGAAACCATAAACCCATAAATAAACTTTCCTCCTCTAATTGTTCTGTCAGATCCATTGATCACAACATCAAAAGATAAAGAAAACTGACTTAAACAATTGCTATGCCCAAAACATCTGACAAAAATAATGTAAAGGAGAAAGTCTTATTTTGGCTCATGGTTTCAGAAGTTTCAGTTCATGATTGGCTGACCACAAGGCAGAAATATGGTGGAAGGACTTGGTAGAGGAAAGCTTCACAGTTCATAGCAGCCAGGAAGCACAAAGAGAGGAAGGGGCTAGGAACCAGATACAGTCCCCAGGGGCACGCCCCAGTCACCCATTTTCTCCATCTGTGCTCCGCCTTCCTACAGTTTCCACCACCTCCCAACAGTCCAATTCAGCAATGGGTAGATTTGTCTATTGATGAAGTCAGAACCCTCATTAGCCAATCACTTCCCAAATGTCCCACCTCTAGAAATTACTGCATTGAGAACCAAGCCTTCAACACATGAGTTTTTGAGGGACCTTTCAGATCCAAACTGTAACACTTATCAATGAAAGGAAAATTTCATACAGGATTGGCAAGACTAGGAAAATCTTTAGATTAATGGAAAGTTGAAAGGGAAAAAAATAGATCTGTATTCTAAATAGTACAAGCAGAGAACTCTAGAAATTGTGCAAAAACAAAAAAAAACACATCAGAAATGTGATATCAGATAACATAAATCTGCCTGCTACCAATCTCATAATTTATAGAATAAGGAGATTAAAATAAATGATCTCTTGGATCTTTTCCAGCTGCAATATTTTATGCCATAGATCTTAATTTTCATCATTCCATCAAGTTAGGTTTGATAATATAATACCATTATTCTGGAAAGAAATAATAAATTTGTGGAGAGAAAGTTGTATTTGGGTGCCAACTTAGTTAACTAAATCTGTAACTCTTAAGAGTACACATATTAAGTAGAATATACAAAACAGATTTCTTTCCACAATATTCTGCTTAATTTTCCATAGACTAAAAAAAACCCCATTGTATTGCACATATCTACGCGCGCACACACACACACACACACACATACATAGTTTAACAATCTCATTCAGTTTGTTAAAATTTGAATAATGTGTTTACTGATGCTTCATATTTGCAAAAGTGCAAACAAGAGGGAAAACCCATCAGCTCAAAATGTACTATTTTTAAAAGAACAAATGTACCTGATAGAATTGATTAAGCCATGGAGAGGAAAATGTTATGGGGAGTAAGCATAAACATTGAGTGAAAAATCAGTGAGATAGAATACTTGATGCCACTGATACTATATTGAAAGGAGCTAAATTAGAGATAATGTAATTTAAAATTCTACGGAGTTTATTGGATGCTTTCCAAATTGCACAGGTGTGATCTTTTGGACTCAGAGAGATACTATGTTGGCAATGCAGAGAAACAGGTGGAAAAAATAACCCCTCTTATGATAATGTGTCAAAACTAGAAATATTGATGGCACAATGATATAATTTATAGGTTGTAGGATTATTAGAAGGCAAACAAAATTGGCAGCATTAGTATTTGAAATAGGAACAGCTGAAAGAACTGTTGAAGGAGCACTTGGTGAGAAGAGAGAATAGATGCTGTCTCAGAAATCTGGGTTGGAAAGGGTCTGTTGGAAAATTAGGAAATCTATTTCAGAGGTTACTAAGCAAAGAATGATTTACATTGCTATAGTCAAGAAGACATATTTTCCAAAACATATTCATTAATTTTTAAATTTTATTTAATAACTGTTAATGTTATCTCCATTTTTAAGTAAGGATGTGAACACATAAAACCATTAAGGGTCTTTGTAAATTGGTACAAGTTGTTGTGAGATTGAGATGAGAAAGCAGATAATCTCATTTCATGTTTGGTTCAATGTCATTGGATTTAGGAGACGTCTTTGAAAGCATGAAGAGGCAAGGAGTAGGAAAATAGAAAAGTTTTTAATTAGTAGCTTTATTTATAACATAAATATGCACATAGAAGTATATTGAAGAAAACTAGAAAAATCAATCAAGGTAAAGAAAGGAAAAAATTAATGAAAATGTTTTAGGGTAGAATAAATTGATATGTGAAAAACATTGGACATGTAGAAAAGATCTATCCAAACATGTTTAAAATGATAAGAGGAAATCAATATCAGGAGCAACTCATGTATTCAAAAACTTTTGGAACTTTTAGAAATTTTGAGTCCTGTCTCCCCTTGATTCCATAACCTCCTCCTACTTACCTTTGTAGGTTTGAACACCCTCCTTCTTACAGATTTCTCTTATTTTGTTTACTGTGGATGATTGTATGCAGAGCCTTATCACAGACAAATACCATTCATCTATTGCAAAACCACATTTTGCATACAATCTCCTTTAAGCCATTTCTTGCTTATCAGATCATCACACTTGTACAAATCTTTAGCAAATTACCCTCAGATACTTAAATTTAAGCTGTGAATTCTGTGTGTGTGTGTGTGTGTGTGTGTGTGTTTCTTTCTAAACAACAAGAGACTTAATTTTAAGGTTATAATTTTAGTATCTATATCTAGCATTGTGTCATGATTTGTTCTGAATATGTGTTATGAAATGAATAAATAGTCTTCATCCTTGCATAAACTATATTATGCCTCTATATGCTATGGTATATTTTAGGGTCGAGCATTTGTTTTGGAAAACATTTGAAACACACATTTAATATTTAAATATTGTTTTAAATTATTATTTTTAAAAGGGGCATGATGTTAAGGACCAGAGGATGACAGTTCTGTGTCCATCCATCTCCAGTCTCTTTCTCACATGTTCTAACTTAAAACAACAGAAGTGTTGGTGGAACCCAGAGGTGCACTTAATAGTTTTCCCTGGGCATCTTGGAGAAAGAAAAGGGGTGGGCTTCATTCCCCAGTATACGAGGCGAAAGCTGATACAAAATATTTTCATCAATAAAAATAATTGCTTATCAATGTTAATATGAAATAAAAACACATCAATTATAACTCCTGAACAAAAGGTAAAGAATGCAAATGAATGAAAGGAATTTTAGTGAATCCAGAAAATAAGAATTAAAGAAAGATCAAATAAATACAAATCTATAGAGTGATTATATATAAAATGGAAGAAAAAAAATAACTACTTGAGACATCAGAATAACTGCTAATAGATGGAATCCGACAGCAGAAAAACAGATAACAATAAGAGAGTAGAAAACAAAAATCCAGCTATGCTGTATGAACAGGAAGGCCATTAGAATAAGTTGTCAAATGTTCCAAATAAAGATGGGAAAAGTTATGTCTGACATATTCAAAATAAGACAATAGAAGTGGCAATATTAAAACTAAAATGCAAGTTTGGTCATGTAGGTCAGAGGTGGAGTGCTTACTAGCATGTGCATGAGTCCCTGAATTTAATCTTCTGTAACATACACACACACACACACACATACACACACACGCACACCCAAAGGAAGGAAGGAAAGAAAACGGAGGCCTAACTCAGAAACAACAGATTTCCAGAGAGTGAAATTAGATATCAAGTTTAAAAACTTAAAATTATGCTACAAATGATACATTTATGCAGTATATATAATATGGAGAACAAATTCACAGAGCAAGAAAAATAACTGGAGGAGAAATTGATGATATAAAATTCATATTGAATAATTTTACTGTTTCCAAAGTTGACCAGCCAATAGACAAAGCATAAAAAGAGGTGATGGTCTTGATTAATACACTATTTATTCACATCTTCAAAAATACATCTTGAGTACCAAAAATATGGTCAATGAGAAAAGTGATACATAAAAAACAATAATAACAAGCATTATGTAGTAATCTGTAACTTTCAAAGAAACTACTATGCCTAATTCTTATGACCTAAGAAATTTCCAAAAAACACCTCCTTAATGAGCCAAAAGAAAAGAATAAAGTAGGAATATTAATATTGCAAAATGATTAGTCTTGAATTTTACAGTTGAATAAAAGAATGAAATATTCAATGACCAGTTTTTGATAATAAAATCATAAACAATAAGAGTTTGGAAAATATATTCTAAATAACATCTGGATCAAATGCAAAGTATGAAATAAAATTGGATTTATTTAGAATTAACAAAGAGAAATTACTGAGAGAGGTGAAATTATATTTATAGCATAATGCATACTCTTAAGTTCTCATAATCATTAGAATACTATTTTCTAATACTGCAGTTAACTTAAAATGAACAGGGAAAGTAAATGCAAAATAAAACAAAAAAGGGAGAAAAGAATGTATAAACATGAAGCTGAAATTCTGAAATAGAAAATAATTGGAAGGAAAAACAAAATCAAACCATGATTGCTAAAACTGAGAAATGTTTGTGAATTTGATTAAAGAAAGGAGACAAAGTAAAAAATATTATGATACTTAAAAATGATAAAAGACATGCAATCATTAATCTAGCAAAGATTAAAATTTTACGTGTAATTTTCCAGTATTAATATTAATTTCTAAGTTGAACAGATATATAAGCTATAACATGTAAGCAGTATAAGAACTAGTGAAATTGGCATAAAACTGCAATAAGTTGAGAGGATTTGGAAAAATAACTAAAAACTTATCACTAAAAATAACAACTCCCGTGCTCACATGGTTTGATCAAAAAAGGTACTTAATATTTAAAGGACAAATAATTGCTTTATGTAAATTATATCTTATTATATAAAATTCTAAAACTATTCATTTGTTTTATGAAGCTGTCATCCCTTCATGTAACAACTTAAAAATGTAATAGGAAAAATCAACTTATGGGTTAAGTAATCTTATGAATGCTAAAATTTTCAATGGGGTAATAAGCTGAATATAGTAACATTAAAAATATTGAAACAGTGAGATAGTCAAAATCATCAAACAATAGAATTCATAAACTCAACCAAGAACTTAGATAGCATTTAAAAAGTGTATCAGAAATTCCAAATAAATGCGTGTAAAGAAAGCATAAATGGAAACTAATGTGTTAAAAACTATTCCAACCAGAAAACTGAACAGTGAAATAATTAGGCTATTTTAAGGAAGTCTGGATGTACTTTGTCAGTATTATCATTCAACACCATTTGGAAAAGCTAACTAATGAAATAAGACAAGAACATGAAGTGATACATGTACGTATTGAAAATGAAGAAATTAAAACACTTAGATTTTTAAGAATAAACTTGACTACCCAGAAAGCATGAGGAATTTGAGAAAAATGAGACAAAATTACCCAAATCATGAGTTAGTTGACTGTAAAGGTAAAATTAACAACATGTTAAAAAAATGGAAAAAAATTTTAGTACAATAGAGAAAATACTACAAAATGAAAAACAATAATTTAGAGATGAAAGTTCAGATCAAAAGTGATCTCCAAGTTTTAACTGAAGTGCAAAAACTAAATGTAATGAAAAAAGCAACATCGTGTTACAAAATATTGTTGATTTAAAATGTAAATACTACATATTTGCTATTTTAATGACAATCAAAATAGAAAAATTAACACAAAAATGGCATAATATATAAAACAAATTTAGAAAAAAAGCATTATTTAGTTCAGAAGTACTAATATAGATGACTCTCTATAGGGAATATGTATTGTTCTCTTACACAGCAAATACATATACATTTTACATATAAAATTATGTGAAAATAATCTGGCCATTTCATGTGAATGAAAACTCCACATATCTTTGACTCAGCAATCCCACTTTGAAGAAATTGTTCTTGAGTTGCTAGCACCAGAATGTTTAGTGATTCATATATAAACACAGAAAAATCATATCACTACCTTCTCTATTGTAACTAAGAGGTAGAAATTATGTGACTGTCCTTTTATGGGGGAAGATCAAACAATTATTATAATATGCCATATTATACAGCAAATATATAAAGAGAAATAGAAAAAATTGATTCAATCCTTAATAGAATAGATTCAATATTTAATATAATAGAATTGATTCAAGAAATATAAAGAATTGACAATACTTAGTAAAACTTCTGTGCAAAATATACATAAATGGAAACTAATATGAAGTCATTGAGAGTAGAAAGATAGGTTGTTTTCATACAAACATGTTTAATTTTGTATATAATTCATATACAGAACATTACAAAAGTGTTTGCCTTTTGTCTTCAGTTATGGTCATGATCTGAAACAGAATTGAACCATTTTAATGCATGTAAGCATTTGTTTATGAACACAATTTTATTTCTCACTTACTTCTGGTGATACTACATAATTCCCTACCTTGAACTAAGTTCAAGGTACATTCAAAGTTACATTCTGACAATTCCAGGTCTGTATCATCAGGCTGAGCCTTATTCTGAAGCTCTGGACTAATATCTAATATACACCCCTATCTCTACTTTAATTTCTCACAAAAGATTCCATTTCAACATGAGCATTGTTGAACTAGTTGGGATAGTGTGGGTACTGTAAAGTGTTTTAGGCTAGGATTGAACTTCTGATAGGTGTTATGTGATGTGGAGTGTCATAAAATTTATTTTAACCTTTTTGTTAGTTTTTTTTTTGTAGTTTTTAACTTACAAAGTAAAGGTGTCAATAACTGATAGAAGAATGAATTACATTTTTGTGTAAGAAATGTTCTGGATAAACCTACCTGAAGAGAAGAGAAAATTCTTGACACTTTTCCTTGTAAGGATACTTCCTATTTCTAAGAATATGTTCTTCCTATTTCAATAAGAGAACATTTTTCTGCAAAACAACAAATATGTATTCCATTTCCATACCTTTATCTTTTAAAAAGTGTGGGGAGGAAAAGCAACAGATTTCATACAGTTTTCATAGCATACACCATGTTGTAAGAATCCTTGTGTGCTTGATACTCTGTGCTTTACCTCTGTAAGAAAAGAAAGAATGACCTAATATAAAGTGTTCTAATTGACAAAAGGTAAGTTGAAATTGAGTTAATACAAGTTTCAGTCTTCTCTGGCTTCATCACAAAAGGAGGATAGGCCACATGGAAGGAGAAATTGACATGGATGGATGTGACTCTGAACACTGTGGATATGGGAGATCTTCTATTCTGTCTGGACCTTCAAAACAATTGAAAAAAAATCAAAGTGTGTAATATTAAATTATTTAGTATTATCTTTTATTTCTTTAATCATGATACTTCATTGGAGAGTATTTCTGATATCCCTCTTCTGGAATTTTGAAGTTTCACTATGCCTTATATAGAGTGAGTATAAAGAGTGATTATTAATTTTTTAGGACTTGCTAAAGAAATGGGACTGTGTTTGAATTTTATCTAAATACAGATTGTTTTTCTATTTATCATGTTTCCAGGTACAAAATAAAGGCTCAGTAAATTATTCCTATCATTGTATTCAGGAATAATTCAGTCTACCAAGGTCTGTGCAGTCTCATGGCCGCAATTTATTTTGGTGATAAATATTAGTATGTTTTCTTTCCTAAATTGGAAGCATGAAAACAATCATCTTATCTTATAATCCTCTCTGTACCACCATCTCTCCACACAATCCTATAGATTTTAACTCCTGGTTGACACTTACTTTGAGTCTCCTACTTGTTCACCATGGCTCCGTTAACCAGAGACCAGACTTTCCTTTTGGATGTTGGAATATATATATCACTTATTCCCTGTACTACTAACAAAATTAACTTTAACACTTACTTAAATCCTATAAAATGACAATCTTCCAATGTTCCTTTCCAGATTAAATTTATTCGCTGGATCTTAAAACCTTTCAAAATGTATTATCATTTCTCCGGTTTGGTTCCCAAGATAGATTGTACTTAGAATTTCTTTCGCCTCACCAACTATTCTACCACCATTCATCAAAAAGCACCAAGGTGCCTTTGTTTCTGACTGTAATTCTCTAACCATGTTGTATCATTTCATGCCTCCACAAAGTCTTGAAAGCTTCATCCAGAAGAGAACAGAGAGTAACCAAAATAAATAAAACTAGTCCATCAGAGATTACGGTCAAGGATGACCTGACTGTAGAAAGATCAAAGTCAAAGAAAACACAGAAAAAAGGAACAGAAACTACTTTACTTTGTAATTTTAAAGAACCCTCACTATTTGTATATTCTTGTAAATTTGGTTTTTTTTTCTGATGTTTTGATATAATTTTTGTAGTTACCTAAAATATATCAAGTATTTAATAGTACTACCTAAATAATTAAAGAAAAAATCCCAGTATTATTACCTGAAATAAATCCTAAAAGAAATGTACTGTAACTCCGTGCTGAAATTACAATCATTAATTTGATGTGCGAAGTAGTAGGGTACCAGGCATAAAAGTCAGCATGTAGCAGAGCAGCATG
The DNA here is from genome assembly GCA_020662805.1 of Glaucomys volans. Lineage (NCBI taxonomy): Eukaryota > Metazoa > Chordata > Mammalia > Rodentia > Sciuridae > Glaucomys > Glaucomys volans. Next base: position 85,962 of record JAJEJO010000527.1, on the reverse strand, counting down.
ACCCGACAAGGTCAGCAATCAGGATGAATATGTCATGTCAGTAGTACTCAGAAGATTTGGTGAGTGGAGTTCAAGAGAAGAAAGACTATCTCGTTCATTCTCATTGCTAAGAAATCAATTAAGAGACTTAGCAATAGAAAGCAAATAAACATTTTTGTGTTGGAAGGGATGATTTGACTAGGGAAGCAAACAGATCAAAACTTGACCTTGGATTTTGGTTTAGGGGAAAGAGAAGATCTTGATATTGCCTTTGGTAAAAGATAACATTTGAATAGCTATTGAAAGGTTTCTTGGTAGAAGGTATGGATTTGTGTTTGTGTTACTGAATTTGTGCATTTGTGAAGTAAAATGGAGAAAGTTCAGCTAGTTAGAGATTTAAAAAATCTTAGAGGCAATTATTAAAGCAAGTTCTGAAATCTGTACTAGATGATAAGAGGAGTTATGAGTACAGCCAGTCTTCTGTTAATGGAGTATATAATAATTGTGTCTCTAACTTGTTCACCCCTTGGGAGGGAGGAATCACATATAGCCAAAATGGATGAGGAAGAAACCCAGAGGTAGTTATGTAAAATGTGGGATTATTTTTTTGCTGCTGTCAGTCCATTCAAAATAGGACCTTACAGGCCTGGAAGGGTTAACATTCCTCCCAAAGCATCTTACAGCCAGAAAACCTGATACAGGGGGGAATAGAGCTCAATTTCTAATATGATTCAGTCTAAAGATAATTAGAAGGCTTAGTTCAGTCCCTAAAACACTACCAGAATTCACATGGATTTGCTAGAGTGCTAATGGACTTTGCCTCATCATAAATTCCAGCTTGAACTTGCTTATTCTGAATTATTTCTGTATTCACAAGTAGTGTAAAATTTTACTGCTTGGTTTTCTTCTATCTCAGGAACATCAAGTGACTGATGATCTCCTCAGTGATTCCTCCGCTAGTTAGCCACTCTGGGGTTGGTCCCCACAGACTACACCAAAGAGCAGCAAAAAACTAATGAGAATATGAGAATAAGGTTTGAAAATAGGATGAGAAAAACATTAAAATAAGCCCACTCACACATTAATAGATTAATCACTGTTTTGTAAAAAGCTGAAGGATAAATAACTGAGTAAAACTTGCATCCTTTCCTTAACTTAGTAAAATATTAGCATTAGAGTTTTGTTTTATCTGACTCCCTTCCTCTCTACTTTTACAATGGGAGATTCTTAAAAATTAAGTACAAAGAAAGCCAAGCACCAGAAAGTACCAAGAGTATAAACTAAATTTTTTGACTTTCATACTTGTTTTCTTTTTGCCATTTGTCACTTTGTTGAGCAGTAGTCACTGGTCACATTAATATTCTATTCCATTTGGTCTTCTCAACAGATGGATATATGCTGTGTACTTGGGGAAGCTATTTTTTAAAGAACCTCAGGTTTCCCATACCTAAAATGGGCATAAGAATTAGCCTTAATAGAATTAGCCTTACTTTAGACCAAGATTATTATGAATTTAAATAAGATATATGAAAATACCTGTAGTTGCTTTCAGTTGTTTTCATTATAATACTCCATTGTTCATAAAATAGTTATTTTAAATTTTAGGGTAGAGATTGAAAAATAAAACAAATATGGTTAAATTTTCTTGTTCCGGGATTAACCTCATCATTTTCATATTTTTGTAATAAAGAGAAAGGGGAACAAGTAGATTATCCTCTTCTGTGTGAGAACGTTGGGTTGATCTGAGAACTACAGTGACTGGGCAGAGTGTAGATGCCCAAGTTTTATTCTTTTCATCTTATTCTTTCTTGAGCATGTGGTATAATTTTTCCAGAGACAATGTCACATGTAATATTACATGTGAATGAATGTAGAGCAGATTTGAGAAAGTACCTTTCTTCTATTAACCTAGGCATTGGACAACTTTTAGAAATGTAAAGCAATACTATTATTTTTAAAATGTTATGGGGCTTTGGAAAAAAGTCATTCTTTAAAAAAGCATGTTCTTTATGATAGCAAATAATGCACACATTATTATCTGAAACTAAGTTAACGAATGATTTTAGCATTTATTCCAATTTAAAATGTAGTAAATTTTTATAAGTACAGTCATTCATTGGCATCCCTGGGGGATTGAGTCAAGATCCCCCAGAAAGCCAAAATGCAGGGATGACAAGTCTTTCACATAAAATGGTATACTATTTGCATATAACCTATGTATATCCTCCCATATACTCTAACTTATCTCTAAATTACTTAAAATATATAATACAGTGTAAGTGCTAAGGGAACAGTTGTTTACTATGTTATATATATTATAGGAAAAAATGATAAGAAAATATGTTAATACATGTTCAGTAAAGATTTTTTTCCCTAATAGTTTCTATCCACAGTTGGTTTGGTTGAATCTATGAATGCAGAAGTCAAGGATATGGATGGTCAATTGTCAATCAACAAAAAGAAATTATTAGGTGTTCAGATTAATTTTTGGAGTACATAGAAGTGGTAAGGTCAAAAAATTTTTAGAACCACTGACTTAGATATTATCAGAGGCCCAGCTGGATGAGTATATTGTAAAGATATGCTAATTACTAATATTAGTAAATAAGATGTCCACAGCATCTTAAAGTTCACAAAGTGCTTTTTGACTCTCTCAATGACTTGAATCCATGATTGTTTACAGTCTTTCCTATCCCTTCTCTAATCGTCTCATGGTCTCAGTTCAACTGTGGGCAATGTTGAAGGCTTTATTTAGCAAGTGCCCTTTCCCCTTCCAAGTTCTTAACATCGGAGGGGTGGAATATAAAGTTAAATTCTGAAAATGAGAATCAAGAGAAATGTGAAGAAAGGGGTTATTCTGCCTCAATTACCTTTCGTGAGCCACAGGAACCTCCTTGAAGGAGAAACTTGAAGGGTAAGTTTCCGCCATGTCGGTCTGCTTTCCCACATGATCCTCCATGAGGACTACAGCCTATTCTTTTGTCTTTAGGTCAATCATAGTATTTTCCGGACTCCTCAAGGCCTTGTTTTCCCTGATGATCCATTTCTTTACTTTTATTCCATCATTCTAGACCCTTTAAAATCACTTCTAGAACTGCACCCCACTCACCCTACTTCCTGCAAGTCCTGTTTTCCTGGGTTGTGAATATTCCTGTCCTTTCTGGGTTTTACTTAATTTTATTTTTACTGGTTGGTGATGTGGAGTGTTTTATATTTATATAAAGCAAGGAACAGGTAAGAAGGGGAGAAAAAAACTTACTGTTCTACTTTGGTAAGTACAGAGATCTCAAAGGGCAGAAATGATCATGTGCTATGTGGGAAGGGAAACAAAAAGAATGTCACTTAAGAGAAGGAAGTTCAGATATGGAGGAATTGGTAGAAATCTAGATGTGCATTTTCTATTAATTATCCAGCTAAACTTGAACTCTAAATCTCCATGAAAGTTGCTACTTGAAATGACATTTCTTAGACAGCTGAAAAACCTACAGAAAGCAGTCCGAGTGATTTGAGCTGATTTTGCAATGAGAGGACTCCTTGCTTATAAAATCCTTACCTGTGGGATATTCACAGTGCTGGTAAGTGGAAAAGAATACTAAAGCCTGGAAAGATTAAGAAACAAAGACAAGAAAATGGAAAGAAGAAGAAGAAAAAAAAAAACAGGCATATGTGAGGATCATTATAGGTAGCTGAAAAGTTGGGGAAAGAAAAAATAAACAAGTATTTATGTATGGAACAGAGAACAGAAAGATATATGGAACAAAATAAGAATTTTCTAGTAAGCTCATGGGATAATGGCTTACTCTTTCTTTCAACATTTTCATTGATTCTTAGTTGTTACATTGTCTTTTAAAGAGCATTTTAAAACCTGGTCCTTGGAAACCAATGATTAAGTAAATGATTAATTCACCAGTCTCTAAAACAGGATTTTAAAAGTGCTAACAACCTTGAGAAAGAAAATAGCTAGCAGTTAAATAAACAATTAGGTTGCAAATTGAAGTGTCAGCACAGGCACTAATTAGTCTGCTGAGGTCACTTTTCATGGACTTTTGAAATAGATGTTGTTCAGTATGTTCATTTCCATTCCAAAGGAAAAAGGTGTCATTTCTTGTTCTCCAGTTCAAAAACATTTCTCCAGAGAACTGGCTAATCCAGCCAAACTCTGCCCCTTCTTAGTTGCCTGGAAATGCCCACAATTACTTTTGCTTTTGTTGCTAGACAAAATGAAACAAAATAAAACAGAACATATAACTTATCTAAAGAGATTATTTGAAAAGACCTTAGTTCTAGAATAGACAAATGTTTTCAGTTTTCTCTTGTGTGTAATGAAAATTTGCTTCTGTTAGATTGTTATTTTGAGGAAGAACAGGTTATAAATGTAAGAAGAATATGATGACTTTGGTAAGAATATTCAGTGTTTTGAGAAATATGAGAATGTTCAAATGATACTTAAGGAGCTATTTTAAATGTTATAATTGGAATCCAAAATGTCCCTAAAATCTCATGTGTTGAAGGTGTGGTCCTTAGAGGTGGCACTATTGGAAGGTGGTAGAAAATTGAAGAGGTGGGACCTCATTGGAAGAGGTACATCACTGGAAGCATCTTTGAAGGATAGATTTTCTCCTGGACCTCTCTTCACCACCATCTGTGTGTCTCAGCCTGTCGGTCTGTCTCTCTTTGCTTACTGGTCACTATGTGGTGAGTAGCTTTGCTTCACCACACACTAAAAACTGATGTTGTGTCTTGACAGCAGTCCATAGTCATGGGGCAGGCAACTGTAATCTGAAAGCTCTGAAACCGTGAGCTAAAATAAATACTGTCTTACTTAAGCTGATTTTCTCAAATAGTTTGTTATAGCAACAGAAAGTTCACTAACACAAAAAATCAGTCCAAGAGGGGGATCATTCCTGTGACTACACCTGTTTGTGTGGTTCAGAAACCTTTGAAACTGGTTTATGGATGAGGTTGAAAATGTTAGAAGAAAGAGGCTAGAAAAGCTTAGAATATCGAAAAAAGTTTAATAGGTGAAGACCAGAATGCTTGAAAGGAATGGTGTAAAAACTGATCTTCTGAGACTTCTGGTGGGAATAAGAACTCTATTGGGAATTGGAGAGAGGCTATTTTTGTAACATTATCTCAAAGAACTTGTTTACATTTTGTCTATGCCTTAAGAATTTTTATGAGCCTGAGTTTAAAAGTGATAGACTAATCTGGCAGAGGGAATTTCAAGGCTGCACAACATTCAGATTGTACCATGGGTATTGTAAATCTGCTTTTAGCCAGATTTACACTGAGAATTGGGAGCATAGAGTGAGTGTAGAGGTTTGAAAAATTTGCATTTTGGCCAGTAAAGAAGCACATGTAAGGTAGGGACCAAGAAAAGTGGTTTTTAAAGAGATTAGCACTGTGAACAAGAAGCCAGTGCTTTGCAATAACAATAGAAAACATGTCTTGAAGGAATCCCAGAAATTGGACAGTCCTCACCCATTCCAGGCTCAGGTGTATAAAAGTGAAAATTCATTTGAAGACTTTGCTTTGCTAAGAGGACACAGGGCACCATGCTAACAGAGGGCTGCCTAGGATTTTGTTTTCCTAGGATTCTTTTCACTGTGCTCAGACATCAAGGCACTCAGAAGCTGCAAACATTGTCCAAGTGGGCCTGGGTGTTCAGACAGGCAGCAGACCTTGGCATCATCCATACAGTACTGGTTATACAGGCATGCAGAATGAAAGAGTTGGTGATCACAGAGAATTCAATCCAGATATCAAAGGAAGGTCTAGAAGGCCAGCCAATGTGTGGCAGAGTCAGGCCCTGCAGGTAGCCTCTGTGAGGGTGATATTTGTCTCTATCAGAGTGAAACCAAGGATGTAATGGAGGCCCCAGGGAGTTAGAAATGCCAGGGATATGGAATCTCTTCTGAGAGAAGCTGCTGAACAGAACCAGCCCAAGAGAGTAGCCAGGTGGGCTATAGCTGGCAAGGCCATAGGGATAAGGCTGCCAAAGTTTTTTAGAAATCACCTTTTGGCACCATAGGCACCTGATGCTGAACATGGAGCTACAATATTTAATTTTTACCCTGCTGGTCTTGTTTTAGTTCCATCCTCCTTTCCATTGCCCTCATTTCTTCCTTTTGGAATGGGAATGATTAACCCAGTGCCTGTTCCACCATTGCACATTCGAAGTATGTAACTTACATTTCGTTTTCATAGGGCCTCACCTGTGAGTTGCCTTGAGTCTCAGAATATACTTTGGACTTCAATTTCTGGGCAATGCTGGACCTCTTAAGACTATGGGGATTATTGGATGGACAGAATGAATTTTGTATTGAGATATAAGTGAGTCTTTGAGGGCTAGGACCTGAAATAACCCCCAGAAGCTCATGTATGAAGATTTGATCCCCAATTCATCAATGTTCATAGATAGTGCTTTGGGATCTTGAAGGCTCCAATCTGACTGATGCACAAATCTACTGATGGGTCCATAATTGAATTTACCATTGGAGGTTGGTGGAAACCATAGAATGTGAGGACTAGTTGGAGGAAGGAGGTCACTAGGGATATTCCCTGAAAGGGCATATTTTGTTCTTGGCCCTTTTCCCCAACCCTCTCGTTCTTGTTTATACAATGAAGTGAGCAACTTTGCTCCAATTACGATCCTTTTGCAATGATGCTCTGCCTTACTTCAGACCCAAAGAAATGGAATAAGCCAACTTTGGAGTGAAACCTCAGAAACTGTGAGATAAAATAAATCTTTCCTACTTTAAGTTGTCTTTCTCAGGTATTTCGTCACAGAAAATAAAGTTGACTAACACAGTAGATGAGAATGAGCATTAATGCAAAACAAATCTTGTTATTCTATTTATTTTATATAGAGTGACTAACATAGGAACTGCCACCTGGTAGGTTTGCAAAAACGTATTTGGGACTTAAACACTAAATAAATAATAAATAGAAGGTTAGTGTTATAAGAAAGTGTAGAAGGTACCGAACCTTTAATTTACTAAAAAAAAAAAAAAAAAGCCCAGAGAATTGAAAACTCTTTTTCCCTCAGATAACTAATTTGTGGTGAAAGGAAATCTGCAGCCCTTTCACCTTAACTGCCAGGCCAGTTTTGAGGCACTCTGGTGCCACTTCTTAATTTACCTTCCAAGTAAATTAAAAGTTAAGGAAGGTAATAGTACATTTTTATTTTTAAAATTGTCTTCAATATTTCAAAATAAAAGCCATAGATTAGCTAAGACTTATTAAGTCTTTTTATAGATTCTTTGCTCTATAAAATAATTATTACCTTCACAAACTTAAATTGTTTAACTAAATCAAAGTCAGCCAATCTTTAGTTGTTTACTTAGACACCTGCTATGTTGCTAAATATTTTTATGAAGGAGTTTAAATATAATCTGAGGTCATAATGTTCTGCTTAAAGGGAACATATGTTAAGAACTAACACTCCCTATTATGATCCAATTTATATTTTAATTATTTATTAATATAAAACATTTTGTTCCCAGTTTGAAGTAAATGTCTTTTTCTGTTAGAAATTCTTAATATAATTATAATAATCAGGACCTATTAATTATTTTGAGTATATAATGCACTATGCTTTATAAGGTATTACTCCATAATAGGACACTATCACTTGATTTTTAAATACTTCTTTTCTTACTTAGTGTCCAGTAGTAATTTTTACTTGATTGAGTACAAACTTTTGATAAAAATATCAGGCATAATTGCGTTTCATGAATGGTATGGAAATAATGTTAATGAAATAGCATAAAAAATTTGAAAAATTACCTTGAGATATCTATGATACCATACTTACTGAATTATTTTAGGACTGGTGTTTAGTTTTTCTCAAATGCAAATTCATTGAACACTCTTTCCAAAATTTGTGGGCAGATTTACTGATTATGAGAAGGAATTTTATTTCCATTGAGATTTAATTTTCCGAGTAAGATAAAGTTGGAATTACAAAATTTCATGGTAGTAACACTTATTGCAATAGAGAAAACTTGGAAATAGCTTTTAAATGTCTTATTAGGAGAATGGAAAATTTAATAAAATAATCAAATAAAATTTAACAAAATAAAAATATGGTATACATGTACAATGGAATATTACCCAGTTTTAAAGAACAATGAAATTCTGGCATTTGCTGGTAAATGGCTGGAGTTAGAAAATATGCTGAATGAAATAAGTCAAACCCAAAAAAACCAAAGGCCAAATGTTTTCTCTGATATGCAGATGGTAATTCAGGGGGATAGGGAAGAATAGAGTTACTTTATATTAGGTAGAGGGGAGTGAAGGAAGGGGAAGGGGTATGGTGGTAGGAAGGATAGTAGAGTGAAACAGACATTATTACCTCATGCACATATATGACTGCATGGCTGATGTGACATTACAATATGTACAATCAGAAAAATGAGAGATTACATTACATTTATGTATGATCTAAAAAATGTTTCAATGCATTCTACTGTCATATACATCTAATTACAACCAAAAGTTTTAAAAATTAAATTAAAAAAAATAGTAATATCTCTATATTAACATCTCTAACTGGGGGTGGTGTGAAAGGGAATATGCCTTATTTGTATCATGTTATTATGAAAAATTCATGTTTTGTGCATGTAATTTCAAATTACTTAAAAAGGAAGTGAAGAGGAGTCTCTTATTTCTGCTTTGATATGTAAAGACTTGGAAATTATCATTCTTCACAATAAGAGGGAAAAAAAAACTAGAAAGAAAATTAAAATCAACAACTCATGGATCCATCAGAGAAATAAAGCTATAGGGCAAACAATAAGCCTGAAAAGTAAAACAGAACAAAGAAAAACAAAACAAAAACAGGTGTATAGAGCAGTTCAGAGGCAGTTTACCTGGAACAGAATCCACTGGAATGGATAACTGGCAAAAACAAGCTGAAATTGGTTAATTTCCCAAGCCTGAATATACATGGATTTTAATGTTAAAGAAGCTAGAAGCCCAAATAGGTCTTCACTCTTTCATGGGTTTTGCCTCTGGGCATTTTATTAGGTACTTAGGATGAGAATCTTAAGACAAATCCTCATGTGCTTTGGTGGGGGAAAGGAACAGTAGCCATGTTTTCCAGTATAAAGTAACCATTTTGAAATAAGCCCATCATTTTCTGTTAGTCATTGCAAAATCTTGCTCTTAAGAGGACCTACATGAAATAAACCTCACCTTACCTAAACCCTCATCTTACCTAGTGTATTTCCCTGAGGGATGGGCAATTAACCATCTTCTGCCTACTTCAGTCTTGCCCTGTCACTCAAGGTGGAAAAGAATGCCAAGAAATTTCCCTGAAGGTCATACATGGGTATTTTAAATCCCCTCAAAAGTACACACAAATGTAATCATAAGATTATAGAATTTATCAAAGGTCCACTATAGAATCACTAGATTACAATTTAAAAAGGTACAAGAGAAAGAATTAATTTAAGGAGTTTTAAGGGAAACCACAAAAGAGGAGACAAAAATAAGAAAAAACAGGAAATAAAAATCTGTGACATCTAGAACTATTGCAAGTATTAAAGACAACCTAACTCCCAGCCAGTTCAACATAAATTCCCAGAATACTGTTTGTTTTGTTTTCTTTAGTTCCTTTTATCTGGTACATCATGTCCAGGTTTCAACAAAAATTACAAGAAATGCTAACATAAAAAGATAAACCCACAAAACAAACAACAAACAAATAAGTATAAATATGGTTGAGGAAGCAAAGCAAGCAGGCATCAAAATCAGGTTCATGTGGCCAAATATTTTGAAATAATCACAACAGGCATTTGATTATGATTAATGTGGTAGAACTTTAATGGAAAAGCAGACAACATTCAAGATCACATGGAGAGTGTAGCAGACAAATGGAAGCTCTAGGAAAGAATTAAAAGAAAATGCTAGAAATCAAAACGCTGTAGCAGGAATAATGTCCCTAATGGATCAGAGTAGAGAGAGTAAGAGTCAGAAAAGAAATATTGAGCTTGAAGATAATGTCAGTCAAAACTTCCCATAGTAAAAAACAAAGAGAAGAAAGGACTCTTAAAGATGAAGCATGATATTCAGTTAACGTGGGACAACAAAAGTTTATGTATGAGTAATGGAAATAGCAGAAGGAGAAGAGAGGGGTAAGACCTCGACAACCCTCTGTCACTGATATATAAAACAAGTAGAAAATCAGTGTCCAGAGGAACTATACCACATTATCAATCAACTTGATCTAATTTAGATTTATAAAAGAGCACACCATTAATAGCTGAATAAACATTCTTTTCAAGCTCACAGGTAACATTTACCCAGAAAGAACACATTCTGAATCATAAAATATATCTTAACAATGTTAAAGAATAGAAATTACATAACTTCTGCTGCTCTCAAATCATAATAGGAATTGCATTAAAAATCAATAACAGAAAGAGAAGAGCAAAAATATTTGAAAATTACACAAAATTATTCTAAATAACTCATTAGTCAAAAAGAATCTTTAAAAGAAATTAAATTTTTTTAGCTAAATAAAAATGTAATTCATCAATATTATAGAGATACAGTTCAAGGCGTGTTTAGAAGATGTTCAGCATTAAAAGTATTGGAAACTTAGGAAAACCTAAAATTAATAACTTAAGCTTTTGCCTTAGGAAATTAGACAAAGACAAGAAATTGTTGTGAACAGCAAATCATACAGAAATGAATAAAACCAAAAGCTAGTCCTGTGAGTAGATCAACAAAATTGATAAGCCTTTAGTCAATTTAACCAAGGAAAAAGGAAAATTAAATTATTATTATGAGAAATAAAAGAGAAATCATCACTAAGAAGTCCCTTTAACATTAAAAGGACAATAAAGGAATATTTTGAGCAACTGTATTCCCACAAATTTGATCTATTTGATGAAAACTCACACGAGAACAAAAAATAACCTGAGAAATCCTGTAATTATTAAGAACTTACATTGTTTTAATAAATAACCTTCCAGAAATTTCACCAGGCCTAGATGTGGTGAAGTTTTGCAAATAATAACATTTTTTTATAATGAGATTCAATTTTATTATTTTACCACTTTATATAATATTTTAAATATCTTTGCTATAATCATTAGTATTTTAAGCACCATTAGCATTTTAATAATATATTTAAGAAAACCTCCACAAACTATTCCAGAAGAATATGTAAAAGCAGAGAAAATTTTCTTAATTGCTTTTATAAAGTTAGTATTGTTCTAATACCTAAACCACACTGACACCAAAAAAAGAAAACTACAAACCAAAGTAAATTATGGCTATATAGACAAAAACCCTCAACAGAAATATAAGAAAATCAAATCTAACAAAATTAAAAATAAATTATGCACCATACCCAAGTGAAATTTATTCCAGTTTATGGTAGATGGTTTGACATTCAAAAATCAATCTGTGTAATAATCTATTACATCAGTTAGCTAAAGAGAAAAATGGTATGGTCATAAAATTTAAAAAAGAAAAGGAAGTGCACATACTTTATAGGAATAAATTGGTATTAACATATGCTTTCTCCTTGATGGGAGGGACATAATGGTTATTTTCTCTTTGTTTTTATGCTTTTCTTTCATACATTTTACTGCAATGAACATTAATTGCTGTTTTGAAGACAAGACCCAGACTTTATTTGTTGCTACTGAAATAATTTATTATTCATTTGGTACAATATAATAGTTTTTATTTGATTAGATACAAAACACATTTTAGCTGAATGTGTGTGATTAGATATATAAAAGTAGACTTTCTATTAAGCATCACTAACTGCAGGATATTATATTTTTAAATGATCTATATACTTTTTTATTGAGACAATATCGAGTTGCTCTGAATTATAAAGAAATGAGAATTTTCATAATTTTTATATACTGGCAAAATGATACTCTGCATTTATCAGTCTTATTTTTATGTGATTTATTATAATGGCATTCAAAATAGACATGGATATTCTTCCAGAATAATATTTGTATTACTTTGTCCAACATTAGCTACATATATTTTCCCCAATATTTTCAGATAGTCTATGAAATAAAGGTTTCCACTTTATCTCTAATCATTTAATTAGTGAGTTAATCAATCAGTCAATCATTTAACTAACCAGTTAATAAAGTTTCACCATAGTTTGCTTGCTTTTTTGTGTGTGAAATGATGAAAAGCTACAAAATATCACCTGTATCCTTTTGTTCTTTTTTAAATTTGTAGGGAAGCTTGGAGACAAATTTCATCCCTCAGTATTTGAGTTAATTCATCCTAGGTGCTTTTTAAAGTTATCCTTTGTGTTCCTTTTAAATGGTCTCAGATTTTATCTGCAAACACCTATTTTACATTATATTTAATCCAGAAAATTGCCCAGTTTTTTGGATATAATGTAAATCTTGAATGAATGAAGAGATAGATGAGAAAATAAGTGCTCAAAATTCTCCAAATTGTGTGTTCTTAGTTATGCATTTATTTACATTTATTTAGTGTAACAGCTTTTATGTTTATTATTTAAAATGAGAAATATAATTCTCTATTTTTGGAAAAATATGTCAGTTCTTATTCTGTACTAATTAGACCCCAGTGTAGACACATAAACAAAGTATAACTCATCCGCATGTGAAAACTCAGTTTATCTACATATTCTAACCTCTGAGAAAAATCCCTGAAAGACTACAATTTTTGGGTATCAAATATATAAAATGTTGAAAACTATAAAACAAAGAAAAACATTGTTTCAATCTGCAGAGAAAAAATTAGCTTATGTGAATATACATTATTGGTTCAAGTGTTAAGAATGTTATAGGCACATAACTGCATAAGTGCTTTGAAATTATGTGATGTCATTATGCTCTTTGGGGAATTTAAGAGAAACAGCATGAGCATCTCATTTTTTAGCCTATTACATCAATTTGACACATACATATATATGCAATTTGTTTATACTATCTTTCATTTTCTTTTTTCCCACCCTGTTTTCTTAGTATTTGTCTAGAATATCTGTTTTCATCCTTTAATTTCCAATAATTTTATATATTTTTGTTTGATTTGTATTATTTATAGTTGAATACTATTTTAATTTTATTCCAGATTGAGAATCTATATCCTTTTAACCTGTTCATTTAACACATTTATACTTGTTGTAATTCATAAAAATTTTTATTTTATTTATATCATTTTATCTTGTTTTCACCCTCTATCATCTTTTTTCCTACTTTTTTGTCATGAATTAATGAAGCCTTCTTTAGATATTTTTGTTTTTATTTTGCATGTTCACTATTCTTATTTCATAAGAACATATTCTTTCAATAATTATATTTTAAATAATTCAATAATTATATTTTCTATTTTTTCAAAAATTATATTTTAAATTTTAATTATTTTACTTACAACTGTTACAGGAGTTATAAAGCTCAGATTTATTTGAAATCTTGAATTATGTATTCATTTTCTGAGAGCATTTTAAGATTTTTTCTTTAGTATTGAATATGTCATAATAAAATACTCCAGTATATCTATGTTGTATTTGTTTTATTTATCCATTTCAGAAATTTTTAACTACAACTATTCATAATGGTTGTCAGTTTCCTCTTCATTTCTGACACTTAGGAAATTTTTAATATACTTAAGTATGCATGTAAAAGGGAACTTTGCTATATTTTTCTGTAATTTCTAGGTATTTACATGTATTGGGAGGACATTATCAAGTAATTTTAAAGTACAGAATGGAATGGGGAGTCTGAATAAGTTGTTGTCTCATTTTGTGTGTATGTGAACAGACCCAGTTTGCACTCATTCAGTCATCACAGGAAGGCACAGGATTTCCATATGACATGGTGAGCTGCTTTATACGGCTGCCCTTGTTACAAGAAGTATTTATTCTACATAATAGATCATCTCTGGAAGACCTCAGCATTCAATAAATTTCCCTTCAATGTCTGGCTTTATCAGCACCACCCCCTGCTCAATGCCCCAATTTCATTTGCTGTGAACTACCATCCTTTGTTGCTTTAATCATTCTGCACCCTAGGTTTTTCTTGACCTCAAAATGTGCCTCTAGATCTGGAATATGTCTTTCTGATATATGTTATAATGTGGATGAAACTCAAAATACTATGCTAAGTGAAAGACAAAAGCAATCGACTACATATTGTACAATTTTATCTCTTTGAAATGTCCAAAAAGGCAAATCTACAGATGTAGGAAGTATTACAGTAGTAATTGCCTGGTACTGTGGTTGGTGATAGGGATTGATTAAAAAGAGCCGTGGTACTATATATATGACTGCATGACTGATGTGATCCTACAATATGTACAATCAGAAAAATGGGAAATTACACTCCATGTATGTATAATCTATCAAAATGTATAAATGCATTCTACTGTCATGCATAAAAAATTAGAACAAATAAAAAATTTTTTAAAAAGGCATGATGCATCTTTCTTGGGTTTAAGAAGTGTTGTCATGTTATGGTAGGTGTTGCACACTACTTCTGACAGATTTCCTAGGCATACCAAATTGTATAACAAAAATTGGTGAATTTCATGGCATGTAAATTATATCTCAGAAAAGATTCTTTAAAAAACCAAGATATGACTTTCAGAACTTTGTCTTTCCTCTGTCCTAAAATGCACCAGTGAAACCTGGATGCAGCAAGTGTGTGCAACCAAGAGAAGAAAAGCTATGTTCTAAGTGTGTAAGAGGGAGAAAGGAGGAAATCTGATCTATTGCTAGAACAGTGAGGTACAGAATTATGTTGTGCTATAAGCCCCATCTGTCTTCATCTGGACTTTTTTGATGTGAGAAAACAAGTAATACATTTTTTTCATATCATTTAAAAATGTGAACATCCAAAGTTCTTGAGAAAATAAAAATTGAGTAGTATTTCATTTCTTGGATGTACCACAGTTAATTTATTCAACAACTGAACAACTGTTGGGGTGTTTCCTGTTTTGGCGATCATTAGTAAAACCATTATAAATATTTATGTATAGATTTTGTCTGAATATGAATTTTAATTTCTATTGGAGTGGGATTCCTGGGTTGTTGGTAAGTGTGCTTAATTTTGTATGAAACCGTCAAACTGTTTTTCCAAACTGGCTGCTTCATTATCTAATTATCCATCTCACCAGCGTGTGTAAGAGTTCTTATTCTGCATCTTTCTAGAACTTGGTATTTTTTTAAGGCAGTCTATTTGATATATAATGACATTTCAAATATAATTTCAAATGTCTCAGTGATGAATAATGTTGAGAATCATTTCTTTTCTTTATCTACTGTCAATAATACTGCAAGATCAGGAGTAACATTCAAAATATTTAGTAATGCCAGGATGGCGTGTACACCAACAAAGGAGACTGTGTAGCCTACCTACTAAAGCAGATTGAGCTGGGAACAACGGTTTGTTCATAACTACTTATATTGGTTAATATTAGCCCAGCATATGTCATTTTACATGGATACAGACATAATTATGTTAAAATTTCTACATGTGAACTTGAGGGTGAAAATGATGACTGCATTTATAATTTGGGTACTTTTTATTAAATTTTTCTTTTGTTAATGCGTCATTTAACATGGGGATTACAGAGAAGACTGATTTCTTAAGTGTTTACTTACTGTCAGAGTAAACTCCAACTTTCCGTTCTTGACATTTAGGTGAAAAATGACCAGAGAAGTTTTAATTTACGTCTATATTACTTTGAGTGAATCTACCTCTTCAATGTTTAGAGTCATTTGTATTATCTGTCCTATGGACTGTCAATTGGTATTGTCAGGTATTTTTCCTCCAAAGAAGTCAGAGTATTTTTCTTATGAATTAAAAAAAAGTCTGTATAGAATTAATTTATCACACTGTGATATGTAAAATCGTTGTCTATAGTTTTATATTTGTCTTTTTACTTTGTTTAATTTGAGTTTTTCCATTATAACTTTAGAAATAATGTGGTCATATTATTCAGTCTTTTATGATTTCTGGATTTATGTTACATTTAGAAAGGTTTTCCACATGCTATTTATTTTTTACAGTCCTCAATATACTTTCAATGCTATTGTGGTTTCTTTAATGTTCTGCTTGATATTTAAATACTCAATTCATGCAAATTTATCCTGATGTAAATATGATGTATATAATAAACTGTTTTATCCATAGAGCTATTTGTTTTTCAAAGTTCCACAGATTAAAACACCTCTCCCCACTGCATTGAAATATCACTTCCATTATAAACATAATTACCACAAGTATTTAAGCCAATTGAACTTTTGATTCTGTTCCAGTTCTCTATCATCTACACATATGTCAATGGTGTACATTTTAATTGTAGCTTAAAATATATTTTGGCCTGTATGGAAAATTCTCTGGTTTCTTTCTCCTTTTTTTCTAGCTGTATGACTTCTATCATTAACTTTTGCAATTTTTAGATCTAACAACAATCACCATGGGCATTTATTGGGATCATATTAAATGTGTTGCTTTTATTATGGAGAATTAATATCATTATAGTGTTTTGATTTCCTATCTAGCAACATGATATAACTTTCAATTTGTTCAAAGTTTCCTTTATCTCTTAGAAAAAAACTTCCTTCCTTCCCTCCTTCCTTCCCTCCTGCCTTCCCTCCTGCCTTCCTTCTCTCTCCCTTTGTTTTCTATTTATGCAGAATTTTTAGAAGTTTATTTTTCAAATTTTTATTTGTGGTTATAAGTCATAGAGATTGTAATTACCTATAAATTATTTCTATATGGTTGATGCTTGTGAATATAGAAATTTTGTTACTTTCCATGCATTGGTATTTTATTCAAACACTTCATTGAAGTACTTTTTTGTTTATGACACTTTCAAATTGACTGCCTTGGGTTTCTTAGGTAGCTGGAAAGTTTTCTGTAAGTAATTCATTTTCTCTTCCCTTAAAGAACAAGTTTAATATCTTAAGTTTTCTGATTATTTTTTTCTTTCTATAATTGCATTAAAGCATTCAGAACAATATTAAACTGTAATGATTTTAGCAAAAATGCTTGTGTTACTCTTGAATATAAGTGTATTTAATTCTAATGTTTTCCCACTTAAGAATTATGGTGCCTTAGAATTATAACAGAGATTAAGGATCTATCTACCTGTTTCTATTTTATTAAGAATTTAAAAAAGAAAGATGTATCGATATGAACTTTTGGCCAAACTGAACCTTGATTGACATGATTCATAAGTTATTTTTCCTTATTAGATCTGTTTACATTGCAATTTCCATTAATAGATATTCTAATTTAGAATCACATTTCATTTTTGGAATAGGTTCTCCCATTAGATTTTATTGGACTCTTAGTATTGCAAGTGTTTTAGAATATTTTTACCAAATTTTTAATGTCTTAATTTATATTGATTTTCACAAACAATATCAGTTGGTGATTCTCATTTTAGAATTCTTGCTGGCCTTTGATAGAAATATTTTGTTTAATTTATAAGAGTGTTCTGGAAGACATTCTTTTTCTATGTTCTGAAATAGTTTTAAAGCATCATTATTATAATTTATTTCATGAGTCAGTGAAAACTATACAGTGAAAATATTTCAATCTTATGATTTATTATTTTAAAACTTTATTTACTCCCCCCCCACTATTGCTACCCCTAAAATTTATTAATTTGTTTAGATCTTCCATTATTTTTCTTATTTATCCATTATTTTGTGAAAGAAATTCAGTTTACTAAGATTTTCAAATTCATCCTCATATGGCAAACATGTCTCTTACAGCTATTTTAATTTCATCAGTTTCTGTAGTGATTTCTTTTTTGATGATTCTAATATGCTCTTCCTCCCCTCTATTCTCATCATCTACTTAATAAGGTTGTGTGAAAGTTGGAACTATCCTCTGAAAAAAAAAGATTTTTAGTTTGACTTTTTTAAATTCAGTAATTTTTTATTGTTAAATTTTATCTCAGCATTTTTTTCATTTTTATTAAGTGTTTATATCACTTATTTTTATTTTGATTCTTAGTACTATAATTATTGAACACTGTGAAGCGTTGCTTCATGTATAGCCCATGAATTTTAAATTATAGTTATTTTTGCAGCATTTTAAGATATTTTTAAAACATTTTCTTGATGGGAGATTTTTTATTAAAAACAATTCATGTTTTTGCTGGGCACGGTGGCACACACTGTAATCCCAGCACTCAGGAGGCTGAGGCAGGAGGATCACAAGTTCAAAGCCAGCCTCAGCAAGTGAGGAGCTAAACTATTTACTGAGTCCCTGTCTCTAAACAAAATACAAAATAGGGCTGGGATGTGGCTCAGTGGTTGAGTTTAAACCCTGGTACAAAAAAAAAATTCATGTTTCTAATTTTTGGTACTTTGGATTGTGTTCACATGTTATTAGCATGTTATTAGTACTCTTTTACAATTATTTTGTGGTCTAATAAAAGGTCAATTAATTCATATTTGTAGTGTATCTATTTGCATGTCTTTCTCAAATACATTTTTTAAATTATATTGCACATTTTAATTTAGTTTAAAATATTTCTGATTGGCTTCATCTCTGCATCTAGAGTGCATTTCATTTATCTGTCCTCACTGCATGCTTAGGAGAGGGCAATGAAATAAATCTTAAGCAAAAGTAAGGAGTGTGATTTAATTGCTACTATGAGGGACTACAGAGTGTGCTTGTACTCTCCTGTCAATCATGATGATTGGCAATGTTAAAAACCATGACTGCTCTGCCATCCTGGGTCCTTCAGTGGATTTTCTGAGCCAAGCCCCCTTCCAATTCTTGAAGGACATGTGAGAGCAAGAATAATCATTTGTTGTTTTAAGCCAGTGGGATTGAAGGGTTTTTTGTTATTGCAGTTGACCAAAGTAATATTGATTGAATTACCTTACAAAGTCTTGCTTATTTTTGTTCACTTGACATGGCATGTGTCAGGAGAATTAAAGTCTTTGTCTACTGATGTGTTTCTGTCAGGTTTTACTTGCATCTTCTGTAGTTTTCGTTTTATGAAGATTGATGTTAAATTAACTGACTTCTGCTATATCATCAGAATTAATTGCACCATGTAGCATCCTTCTTTTGTTTTTCTTAATGTCTTTGTATGATTTCAAACTTAAGAGCATACTAAATGTATTTATTTTTTATCTCATATGTTTAACAATTCTTTGACCATGTTTTTTTTAAACATTTAGAAGTCACAGTGTTTTAGGTTTGTTTCTTCAATAATATAGAGTTTGAAGAGTTAGGAACTTTTTTTTTTAAATGTCCAAAATAGCTATGTTTATTCTTTGTTCATTCTTATATTTTAAGAACTAGGTTTTTAAATATAGACTTTAATATTTGTTCAATGTGTAGTTACTTTATTTTGATACTTAGTTTTAATGTTTAGTTTTAGCTTTATATTAACATTCTTAACACTACATATACATAGTCATTCAATATATGTATATTTGCTTTTTTCTTTCCAAATAGAAACAACAATTGAATTTGTATATTTCCATCTTCTCACCTTTTTGTTTCTTTCCTCCACCATCTATTTTCTGCTGGTTGTATTTTTTTGTAATGTTTTTGTGGCTAAATTACACTCACTTGAAATTATAATTCTATCAGATAATTTGTAAGTTTGTGAATTCTGTTTTGACTTTTAGCAGCATAGTCTCACTACTTTCATGTTTTTTCTTCCTTTATCTGTCAAATTTTCTTATTTTTAATATTTCTTAAAATAATTCTCTTTTTCTTAGTATCACACTGAAACAGGCACTCACTAACATTAATTTGGAAATGTTTTGAGTTACTTTGTGATTCAATCCCTTCAGAAGAGTCCATGGAATATTATTCTCTCAGTTCTTGTGTGCATGTGTTTACAACTGTTTGTTGCTTTTTTATTTAAAGGAGAATTTGTCCAAGTAGGAGGTTCTTTTTCTTTTTCCCTTTGTAAGTGTTGCTTCTCTTGTTTCCTGCTTTTGATTTGATGTGACAATGTGAGAGACCTGTCTAAATTTTCCTACAAATGCCTTATTGTTATTTAGAGTCCTCAAAAAATAAAGGATTGTTTTTAAAGTATGGTAAATTTATTGGAAAATACATTAATGCAATCATTTTGGATACATTTTCCTAGTGTTCTTATGATCACTTTTCAATATAGTCAACCTCTCTTTTAAATACTATTTTCTTAAAACACTTTTTAAATATTTACTTTTTCTGTTATTTCCAATTGCGTGGATTCCCATTACTCATTTTGAGAATCTCCTTTTGTATATTTTATGTCAATCATCTCCTTCAATTTCTAAACTATTTTTTCATTTCATTTTCAAAACCTGATTTTTCCTCCATGTTATTCACTGCATTCTTAACACTACTCATTTTGCTTTTCCCGATTTAATCTTCAAATCTTACCTTTCAGTTTTTCCATTATTTTCCCAAGGTATCATAAAATTTTTTTTGAATAATTATACTATTTGAGATCTTTTCATTGCATTATTTTGACTCTGGCTTATGCTGTGCTCTCCACTCTTGTTCCATCAATACTATTACATTTTTTACTTTCATTCACAGTATGTTTCTTCCATTTCATGGCAATATTTGTCTGTAGTAGTTCTTTACTAGGCATTTGCTTGCCCTCTCCTCTCTCTTTCTCTCCTCTCTTTCTTCCTTGTTTTTTTTCTTTTATTAATTCCTGGTGAAGAAGGTGAGCTTTTCCTAAACTATTCATTACTTAGGAGGAAACTAGGGCCAGATTTCAAGATAACTACATTTTTTAAGTACCTGAGATGTAGTGTTATTTCGTTTGTCTTTCATTCTTACCAAGCAATTATTTCCACTTTAGGGAGATGAGATTGTATACACAGTACTTTTAAAAATTAATACCCTTTATACTTTGGAATACGTTTGAGTTTACACCAAACATGAGTGGAAAGAACAATCTCATGTGCTCTCTGTCTCCTGTAATAATAAGGTTCTCCAGGAAACAAAACAAATAGGATATATAGGTACATTTTTATAGATCTAGGGAAAGGGATTTGTTATGCTAAGTTGGCTAATGTGATTATGGTGGCAGGTAAGTCCTACAACCTACTGTCTGCAAGCTGGAGGCCCCGGGAAACTCAGTACTATGGTTCCAATCACAATTTACAAACCTGAGGATGAAAAGAGGCAATGGTGTAAGTTGCAGTGTGAGTGTGAATGCTGCCAAACTAGGAATAGCAGTGTTCAAGGGCAGGAGAAAACTGGATATCTCAAGCCAAGAAATGAGCAAATTTGTTCTTTATCTGCCTTTTCATTTTACTCAGACTCTCACTGAATTGAACGATAATGCTACCCACATTGGTGAGAGGAATCTTCTCCAATCAGTCTACTGAACCAATGTTAATCTCTTCTGAAAATAGCCTCACAGACACACTCAGAAATAATGTTCACCTTCTATCTGGGAATCCCTTAGCCCATTAAAGTTGACACATACGACTAAATACAAACCACAATCCCACATATCATCCACTTTACACCCATATGCATGTGCTTAAACTACATTTAACCTCCCAATAAAGACAATGATGAGGTCAGAATGATATTTACTGTGATACAATTATGCCACATACAACTAACATATCAATAGTCCCTTCACCAGATGGAGAGGTAAGGTGTTTGAGTGATGTTTATGTTTCCCCAATCTCTCTCTCTCTTTTTGGCATTTTTTATTGGTTCTTTTTAATTATACATGACAGTAGAACCCACTTTGATATAATTATACAGCAGGGAATATATCTTTTTTTCACAATGTAGATTCACATGATTCATATAATCTTACATATACATAGGGTAATACTGTCTGTCTCAGTCTACTATCTTTCCTTCCCCCACCCCCTCCCATCCCATTTTCCTCTACACCATCCAAAGTTCCTCCAATATCTCTTGGTGAGTGGAAGTTTGTGTGGCTGAGACCATGCATAACCTCTTGCTTGTCACTATGTCTACTTTGTTCATAACGTCACTGGGTAAAGACTGAGGTAAGCAGGGTCTTACCTGCTTAAGAGGCAGTGGTGTTTGGTGTTGAACACAGAATTCTATGCTGGTGAGTATTTACATGGGATGCAACTGTCTTAATGTTTCTGCACATGTAGAGTTCTATTCATGTACCTCTCTCCCAAATTTTGATCATCACTTTCTAGTTATGTTCCTCCCTGACTATCCCCCCAATTGACTGGCTACAAATTATGAATTGATACATAATTGCACACCTGGGAAATTCTCCTTCCAAGAAAAGTCACAGTCAGATTTACTGCATGAAGTTCGTCCAACTGGAAGGATTTCTCTCTACCACTGTCCTTCAGGAAGTTCCAGAGAAAAACTGTAGTCATGCAATTATCCACTTTGGGGTAGTCCTTACATATCATGGAAAGCCATCTAGAAACCAGGATGGACTTTTTTCTTCCTCTGTACACAGGAAGGAATGTTAATTATAGAGCATCCCCCATGAACCTGTAGATAGAGACTGGAAAAGAGCAGACAGTATAGCAGGTATGAAAGTGCATGCCTGTAATCTCAATGATTTGGGAGGCTGAGTCAGGAAAATCATAAATTTGGGGTTGCCCTGGACAAGATAGCAAAACCCCATCTCAAACAAAAAGGGCTGGGGATGTAGCTCAGTGGTAGAGTGTCCTTGGATTCAGTCTCTAGTATAATAATAGCAACAATAATAGGGATGAGGAGAAGAAGACAATGAAGCTCAAGTGGGAACCATAGGCATTTGGGATGCTCTTTATATCACTTGCTGGTACTTGTAGTACTTGTGAGAGCCTGATCAAATTTTTGTCACTTTCATTTGATGATGCAGTATTGCTATGGAGACCAACAATATGGTTTTGTGGCTCAGATGACACCCCGTTCATGGTGGACAGTTCAGTTTGTATGGTAATTCAGAGACCCATGGAAAGCTTTCAGTATCTTCTAGAGCCCAGTAGGAGGTCAAGAGCATTTTCTTTAAAAGAGCATAGTTATCATGGATGCTGACAGAGACCTTTTTAAAATTGTAAATGCCTGGGCTGTAAGTTACTTATAAGTGCCCATCAAAGGCTTCTAACAGCATCCCTATTTGCAACTCACACTTCTGACATTGCTGGATATGCTGAATTGTATAGATCATGCTGCAAATTAGCTTTCACAACAGGCCAGACCTGTTATAGAGCTGTCTTACCCTGTTTTTGTTGCTATAACAAAATACCAAAAGGTGGATAGTTTTTTTTTATTTTTTATTTATTTATTTTTTTATTTGCTTATTGATTCATTGAGCACAAATGGAGTACAGCTATTGTTTCTCTGGTTGTACACAAAGTAGAGTCACACCATCTGTGCATTCATACATGTACACAAGGCAATGATGTTTGTCACACATTCTGTTATATTCCTACCCTCCACCCTGAACCCACCCCTCCCTTCCCTCTATGCTATCTATCCTTCCTCCATTCTTGCCACCCTTCCCCCTGCCACATTATGCATCATCATTCATTTATCAGAGAGACCATTCGGCCTTTGGATTTTGGGGATTGGCTGATATCACTTAGCATAACAGTCTCCAACATCATCCAATTACCTACAAATGCGATAATTTTATTCTTCTTTATGGCTGAGTAATATTCCATTGTATATATATACCACAGTTTCTTTAACCATTCATCTACTGAAGGGCATCTAGGTTGGTTCCACAATCTAGCTATTGTGAATTGAGCAGCTATGAACCTTGATGTGGCTGCATCACTGTACTAATCTGATTTTAAATCCTTTGGGTATAGGCCAAGGAGTGGGATAGCTGGGTCAAATGGTGGATCCATTCCAAGTTTTCTAAGGAATCTCCACACTGCTCTCCGGAGCGGCTGCACCATCTTGCACTCCCACCAGCAATGTATGAGTGTACCCTTTTCCCCACATCCTCGCCAACACCTGTTGTTGCCTGTATTCTTAATAAAAGACATTCTAATTGGGGTAAGATGAAATCTTAAGGTGGTTTTGATTTGCATTTCTCTTATAACGAGGGATACTGAACATTTTTTCATCAATCTGTTGAGCTTATAGATCTTCCTCGGTAAAGTATCTGTTCATTTCCTTCGCCCATTTATTGATTGGGTTATAAGTGTTCTTCGTGTAAAGATGCTTGAGTACTTTGTAGATTCTGGAGATTAGTGCTCTATCTGAAGTGTGTGTAGCAAAGATTTTCTCCCACTCTGAAGGCTGTCTCTTCACATTGTTGATTGTTTCCTTTGCCGAGAAAAAGCATTTTAGTTTGACTCTATCCCAATCATTGATTCGTGCTTTTATTTCTTGCGCGTTGGGAGTCATTGTTAAGGAAATCTGGTCCTAGGCCAACGTGATGAAGATTTGGACCTATTTTCTCTTGTATTAGGTGCCGAGTCTCTGGTCTAATTTCTAGGTCCTTGATCCACTTTGAGTTGAGTTTTGTACAGGGTGAGAGATATGGGTTTATTTTCATTTTGCTGCATATGGATTTCCAGTTTTCCCAGCACCATTTGTTGAAGAGGGTGTCTTTTCTCCACTGTATGTTTTTGGCTCCTTTGTCAAGTATGAGATACCTGTATTTATGTGGGTTTGTCTCTGTGTCCTCTATTCTGTACCATTGATCTACCTGTCTATTTTTGGTGCCAATTCCATTCTGTTTTCGTTACTATTGCTCTGTAGTATAGTTGAAGGTCGGGTATTGTGATATCCCCTGCTTCGCTCTTCTTGCTAAGGATTGCTTTAGCTATTCTGGCTCTCTTGTTCCTCCAAATGAATTTCATGATTGTTTGCTCTATTTCTATGAGGTCCGTCATTGGGATTTTAATTGGAATTGCATTGAATTTGTATAGCACTTTTGGAAGTATGGCCATTTTGACAATATTAATTGCCTATCCAAGAACATGGGAGATCTTTCCATCTTCTCAGATTCTCTTTAACTTCTTTCTTTAATGTTCTGTAGTTCTCATTGTAGAGGTCTTTCACTTCTTTTGTTGGATTGATTCCCATGTATTTTATTTTATTTGATGTTATTGTGAATGTGGTAGTTTTCCTAATTTCTCTCTCAGAGGATGCATCACTTATGAATAAAAATGCATTGGATTTATGAGCATTAATTTTATATCCTGCTACTTTACTGAATTCGTTTATGAGTTCCAGAAGTTTTCTGGTGGAATTCTTAGGGTCTTCTAAATAGAGAATCATGTCATCAGCAAATAGGGATAGTTTGAGCTCTTCTTTTCCTATTTGTATTCCTCTAATTTCTTTGGTCTGTCTAATTGCTCTGGCTAGAGTTTCAAGAACAATGTTGAATAGTAGTGGCGAAAGAGGGCATCCCTGCCTTGTTCCAGTTCTCAGGGGGAATACTTTCAATTTTTCTCCATTTAGAATGATGTTAGCTGTGGGCTTGGCATAGATAGCCTTTACAATGTTAAGGAATGTCTGCACTATCCCTATTTTTTCTAGCGTTTTGAGCATGAAGGCGTGCTCTATTTTATCAAATGCTTTCTCTGCATCTACTGAAATAATCATGACTTTAAGTCTGTTGATGTGGTGAATTACATTTATTGATTTCTGGATGTTGAACCAACCTTGCATCCCCAGGATGAAACCCACTTGATCATGGTGCACTATCTTTTTAATATGCTTTTGTATGCGATTCGCTAAAATTTTGTTAAGAATTTTTGCATCTATGTTCATTAGAGAGATGGGTCTGAAATTTTCTTTCCTTGACATGTCCTTCTCTGGTTTTGGTATCAGGGTGATATTAGCTTCATAGAATGAGTTTGGAAGGGTTCCCTCCTCCTCTATTTCATGAAAAACTTTGAGGAGTATTGGAATGAGCTCTTCTTCGAAGGTCTTGTAGAACTCGGCTGTGAATCCATCTGGTTCTGGACTTTTCTTTGTTGGTAGGCTTTTGATGACTTCTTCTATTTCATTGCTTGAAATTGATCCATTTAAGTTGTGTATGTCCTCCAGATTCAGTTTGGGTGGCTCATATGCCTCTAGGAACCTGTTGATGTCTTCCAGGTTTTCTATTTTGTTGGAGTATAAATTTTCAAAGTAGCTTCTTATTATGTTTTGTATTTCAATTGTATCTTTTGTAATATTTCCATTTCCATCACGAATTTTAGTAACTTAGAGTTTCTCTCTCCTTCTCTTCATTAGCGTGGCTAAGGGTTTATCAATTTTGTTTATTTTTTCAAAGAACCAACTTTTTGTTTTGTCAATTTTTTGAATTGTTTCTTTTGTTTCAATTTCATTGATTTCAGCTCTAATTTTGATTATTTCCTGTCTTCTGCTACTTTTGGTGATGATCTGTTCCTCTTTTTCTAGGGCTTTGAGCTGTAGTGTGAGATCATTGATTTGTTGACTTTTCATTCTTTTATTAAATGCACTCCATGCAATGGATTTTCCTCTTAGCACTGCTTTCATAGTGTCCCAGAGATTTTGATATGTTGTATCTTTGTTCTCATTGAGCTCTAAGAATCTTTTAATTTCCCCCTAATGTCTTCTGTTATCCATGCATCATTCAATAGCATATTATTTAATCTCCAGGTCTTGGAGTAATTTCTGTTTTTAACTTTATCATTGATATCTAATTTCATTCCATTATGATCTGATAGTATACAAGGTAGTATCTCTATGTTTTCATATTTGCTAAGAGTAGCTTTGTGGTATAACATATGGTCTACTTTAGAGGAAGAACCATGAGCTGCTGAGAAGAAAGTGTATTCGCTTTTTGATGGATGGAATATTCTATATATGTCTGTTAAGTCCAAATTAGCGATTGTGTCATTGAGTCCTATGGTTTCTTTGTTCAATTTTTGCTTGGAAGATCTGTCCAATGGTGAGAGAGGAGTGTTAAAGTCCCCCAGTATTATTGTGTTTTGGTCTATGTGGTTCCTGAAATTGAGAAGGATCTGATTGACATACATGGGTGCACCATTGTTTGGTGCATAAATATTTACGATTGTTATGTCTTGTGATTTATGCTTCCTTTAAGCAGTATGAAATGTCCTTCTTTATCCCTTCTGACTAACTTTGGCTTGAAGTCTGCTTTATCTGAAATGAGGATGGAAACTCCTGCTTTTTTACTCAGTCCATGTGCATGGTATGTTTTTCCCCAACCTTTCACCTTTAGTCTGTGGGCATGTTTTTCTATGAGATGAGTCTCTGGAAGGCAGCATATTGTTGGGTCTTCTTTTTAATCCAATCTGCCAGTCTATGTCTTTTGATTCATGAGTTTAGGCCATTTACATTCAGGGTTATTATTGAGATATGACTTGTATTTCCTGCCATTTTAGCTTTTTGGGGGTTTTTAGCTTAACTTTATTTCTCCTTTGTTTGACTCTTTCTTTAGGGTATTTCCTTCCCATGTTGACTGAGATTGTTGTTTTTCATTTCTTCCTCTTTGAATATTTTGTTGAGAATGTTCTGTAGGGCAGGCTTTCTCTTGTGAATTCTTTAAGTTTTTGTTTATCATGGAAGGATTATATTTCATCATCAAATCTGAAGGTAAAAAAAAAATCTGAAGGTAAGTTTTGCTGGGTATAAGATTCTTGGTTGGCATCCGTTTTCTTTCAGAGCTTGAACTATGTTGTTCCAGGCCCTTCTTGCTTTTAGGGTCTGGGCTGAGAAATCTGCTGATATCTGTATTGGTTTCCCCCTGTAAGTAATCTGATGTTTTTCTCTCGCCACCTTACAAATTCTATCTTTGTTTTGTATGTTAGGTATTTTCATTGTATTTTGCCTTGGTGTGGATCTGTTGTAATTCTGTGTGTTTGGTGTCCTGTAAGTCTCTTGTAATTGATTTTCCATCTCATTCATCATATTTGGGAAATTTTCTGATATTATTTCATTGAACAGAGATTATTCATACCCTTGGTTTGTATCTCTGTGCCTTCCTCAATCCCAATAACTCTTAAATTTGGTCTTTTCATGATGTCCCATATTTCTTGGACGTTTCGTTCATGATTCCTAACCATCTTCTCTGTTTGACTTTGTTTTGAAGATTAAATATTTTGTCTTCGTTGTCTGAGGTTCTGTTGTCCAAGTGATCTATTCTGTTAATTATGCTTTCTATTGATTTTTTAACTTGGTTTATTGTTTCCTTCATTTCCTTGTTTCCTTCAAGGATTTCTGTTTGTTTTTTTCTCAGAACTTCTATCTCTTTATTGAAATGATTTTTTGCTTCCTGCAATTGCTCTATTAGCTGATTATTCATAGCCTGAATCTGCTCTCTCCTCACATCATTCTCTTCTGGGATCATTTTAATTATGAACATTCTGAACTCCCTTTCTGTCATTCCTTCTACCATCTGTCTTTGGGTTCTCTTGATATATCATCTAGTTTTATTTGGGATACTTTCTCTCCGTGTTTTCTCATGTTGCTCATGTATCTTCCCCTCTAGTAGTGCGAATCAGAGGGAATGCCGTTTTCCTGTAAAGACTTAGAATGTCCCTGCAGATTTCCAGTAACTCACCTGATGTTTGAGAGGTGCTTGATCAAGTGGTGACCCAAGAAAGCTGCTGTCCCAATTCCTCCAGTTTGGGAATGATCAATGCTTCTGGGCAGAGGCAGTCGCCGGAGCCAGAGACTCCAGGCCCTCCAGGCCAGACCTCCCAGGAGATGCAGTGCAGTGGCCAGGTTGACCAGAGCTCAGCTCTGCGGACTCAGGCAGTCCCAGATGGTCGCTCTCTGCCAGGGAAGCTGCAAAATGGCGCCGAAGGGTCCAAACTCACCGCTGGAGCCAGAGACTCCAGCCCCTCCAGGCCAGACCGCCCAGGAGATGCCGTGTAGTGGCCGGGAAGACTGTAGCTCTGCTCCGTGGACTCAGGAAGTCCAGGTGGATAGTTTAAAAGAAGTTTATTTAACTCTACATTCTGAAGATTCAAGAGCACAGTGAGAGAATCTTCTTGGCTTTGCTGAGGACATCACATTGGATGGCATTCAAATTGTGGGAACACATGACACATGTAGAAGATAAATTATGACGAGTCAGGAAGCAAGAGGCTGTTCAGGGGCCAGGCCTACTCTTTTTATAGCAGCCCATTCTCATGGGTATCAATTCATTTCTACCAGATGCAGTCCATTCCTCAGACTATCATTAATTCCTTCATTAGAGCTGTCTGCCCATGATCTAATCACCTTACAATAGGACCTGCCTCTCTAAGTTTCTCCCACCTCAACGCTGTAGCATTGGGGACCAATCTTCTAGCAATAAGTCTTTGGGTGCCACATTCAAATCATACCCGAATCATAGTAAGAGCTTCTTCTTGTAGGAACTACTCTAGAAAAGCAGTTTTTTTGACCACTGAGTAAATGGAATGAATTAACCTTTTCTAATGAGGAATTTGTTGCCTGCAAGGAATCCCACCCCACATTATCTCTCTTTCTTGGTCATAGGACGTGCAGGATGGAATGAGTTATGTTTATCTTATTATGGATATCTTGGCATGACCTACACATGACCCTAGAAATTGTACCGAGGTCAAAGATTCCTGAATTTCAGCTGGATTTAGTTCCCACTCTCTGACATACAAAGGTTTTTACCAGTTAATGTAGAGTAATTGCAACTTGTTCATCAGGTCCAGTAAGCATTATGTTATCAATATAATGGAACAAATGCGATATCAGAAGGAAAGGAAAGGTGATTAAGATGCTCAAGAACTAAATTATGACATAGGAATAGAAAGTTCATATAATTCTGGGTAGGAAAGTGAGTGTACTGCCAGCCATGCCAGGTGAAAGCAAAGTACTTTTTGTGGGCATGAAGAACGGGGATGGTTAAAAAGGCATTTGCCTGCATGCCAGCGACAGGGGATGAGTTAATTTTTTAAAGCAATGAAATCCCAGCTGGTATAACAGCATAATTGGAATCACTACCCAGTGAAGCTTACTATAATTTGTAGTTATTCTCCAAGATAGGAGAGCAAATAGGAGAGTAGAATGGGCATGCTGTAGAAATCTCCACTTCTGCATCTTTCAAGTCTTTGGTGATGGCAATAATCTCTGTAATCCCTCCAGCAATGTGGTACTGTTTTTAACTTGTTATTTTCTTAGGAAGAGTAGGTTATAATGGCTTCCACTTGGCCTTTCCTACTCTAATTCCCCACAGATTGGGAAAGCAATACTGAGCAGGGGTTCTGTCAGCTGCTGAGGGTGACTAGTCCAATTGTGCATTTTCACACTAGGGAAATAACCACAAGGTGATTTCAGGGACCTACCATGAGGTGGATTTGAGTTAAAAACTCCATTGATCATCTGACCTTCAGAAGTTCCTCCTCTGAATGATAGGCCACAGTGGTGTTTTGGGTCTTCTGAAATTAGTGTCAGTTCAGGGACAGTGTCCAGTAGTCCCTGAAAGTTCTGATTCTTTCCTTTTTTTCCAATGCTATTAAAAGTGTGAGGTCTCTGGAGGGAGGCTATGAAAAAGATTAAGAGTATAAATTTTTGTTAGTGTATCAGATTCCTTCCTCAAGGGACTGGACTTAGTATTCTGGGTCCAAAAAATGGCTTAAGACTGGGAATTGATTTAGGGGCCATGAATCTTTGGTTTTATGATTTGGGACATTTGTTTACTTAATCCAGAACTTTTCTGCTTATATAGATTAAGATAATTTAATAGGTCCTATGGTTTGAACCTTGAATGTTTTCCAGCAACCCTTGTGTTAAAAGCTTGGTTTCCAGAGTGGCTCTATTGAAAAGTGGTAGAATCTTTAGGATATGGGGCCTAGTGACAGATCCTATGTCATGAGGGCATGCTCTTGAAGAGGATTGTGGGACTCAGTTCTCTTCCTTTTCCTCTTTTCCTTCCTGACCATAAAGTGAGTAGTTCTTCTCCACCATGTACTCCTGCCATGCTATGCTTCCTCACCATGGGACCAAAGAAGTGGGGTCAATCAATAATATACTGGAACTTTTAAAAGAGTAGCAAAATTGGCCCTTTTCTCTTTATAAATTGATCATCTCAGGTACTTATTATAAAGACAGAAATCTGACTAACAGGTTTACTGATCATTCACGATTCAGGAGCCATCTTGGGACTGCAATGTGGCAGAGCCTATGGAAACTGAAACCCAGATTTGTGAGGTACTGGAAACCTTCAGGGGCACTCTAACTCTACAGGGTAGAAACTGTACTGCCTCAGATCCCCATGGCTAGATGGGAAGACACACAGACAACATGAAAAAAAAAAAAAAAAAAAAAAAAGCAATAAAGCACTCCAAACAAACCAGGATGCTCCAATTATAGAATCCATTGACTACACAGTAGAAGAAATGTCAGAGAAGGAGTTCAGAATTTACTTAATAAAACTGCTCCATGACTTAAAGGAGGATATAAAGAGTGAAATCAGAGCT
This sequence comes from Glaucomys volans, assembly GCA_020662805.1. NCBI lineage: Eukaryota > Metazoa > Chordata > Mammalia > Rodentia > Sciuridae > Glaucomys > Glaucomys volans. The sequence continues at coordinate 54,641 of JAJEJO010000527.1, read as the reverse complement.
GTTTCAGGAGATGAAAGATAACTTAAATAACAAGATGAACATCCTGAAAAGAAACCTAGAAGAAATCTTTGAAATGAAGGAATCAATAAACCAAAATAAAAATTGAATGGAAAGTAGCACCAATATAGGAGACCACTTGGAAGACAGAACCTCAGGCAATGAAGACAAAATATATGATATTGAAAATAAAGTAGACCACACAGAGGTGATGGTAAATTGTGTGACATTTCCTCACCCAGACACAATGCTTAAATAGCAGCTGCTGAAGCCAATGGAGTGGAGCTATTGTGACTACTGGGCTGATAAGAAGGACCACCAAGGCAATGGCACCATGGCAGGGTTCGAACTGCTGCTCCAAAAGCAACTGAAAGACAACTGAAAGGCAAACAAATGCAGAAAGAAATGTCTGAATTCATCTGAGAGAGGATAAAGGTTGAAGAAGAATATGCAAAAAACTTGGCTAAACTCTCTCAGAACTCCTTGGCTGCACAGGAGGAAGGCTCCCTGGGAGAAGCATGGGCTCAGGTGAAGAAGAGCCTGGCAGATGAAGCTGAAGTTCATCTCAAATTCTCTGCCAATCTTCACAGCAAGGTAGAGAAGCCCCTAATGAACTTTCATGAGAACTTCAAGAAAGACATGAAGAAGTGTGACCATCATATTGTTGACCTCAGCAAGCAACAGGCCAGCTGCTATGCATTGGTGGAGAAGGCCCAGAAAGCCCTCACAGAGTGTCAGAGAGACCTGGAGATGAAGACACAGTAACTGGAGATCAAGTTGAGCAACAAGATGGAGGAGAACATCAAGAAGGCACGGAGGACGTCCACACAGGCTGGTGATGACCTCATGTGCTGTGTGGACCTTTACAACCAAGCCAGTCCAAGTGATTTGAAGAAGTGGTGACCACCACTTTGGAGTGGGAGTGGTTGGAAGTGGAGAGGGTGTAGATGATCTGGCAACATTTGTGCCAGTACACACAGCTCTAGCATGAGATGGACATGTTCAACCAAAGCACAGTTGAGCCTGTGGACCAACTGCTTCAAAAATTGGACCTGGCCAAAGACAGAGCTTTGGGTCAGAGAGCACAAAACAGGCAACATTTGCCCTGTGTACATGGAGATCTAGACATGCCTGTACAGCCCCGGGGTCCTGCCCAGGAAAGGGGCTGGGTGTCCCACGGAGAGGAGATGGTAACTCCCGCTGGGTGAAGCTGCCCTCCCAGTGCCCTCCTGTCCACTGAAGTAAGAGGAAAGAGTTGGCGATTTCAGAAGGGTGATCTGGATGACCCAGCTGGGGGATCCCAAATATTCCCAGGCCAAGAAGACAGACCTGCAACCCTGCCCTTTTCTCCAAGACTGAAGCCTCTCCAAACCCCATGCTGTGCTTGTTTGCTCTGAGAATAAGAGGAGCTGAGGCTAGAACTTTGTGGTCCCTGCTAAGTTCCATAGGGGTTGTCCTCACACACTTGTGCCCTTGGATGCCCCAAGGCCCATCCTCCAGCTGGTCCCAAATATCTCTGGGGTTTTGGAAGATCAGGGGAAGGCCATCTCTGTCTCCAAGCCAACGTCAGGATCAGAATCATGGATAGAAGGTGCCATTAGCTCAACCTGCACCTAGAGTACTTTACAGCCCTCTATTTTTCTCATTGCATTCTAGGAGCCCAAATCTAGGAGCTTTTCTTGGCCACTTTTCATCCCCATGAGTCTTGGGAAGGCCTGTTTTCTGTCTTCCCAGACTAAACCTCCCTTAAGAGGTCAGGATGGAACTACCTCATTTGGCAAATTAGCCCCAAGTCAGAGCATTGAATTGTGGTTCCTATCAAATGAGGCATCATCTCTGAAATCTCTCAAAATCCCAATCCTTCCATTCCTCAGCTGCTTTCTCAAGGCAGTCCCCACCCCCACCCTGCCACACCTGCCCAGTCTCACTAGAGGGACCTTTCCAAAGTTCTCAGCTAGCAAGACCTCCTTCAGCTCTGTGCATATCCAGAGACTTTGAGGGATGGAGATCACTTCAGAAACCAGATGGGTTCTGTCTGCCACACTGTCCTGTTCAACACTAGGTTGCCCTGACCACCATTCTCCTGGGCTGCCCACCATGGGCTTCATGGGGCTGGGTGAGTTCCACATAGGAGACAGGTTAGGGCAAGTCCCTTTGTCATTCCCCATATGACTCCATCTGCTCATGCATGATGGGGCTTGGACTGCTGTCCCTTGTATGGGCATTGCAGACAAGGGGTTCATTGCTATCCAGGCATATCCTGCCATCTGGGCCTCCAACTCATCTGAACTTCCATAGCCCTGGGTCAACTGTGATTCAGAAAGCTTTTCAACACTGCCACTGGGTTCAGTCTTTCACTTTTTCTACTGCATCAGGCATGATCTCCATGATCTCCAGCCTGAGGGAACTGGGAGAAAAAATTGACATAGTGGGCAAGGAACAGATTCTAGTCAATCCATGCTCTGACAGTTCATCTTTCTTCATCTTTCCTATCAATGGCTTTGGACTTGACCCTTCCATCTCCCATGGGGGCAAAATTCTATGAGCACAATTCACTGATCTTTCCCTCAGTTTTACATGCTAATAATGGATGACATTAATCTTGAAAAAAAAAAAAAGAAATCTAACAGTAGACTTCTTTTCTATTTTGCCTCTAGGATCATCATGAAGTACTCACCAATACTCTAGGTCTATGTAGGTTAAAGTATTCTGATTTCTGCTTTGACTATACTGTCCATGAAGACAACTATGCTCACCTTTCCTGTAGGGTGGTGAAGTGTTGCCACTTGGTCCTTGCCATCTGGGATCAAATGCTCCCATTGTAGTTAGGTTTTACAATTTTAAAACCTATTGTGAGGTCTGTCTTATAGAGAATGATGACAGAACTATCTCTTCAAGGATGCTGGGGTCTCCATTTGCAAATTTATTTCCAACAGAATCAATGGACGAATTTGACTTTAGAATGGTATGAGAATGATACACATTCAGTAGAAACCATATCTCAAATTTAGAATATGGAATTTTGATCTTTGTCCGGGCTAGTGGTATGTGGTACAATAGTCTGTGAGGATGTTGGCATGTACTACAGTTCCCAGGGAGTCACATGATATGGGTAATAAACAGCTAATAATTCGTGGTGTGTGGTATTGCGAACTTATGATGTTCAGCAGGGTAGGTATATTCAATGCATTTTTGACTTACATAATTTTCAACTTATAAGGGACTTATTGATATGTAAACACATTTTAAGTGGAAGAGCATCTGTGTGTTTACATGTTGGCGAATGTGTGTGTGTGTGTCTGTGTGTGTGTGTGCACGCATGCATCTGTGTATAATCTCCCACTGGTCATTTCTTTGAAGAACCTCGACTAACACGTGGATGTACCAGCAGCAATGAATGAGAGTGTCAGCTGTTGCACATCTTTGCTAGAATTTGGTGTTGTCAGCATACATGGTATTTTTTATAATACAAATACAGCTAATCTGTTTGGTTACTCCTTATCACCACTTTTCATATTCACAGGATCCCAACAAGAGCCAGGAAATTTCTTGAAATAAAAGGGTTTAAATAAAGCACTTAATACATACCCATTCCTTAAAAGACACACACATTGATGACCCTTTTCAAAGCAAGTTACTACGGTTTTCTTTCTGCTTCCTTTTGTAGCTATGCTCATTTGGTGCTACTGCTTTTAACTTTTCCTCACTTTTTATCATTTGGTATGTTAGGGAGCCATTATTATTATTAAAAATGGATTACATATGTTGTTTCCCAATCTTCAACTTTTTATCGTAAATATATCAGAAATAGGAAAAATGTGAGTAGAGAATATAATCATCAATCTTTAAACCTTAAAATCTTATAATTTTCAATTAAATGTAATTGTACTATAAATAAATTAATGTTTTATATTAATAAAATGAACTTACTATTAATTACCAATTGTATTTTGCAAAGCTAAATATGAAATTAAATATCAAGTCCATCATTATTACATTTTCAAATGTTACTGTTCACTTTGCAAAATACTTCATCACAGTTATACTTGAAGAAATAATCCTTTGAAGAGTGAAACTCAATTATACACTTTGAGGATAGAACATGGATATTTTAAAGTGCATTACAGCCAAATAGGGAAAATATAAAACTGCAAGAGCTGCATATAATGTCACTGCAAAATTTCAAGTTTGATTATGGAGAATAAAACCAATTAAAATATTTTGCAAGTTATAGAACAAGTACTTACTATTTCAATAATAATAATGATAATAATAAATTATCTCATATTTGGTATTGTTTACTTCAAACACTCAGAAAGTTACATTTTTGACCCCACTGTTCAATATGTGGGAAGAACTGATTTTAAAATTGAAAAACAGGGATACAAACACTGAGTTCTATTTCAAGAGCAAATTTGCTTGTAGAGATTTAGCATTTCATAATATTTGTATTAATCTTTTTTATTTGAAAAATACTTCATCATTTTTTACAGCATTACTCATCTAAAACAAGTGGACCACACAACCAATAACTGAAAGAGAAAAAAAATTCTCCTTATTTTATTTTATATATATGCCAGTTCCACAAATCATTTTGTAGAGTTAATAAGGCTCTTATAATTTGATTAGACATATTATATTTGTATTAAACATCTCCACATTTAATAGTATCAAAATGTCATTGCAATGTTTAACTCATATATTGTCATATAGGCCATGGAAAATATGAAAACTTAAGTCAATGGAAAAGAAGACAACTAATATTTTTAAACATCTTTTATATGCCTAGACATCTTCTTACAACTGTATTTCCTTTTTTAATCATTGTGCAAAGTAAGGATGTGTCCATATTTTGTGAGAAAAGTGAAGTTCAGAGAGTGCTAAAACTACACCTGACTGTGGTGAATTTGAGGAATACTTTACTAGAAAGGGAGTAGAGAGAATTTGGAGTGCCTTACCTCCAGAAAGCTTAATGCTATTCATCCGGAATGGTAGTCATAGTATTTACATTTTTAACTCTCTTCTAAGAGATGCAGATTCTGTGAATAACCATACTTTGAGTAATTGCCTTTCTCAAAGCTGGACACACATCTACTTGGGGAGCTTAAACTACAGCCCCAGGCTGCTTACCCAAAGATGATGACTTAGTTGTTCATGATGGAGAAAGGGAATCAATACTTAAAAGTTCTCTCAGATGATTTTCATGTACACCAAGTTTGAAAAGTGCTAGAAAGGGCAACACTGGGAGGATAAAACTGTCAACGAAAGGACTGAGGGTGATTCAGTTACACTGAGACTAATGACTAATGTGGAGTGCTGGTAATGGTAATGTGGTAATGCTGATCATTGGAGGGTAGATAGACCCCTTTCTGATTTTCACACTTTCTTGAAAGAAAATAGGGATCCAACATTTTGAGAACTCTCTGATATTGAAATAGACAACATTTTCAAGTGAATTTTATAATGCTATGTGGATACAAGATAGAATGTTTAGGGCCAAATATAGCATAGCACATAAGACAGTTTGTACACTTTTGCTTCAGAGAATTTCCAATCAAATGGTCTATTCGTTCTAATTAGTGTCCAAAATGGTGTGTTGTTTCATGCAGTATGGCACAGAATGTTGAAAAAAAAAATTAGCGATACAAACTGGGTTGAGAGAGTGACCTTTTCTGTAATTCCAATGGAAGACACTTACCCAGATGAAAGTGGCTTGGAGACATTAAATAGCTACCAAACAAGAGGGATTTTTATTATTTTGAAACAATAAGACTTAACACTTGGAAAGCAACATTCTCTAAAATAAAAATTATTCTAAATGATTTGGGTTCTAATAATTTTGTCTCACCAACAGAGATTTCAACTTCATTAGATAGGATCATTCAAGATTTAACTTGCCTCTCCCTCTATCTGGAATTTTATATGTGTTCTTAACTCTAGGAAATTTTTTGCCCCACAGCTAATCAATGCATGGATAACTATGCACTAAAACACTATACATTTTATTACTATAAAAATTTCATGCTGTGTGTGTTCAAAACTAAATTTGCTGTGCTATAAATGATGATAACTCAACTAAAATATTATTAAGATTAAATATGTAAAGTTAAACAGAACTCTAAACAAAACATTTTGTTTATACTGTTAGAGCATCTGTTAGTCTAACAGACCCTTCTGTGTAATTATTGATGAGGTCTACATAACAGCTCTCTCACCACTAAATTAACTGAATTTAAAAAATACAGCAAATCTGTAATTAAAATATGTTTCAGAACTTTCACACACATGTGATGCAAAATGAATGTATCATTCAAATGTAAAGCATAAAAATGAGGATAATCCAGGAGTCATTCCATACCATAATAAATGCATCAAAAATATCTTCTCTCTTTTTACCTAGCATGACATTATAATCCTAATATTGCAGATGATATAAAGATTCAAGTGTTCCCATGGTGGAAGAGCTATGATATGATTTTATATAACATTAACTTGCACTTCATGCTGAGTTTCTTCCTACAGATCCTTTGGTTTTAATAGGGATTTTCTAACAGGGACTCAATTCTTCTATCAGCAGTCATATGACCCTGATGGCTTGTTCCTAATACTTATTTCTATATTCTCAAAATGCAACTCAGAAAAAAATGAAAGCTACAGCTGCCAAAAATGATTTACAGCAGGGGTCAGAGAGTCAATTACCTACAGGGTACAAGCAGGGGACAAAAATGAGGGAAGCAGAAATATATGTCCAGTCTACAGGTAGAACTACTCTGCAGGTAGAGAGCTGAGAGATGTCAAGCAGGATTGCAGGTCCTGTACTGAATATCACATGGCTCAACAGAAGCCAAGAATCGGGATTTTCATGTAAAATATTCTTAGTTTTAAGTGTTTCCAATCTATTGAAATGCTTTTTGATATAGTTTAAGTCAAATAAACCCTGGCAGAAAAAGGCAGAGATGACAACTAAGGAAGCAGAGATAAATTTCTTACAGAGGCTATCTTATAGAAAATACATTTTAGAAAATTATTATACAAATTACTGTATGCACAGAAGCAAGTTCCTCACTGAAAAGAGTCCCAATGTTGATTCAGCAAAACACATGTGTGAAGCTTGGGGACTGAAAAGAGGTACATTCCATCCATTTACTTGTTCATTTAGTGAATATTTACTAAGCCCTTTTCTAGGTGCTGGAAATAGATATTTTTTAAAAAGTTCTCTTTTTCCTTAGACTTTCCACTCCAATGAGGAGACAGCCATACAGATAGGCACATAATATGCTTTAAAACCCAACCGTAATGTAATGAATATAAAAAATAGTCAATTATATAAATAGCAGGGTTTTTTCATTGTAAGGTTTACTTAACCTTACTTAAGAAGACTCTAGCTGAGCACAGGGACAATGTCTGTAATCCCAACAACCAAGGAGGCTGAGGCAGGAGGATTGCAAGTTCAAAGCCAGTCTCAACAATTTAGTGAGGTCCTCAGCAATTTAGTGAGACCCGATTTAAAAACAAAAAATAAAAAGGACTGGGGATACAGTTCTATGAAAAGGCATCCCTGGGTTCAATCTGCTGTACTAAATAATAAAATAAAATAACATTATTTAATTCTTCCAGTTATTCTATAAAGAAGTAATGAATAAAAAGTTTTCACTTGTATTTTGTTTACTGCATGATTAAGAAATAGACTATTAAATCACAGACAGGGAGTTGAGTGGTGGTTGCTAGGGACAAGGGTGTAAAGGGAGTTATTTGTTAATGGATTTGGAGTTTCAGTTTTGCAAGATGCAAAATATTCTGGTGTTGGAAAATGATGATGGTTTCACAACAATGTGAAAGTTCTAAGTACCACTAAACTGTACAATTACATGGTTAAGATGGAATATTTTATGTTATGTGTTTCACCACAATAAAATAATTGAAAAAAATTTAAGGGAAGGAATTTAGCTTACAGACATCATCTGCAGATCCCTGGTTTAGTGCATACACTTCTGGATTATCTGATTCTAACCTAACATTGTTTTTGAGCTATTGTACAATCTGTAAGTTGTATAAAACTGATAACAATGCAAATTAATTCTTTTCTATGCATAATAATATAAATTTTGTCTACTATAGATTCTGTTGATTCCCCCCCACATGGACATATTCATTTTCATGTCAATATTCAAATTCATTTCAGTATTTCTTCACTGCACATACATTTATATTTCTTTAAATTTTCTTTTGAACTAGTTTTAATATATTAATTGGGTCTCTATTTTAATCCATTGAACAACATTCCAGGTACATGTTTGTTTTATAGCTATCTGAGACTCATAATTTTACTTATTTTTGGAGGGAACTGTCTATTAAGAGCTTGCATGTATTGATGCTCACTTCATTATAGTAGAAAAAGTTGTATTGTTAGAAATTTTTAATTGCTTGATTGTATATTATAGTATCTTTTCAGAGATAATTGTTGAACGGACCATTTCAAACCAAAACTAAATATTATGTTTTCATTTTTGAAACAATTATTGTGAACAAAATGTGCTATACTTGAAAGGGGAAGAGTCACAACAGAAAAATTCTGCTTCCAGCCATTCCCTGTCTCTCACGGAAGATAGTGACTTCAGTCTTCCCCTCTTCAATGATGAGATCCAATTGTTTTCTATCTGAATTGGCAGTTTTAGAATAACTGATTGATGTAATATCAAGTGTTGAAAAGTGCTCTAAAAAAAGGTTTCAGTAGAATAAGGGAGTGAAGAGTAGTGAGAGGCTGGGGCAGTGTAGTACTCCAAGTAGATCTTCATGATTGCCAAGAGACAATATCCATACACTTATCTATGACTTTACACCTTATTGAATTTTATAAGATGAAAAAAATAACTAAAAGAACAGAAGCTTTTCACAAGTATATGGCAGAGTGTTGGGGATTTAGCTCAGTGGCAGAGCACTTGCCTAGTGCGTGCAAGGCCCTGAGTTAGGTCCTCAACACTGGGGAAAAAAGGTACATGGCAATGCACAGCATTCCTCAAGAGCAACTACATAGTTTAGCATTTATATCAGTCTGGCATTACTTACAGAAGATAGATACACTTTATTTAAACTTGGTGAAGAAGTACATTTACTAAATGGAAATAAGTGTGTTTCGGATGTCCTGGGTGGTCTGGAGAGAGGAGCTTTCAGCTGGATGTGGAGGTTGGCTTCTTTGTGTCACACATAATGGGTTGAAAAGGGAGCTCATGATCATGCTAACATCAGGATGTTGTCCACTCAGTTGGGAGCTTCAGCTATAGCTGCTATCTCCAGACTAGCCAGCATCTGTGAAATCCCACTCAGCAGAAGAGAGGCTCAAGCACGCTGTTCTTTCCACTCCATTTAGTTCATTTTATCTGCAAATCCCTGTAAAGAATTCTTGAAAATGTACCTTTTGACTCTTCATCTCTGTGGTTCTCTCTCCATCAATTCTAGGCTATCCCTAGAAGTATTTCAGAATATATATTGATTAAGTTAATCTATCTATCCACCACTTTCCTCTCAAATTATTGACTGAAGTGGTGTTTATTCCAGCATCCATTCTCCTATTGTTCTGAAAAGCAAAGTGAATTTGTAAGGTTGAGGATATTAAAATTGCAAAATCCCACTCTTGTGACCCACTTCTCCTAACTTCTAATTTTTTTTAAGTATAATAGTTGCTGGCAAGGATGTGGGGTAAAGGTACACCTAATACATTTTTGGTGGAACTGCAAATCAGTACAAACAGTTTGGAAAGCAGTATGGAGATTGATCAGACTAGTGATGGAACCACCATATGATCATACTATCCTACTCCTTGGTATTTATCCGAAAAAACTGAAGCCAGCATACTATAGTGAAACCTCTTTACCAATATTACTAGCAGCACACTTCACAATAGCTAAGTTACGAAACTAGTCTAGGCGTTTGTCAAAAGACAAATGAGTAAAGAAAACAGTTAAGTTATGAAACCAATCTTGGTGTCTGCCAACAGACAAATGGATATATATGATAGAGTTTTATTCATTCATGAAAAAAAATGAAATTATATCATGTGCTGATTAATGTATGGAACTAGAAAATATCATGTTGAGTGAAATAACCCAGACCCAGAAATTCAAAGGTAGGATGTTTTCTCTTATATGTGGATAGCCTGTGAACATACTTTGTATGGTATCTACCACTTTAATAGGTTAAAGTGTGTTTTATGCCCCCAAATGCAGTTATCTAATTGAATATTCCATGTAATTCTGAAAAAATGTGTCCATTCTGTTGTTATATGAAGAACTTCACAAATACAAATTACAATTGGTTGTTTGATGGTGTTGCTCAGATCTAATAAATCTTCACCAATTTTCTGCCTGTTGGATTTGTCAATTAGTGATGGAGGGATACTTACGTCACAAATACAATGCCATATATATGTGCTTTCCTTTGTGATTCTATTAGTTTTGGTCTTGCATTTGATAACAGTGGTTAAAGATAGACATGTTAAAGATTATTATGTCTTTCTGGATAAGTTTTTTCTGACGTAATGTCCCTCTTTATTCCTAATGATTTTCCTTCTTCTGAAGTCTAGTTTACCTAAAATTCACTTGACTATGCCACTTTCTTTTGGTAAGTGTTCGAGTGGTCTGTCTTTCTCCATCATGTATCTGTACCTTTATATTAATAGTGATTTTCTTATAGAAAACATGCATTCTGTTCCTTTTAATTTAACTCTGATAGCCTCTGTCTTTTAATTGATTCATTTGAACCATTCATATTTAAAGTGATTACTGATGTAGTTGGATTAATAACCACTTGTTTCTCTATTTGTTGCTCTATATTTTATTTCTTCTTCTCTTTTGATACAATTTAAAATATATCATAAATTATCAAGCATTTTGTTTAACAATATTTTGATCTTATAGTTAATGGGAATAAACAATCTTCAATAATTTATAAACAAATTTGAGTCAAACCAGTATGTAGCTAATAATATGTAGATATGATTTCCTTAAAAAACTTTTTTGGAATAATTTTAATAAGGTAATTTCTCAGAGTTCTGAACATTATTATTATTTAAAATGCTGCAAATTTGTCCAGCTTCAACTTTGAGACTATGATAGATGTCCATAGATTTTTAAGAATCTTTCACCCTCCCAAAAGTACTACATTCAAGATTTTACATAAGATTCTTAACTTCCATGGTATTGTGTATATAATGTGGGTTATATTCTTAAACTATTTAAAATTGAAATCATGGTTTCCTCAATTATAAAGTTAAGAAAATGTATCAATTAATTATAAATTGTATAATATATTCATAATAGACTTCATTAAGCATTCTACTTTTTTTCTAACTAAATTAAGAATTATATGAATAAATGTAATTTACAGATGCAAACTCTTCAGTATATTTTCTACAAGATCTCAAATAACATTATTCAAATTTCTTATTCCATTGATTTTTGCATGTCAATATGTCTAATCTCAAAAGTCTATTTGATGTTCTATCAACTTCTCCCACATTTGAGGAAACAAGTGATCAGGTAATATTCTCTCAAAGATTGTGATTCCCACCTTACATAGGAAGGCTTATATTTTTAAAAAAGAATTGTTTAAAGAAAAATTTAGTACTTAGGTCATAAAATGGTTTTGCTGATTGTGAGTCAGTAAATTACCAATTGAATCTAGAAGGGAAAACACACACACACACACACACACATACAGATGCATAAATACTTATGTATTTATTTTTTCCCACAACTAGGAGATGATTTGAATGTCTAAGAATAAAACAGAGGCTAGTCTAGAGAAAGATCAATGTATTTATGTTTAAAAGATACTAAAGAAGATTTTTTTTTCTGTAAAATTTTTTTGGTATTATAAATGGCTTTATTGGGGTATATTGCATATGAAATAAACTGAAATATTTATTGTATACAACTGATTACTTTGGACATAATCATAAACTTATGAAACATCCCCTCAATTAAGGTGATAGATGTATATATCCTACATATATCTCCAAAAGTTTTCTTCTTCTGTAATTAAGGATGTATTTTATACCCTACATAGCTAAAAATGAAAGTCAGTCATAAAAACAATTTTTTGGAATGAGAATGTGACTAAATAGTTTGTAAATGCATCAATTAAAACATGCCTAAATCAATCACACATTTTTTAAATTTAGAGGCTTGTCAATAGACTCTATCATTTTAGGATGTTTGCTTCTAATTTTTGACGGAGACCACATAATTAGTAAAATTGCACAATTAGTTTTATCAAAGATTTTCTGTCTTTGCTTGTAGGCTAGGTAGAGGCTAAATTGGAATTTTTCAAATTATATAGTGGTTAGTTTTTTCTACTTACAAAGATATTTAGAAGAGTTTACTACCTCAAAATTAGATACTAGATATAGAATTTACATGAAATCATTTTGTGGTTCCTTTCTCAATATTACAGAATTGTATTGAATCATTTGTAATATAGTTCTATACTGTTTTAGTTATGGTACTTAAATATTACATCTTGAACCTTCATTATCAATTAAAGGTTACATTATGAGCTTATATTTTAACATCTATTTGAATTTATATTTTCAAAACTTCATTATTCAATTCTGAGATCTTTGAATAAACAAGAACTTGCTAAGAATGACAAGAAGGAAAATAATATTAGCAGAATCACAAATATCTATGTAAATGCTTATTCACACTCATATTTAAATCAGTTCGACACATTTTTTCTCGTAAGCCGATGGATTCAAGGTATTGTGCTTATCAACAGTGATTCTCAACCAGAGAGAAATTTTGTCCTCAAGGGTACATTTGGCCATGTGTGGAGACAGTTGGAGTGGAGGGTGCTAATATCACCAAGAGGGTAGAGGATAGGGATACTGCTGACATTTTAGAATGTACAGGGTATCCCCCCTCCCCAATAAATAATCATTCTTTCAAATATGTCAATATTGCTGAAGGAGATACAGTAAAATCATCAATAATAACTGGTTCCAGTTATCATGAAGATATTCTATTTATATCTCCTAATTCAATTTTCACACAACTCAAACTTGGCAATATTATAATTGTTCAAGAGACATAAGCAAATCTAATATATCATAGAAAAACATTCATTCATTTACAGATGCAAACTCTTCAGTTTATTTTCTACAAGATCTCAAATAACATTATTCAAATTTCTTATTCCATTGATTTGAACCATTTAATTCAAAACCAATATTATTTTATGAAACAAAACTCCTGGAATTTCAGCCACACAATTTTGTGGTGGTAATGTCACATTTATCATCCATTGCAACCATGTATAAATAAAAAAGAGAGTGAATAGTTTGCCAAATATCCATTTTTCCAGACAAAGAAGGGATGAACAGTGGATTTCTAAGGGTCATTTTCAGGCAAGAAAGCAATTAACTTCTTGAGCATTTACTTTATCATATATAGTTTATTATTATTGTGTAAATATTATCTCATTTAATCACATCTGGTGCCCTGTGAAATAGATATTATACTTCCTGCATTTCATATGAGGAGAATAAAGCTTAAGTAATATGGCAAAATATCATAGATGTAATCAATAGGAGAGTGGGCTTATATCCTACAAAACGTCTGCCTACAAAACATTAATACTACTTATTCTCTTTCTGTTTTTCGCAGAGATGAGTTATTTTATTGCTGGTACCAGTGGAGCACCACCCAGGGTGATGGCAATTACAATCTTAAAACAATGTATGTAATTCCCAAGAATGAGTATATAAATTATAACCTGGGAAGGGCAAGTATCATCATAATTAAAATATTATATCTTAGGAATGGCTTTGGCTACAATGAATAGAAAACTTGATTTATAGTGGTCTAAACAACAGTGGTTCCTTCAATACAGAAAAGACAGGAGGTAGGTAGTCCTAGGAGTATTGCAGTTGCTGAGTGCACTCTCAGACCTCACTTGGTACTTGTTTTGTTACCTCGGTCATTTTTTTATTGTCACAAGTCATTTGAAGAAACATCAAATGTTATATTATAGGAGTACAGAAAGCAGGAAAGAGTGAAACAGAAAGGACTTTATTTTCATGTCCTTTGAGGAGAGGTGTTAAAGAGGGAAAAGGCTTTTCAGAAAACTTAAAGTTTGATTCCATATCTTGGCTATTGTGAGTAATGTTGCAGTGAACATGGGAGTGTAGTTATTTGTTTGGTGTAATGATTTCAATTTCTTTGGATATATATATATATGCCCAGAAGTGGGATTAGTGGCTCATATGGTAATTCAAATTTTAATTTTCTGAGGAACCTCCACACTGTTTTCCATAAAGCCTGTACTAACTTACATTCCAACAAATAATGTAACAAGGGTTCCTTTGATCCATGTCCTTGCCAATATTTCCTATCTTTGGCTCTTTGATAATAGCCATTCACATGACCATTTATGAGATGATATCTCACTGTTGTTTTAATTTGAATTTCAATGATGATTAGTTAAAATCATTTTTCATATATATGTTGGCCATCTGCATCTTCAGAGATGTCTGTTTAGGTCTTTGGGGGCATTTTTAATTGTATTATTTGTTTGGTTATTGTTGGATTGCTTGCATTCCTTATGTATTTTGGAAATTAGTCCCTTATCAGAAGCATGGTATATAAAATTTTTTTCCAATTCATGAATTGCCTCTTTACTCTGTTAATTGTTTTCTTTCCTTTCCAGAAACTTCTTAATTTCATGCAATCTTATTTGTCTATATTTGGTTTTGTTGCTATTGCTTTTGTATTCTTAGTAAAAAAAAAAAAACATTATCTAGACCAATATCATGGAGGTTTCCCTATGTTGCCTATGTTTTTCTTCAGCAGTTTTGCAATTTAAGGTCTTGCATTTAAGTTTTTATTACATTTTGAGTTAATTTTTTTGTATAGTGGGAGATAGGGATCTAATTTTATTTTTCTGCACATGGATATTCATCACTTTATCACTTATTGAGGAAACTGTTCTTTTCCCATCTAAATACTTGCCACCTTTGCCAAAAATCAATTGATCATATATTTGTAGGCTGTTTTTCAGCTTCCTATCCAGTTACATTGGCCCGTGTGTCTATTTTATACCAGTAGTGTGATGCCACCAGTATTTTTTCTTTTTCTTTTGTTTGTTTTCCAAGATTGCTTTGGCTATTTAAGGACTTTCGTTGTATCATACAAATTTTATGATTTTTTTCTATTTCTATGAAAAATGATGTTACAATTTTGATAAGGATTGTATTGAATGTATAGATCATGTTGGGTAGCATAAACCTTTTTAATGACATAAATTCTCCCAATCCATGAAAATTTGATAGCTTTCCATTTATTTGTGTCATCTCAACTTCATCAGTTTCAGCTTAAGATGCACTTTTCTAAGTGAAAAAGCTAAAACTTAAGGTTATACAACTGGGTAACAGTAGAATGAAATGTAAATCTATATCTGACCAACACCAAAGCTAATATATTAATAATTATATAATTATAATGGCATACCCATTATCCATTATAATGACATATCCTAATAAGTGAAGACACACTAGGTTTGTATGCATGGATTGATATTATTGTTGAATTTTTTCTTTAATTTTCACATTTTCTTCATCATTATATCAAAATCATCATCTTGATTGTCATCAGTAGCAGCAGCAGAAGCAGCAGCAACACCTATATCTGCACAACACAGATTTATACTTGAAAGGTTAAAAAAAAAGTGCCCAGAAAAACCACTGTGGACACCGGAACTCATGCAAGAGATTTTTTATTAGGCAGATGAACTGCATCTGCCTGAAAGAGAAAGGAAAAAAAATGGGGAGAACATGGCCGGGGAGCTTCTTTTAAGCTCTGGAACTTCGATGATAGGGCCAACTCATGAAATTCAATTTTGGTGGACTAGGGATCAGCCAATGGCTGGCGAAGACAGGCCGACAAATGAACGGACCAATAGCGGGCTAGCTACAGGGAAGGGGCAGGGGAGCTGTCATCCCCCATCACCTTCCCCACAGGTGTGTCCTGCACCCAACTGCCAGGGAGGGAGCCCCACGAGGTTGGCCCTGGGCTGGTAGGCAGTCCAGGCAAGGGTGGGACTGCGGGGCAAACCCAGCACTGGCCTTCTGCCTGCCATGGGGAGCTGAGAGGTGGGCGGGGTCAGGCGAACATTGCTACTCTGACAGCCCCAGTTGTATCTGCCTGACAGGCACAGTCATTACAGCTTTTCACATTACAATACTGACATTAAAATTCAGAGATTCTGACTGTCTCTCAGGATTGCTATCACTTTCCCCTAAGCCTCTTATTATTATTTAACATTTCCATTCCTCTGCCTCTACCATTTTCATTGACCACATCTATGTAGCTTGCCCTCCATCTATCTCTTCCACATCCTTATATCAAGTCCCTCACATCAAAACAAGAACAGATTTGCTTACAGAATATTTTAACATCATCTTTCATCCTTTTCTTTTCTCTTCTCTTCTCTCTCTCTCTCTCTCTCTCTCTCTCTCTCTCGTGCATACACCTCTTGTTACATTCTGTGGGCAAACCAGTAAGTGTCATAGCCTTGAAACTCTTGCTAATGAGAATATAGAGTACCCAAGGTAGTTGCAGAAAGACTATTGTTTTCAGGTTTGGAGTTAGATACTGAAGAGATTCAAGTCAGGAGAAATTAGGGTGCAGAGAAGAATAGCCAGAAGGGACCTGGAGAATGTGTATTAACCTACATAACCTGGTACCTTTTACAGCCAATAGCTGTCATTCAACACACAATTGGATTAAATTAAAAATGTGAAAAAGAGATTAGACTAAATGAGGATAAAATGTGTCAAATCTGATATTAAAGTATTATATTTAAGTAAACAGCAGATTAGGAAGCTGCTGTGTGCTGAAAAAGGTTGAAAAGGTTTGCTTATAGAAATGAGAAGTGTGAGTTTTCACCTCTTTGGAATCAAATGAAGAGAGGATATAATACTTTCCTCATCTGCTGTATGAAAACAAAGACTGAAAAAAACTCTCAACAAAGTAGGAAAGGCAATAGAATTGTAGAGAAAGGAAAGTGATGTAAAAACAATGGAAAAATAGAACAAAACTTATGTAAAAGTTTAACTGAAAAAAAAATGTTCAGGAGAAAGCATAACTCTTAACATTTAGAATACAGAACCTAATTCTGGAAATACTGCCTTTGATCTTGAAGGACAAAACATGATAAATGAACACCTTATAATTATATTTATAAAATTTTGCTTTATAATTATATTTATATAATCAAACTTAAAAATCATGTCTACATTGGAATTTAATTTATTTTTTGCTCATTCATATTTCAAATTGGATCCTGGCAACTTTTTATGTT
Organism: Glaucomys volans; assembly: GCA_020662805.1. Taxonomy (NCBI): domain Eukaryota; kingdom Metazoa; phylum Chordata; class Mammalia; order Rodentia; family Sciuridae; genus Glaucomys; species Glaucomys volans. The sequence continues at coordinate 37,289 of JAJEJO010000527.1, read as the reverse complement.
GACATATATTTATTATATGTAAATAAATATATCTATATATTTATTATATATATATATCTTGAGTTTAGATGTCTTAAAATTATTTACGCTGCATCAAAATTTATATTTGGATAATTAAAAATGAAATGTTTCTGGGATAATTGGAAATTTATTCTCAATTCTAGGAAATCTGTAGAAAAACCACCCTGGTTTTGTAGAATTATTGAAGAAAGAGACTAGAAGTGGTCTCTGTTCGTGTGCACACCTTTAAAAAAATTTCATCCATCTGTAGTTACCAAGTATTAATTTGATTCCTTCTTTTTCATTTTGAAGCACAGCTCAAAGCACCAAACCCATTCTCCAGTGATCAGGACAAAAGTAGGTTAGTAGAGTGAGTTGCTAGGAGACCAATGCCAGCGTCATCTATGACCTTGTAGGATGTAAAAAATAAGTATAGATTTATTGAACTCAGTGGCACATTGTCTAAGTCCTCTGCTCTGGCTGTCTTATTTCATTTCTGTCTATCTCAGTGTTTTCCTCTTTCTCTTCTCTCCTTTTCTCTCCCACAAATGTGAACACATAGGGTCATACAACTCCCTAGCTTGAAACCTCCTAATTCCTCAAAGTTTTCACTTTTCTGCATTTAACCACACCATTGTCTCTTAGCTAACAAGAAGCTCTAACAGCAGTGTCAGCAAATCCTGATCCTTTTAAAAGGCTGATTCTTCATACCATCGCTGTAAGAAATACAGAAATCCGTTCTACTGGGAACAGCATTATGAAAAATGTATAAACATCATAAAGTAATTTTGCTGTCACATTCAAAATGTTTTCTCAAAGTTGCCTCCACTGTTTTCACAGTTGAGGTGGCTTAGGTTAAATAATCGTATGCAGGAGAGAACTCTAACATTCTTGTCATCTCCTTGGCATATTTTGTTTTGAAATCGTTTACAGTATGGATTTCATGGGAAAAAATACCAATAGAGAAATTTAAATTTAAAAATATCCTGGTATCCCAAAGCATCTATGTTATCACTTTTGTAGATTTTCTTCTTCTCTAATAGACAATATTACACTGCAAATAAGTGGGTGATGTGTGTATTTTGTAGGAAGGATAAGGTACAATCCTTTTCTCCACAGGTTACAGTCTTTCTTGGAAAGCATACAAAATTGCAGACCCCATTCCATCTATAACAAAAGTTCTATATTTTAGATTTGTTATTATCTTTGGATAGTTTAATTGTTTAAAGAAGAAAAAAGGAAACTTAAATGGATGTGGATATGTAAATATATCTCACCAGTACAAATGTTGGCACTTTTGTTAACTATCAAGTAAGAAAAATACAATTTCAATTATGCCGAACTCTAATTTATTTCCAAAATCACTGAATGGTGTTATCAAAATGGAGCCAGGTTATTTAAATAAATTATAAATCGTTTTTTGTCAGAGTGAAAACTTGTTTGTGACTGTACGAAGGGAATCTGTATAATACTTAATATCCATGATAAGTTGGATAATAGAATTAAAAATGGGGCTGGGGTTTTGGCTCAGTGGTAAGAGGCACTTGCCTTAGCATGTGTGAGGCACTGGGTTCAATTGTCAGCACTGCATGTAAATAAATAAATAAATAAAATAAAGATCCATCAACAATGAATAAAAATATTTAAAAATAGAACTAAAGTAACTTTTTATACTTCCTATTTTTACTACATCTTAAAAGAATGGTTAATGTTCAGGATAATAGACAATAGTTACTGAAAGTTGTTATATACTGCTTACTGAACTTCTAAGAAAGAAAACATAATCCATCAAGTTTCTAAAACCTGGGAGGGCACAAAGATATTCATGAGAATTAACTTTTTTTCAATCAGTATATAAATTCACTCTTAGAAATGCATTAGTCTCATTTTCTCTTTGCTTAAGTCAACAGTTGCTCATAATTACTGACATACCATTTAGGGCAGTGAAGTTGTACTGTTCTATATAAAATTTAGTGGTTTTTCTGTAAGTCTGGCAAGAGGTTTTTGGAATTAGTGGAAAGAAGGTACATGTTAGTTAAAAATGTCAAGCCCTAAGAGTTAAAACCAAACTTTATGTGGCATAAATTAAATTTAAAATGAAGGAAGCAAGGAAGAGTTTGCTGACTAGATATAAGAAGAGTTCTGTGATTATTTTAGATATAATCAAATATATGATCCAGGAAAGATTCTCAAAGATCTCTCTAGAAATATGGGAACAGGTTCTAGGGCAAAGAGCAATTGTGCAATAAGACTCTGAATGAGGCAGCAGAATTATGGGAAAAAAGAGAAGTAAAGGACAGAGTGAAACCTCTGGGGCAAAGCTGTTGACCAATTAACCTTATCACATCTGAGAATGCATATGCTTTCCTTGCTTTCTTGAGTTGCTGATGAAAGAAATGCAAATTACACTTCAAAATGTAATAAATACAATGTGAAAATAATTACCCTATGAAGTACGTAGAAAGATTATTGTAATAAAATTAAAATGATAGATACATACATTTGACATTTAATTTATTAACCAAAGAAACTCCTGAATGCTTATTATGTGCTAAATTTCTTTACATCTGACCTCTGAGTTTAATAGGGGAGCATGATTTGTAAAAAGATAATTGCTAAGCAAAGTAACAAAAAGTGCTAACAAATGTAGGAAAGATTGCTGTGGTAGCAGGCTGGATTTGCTCATAATTGGCATATACATTATTATTATGGTGGTCCCAGTACATGTTTGAGATATTCCATAGAAACTAATATGGTACTTGGGATTTTGCATATTGTGAAGCTCTATGAATGGTGATTTGGTTCTAGTTCATTTTATAAAAAGAAAACTGAGAAAGTGATCCTAGAAGACTGCTATTCACATTAAAAATCATATCCACTGCAAAAATTTTTTAATCCTCCCCACAATTCATTTATAGAAATGCCAAAATGATTAGAATAATTAGAAAATTGATCTGGTGTACCATTGCCAGGTCTATTTCAGGCCAGGCATCAAAACATTCACACAAAATCAGTCAGAGGAAATACTACGAAAAATAGAATATGCCTCTGGTATAAAGTTCTAGCAACCAGAAGCACTCAGGATAGCAAAAGTACTCTGTTTCCCCTGAATACCTGCACGTAATTTGTACTTTGATTCAGTGAGTCCCCAAACTCTCAAAGGTATACAAAACGTAAAATATGACTGCTGTCTTTCGGATATTATCTCTGTGATCTAATAGGCAAGCTCATTTACAATTATGTAAATGACTTAACATCACTTTTGTTTTCTTGAAGTTTGCAAAGAATTTTGGGGAAAAATAATAAGTTACCATGGATGCAGAGGGCTAAACAAGATAGTTTTCCCTTCTTAACATATTTTCTGTAGTAACTAATCATTCAACTATATTTTTCTGATCCAAGGTATAAGTATGAAGTATCATAGAAGTTGCTCTCTCTTCTGAGTATTTTTTCCATGGTAAATTATTTATAAAAGAAAAATCTGAGAGCAATGCTTTTTTTTCCCTTCATTCCCTCTAACTCATTGGTGCAGCTTCCTAGAATCAGAGCAAATAAAGAACACTAGGAAGAAATATATGCTATTAATATATGCTATTATTTTCCTGTCTTCATCCGTTTCAGGTCTTAACCCTTTGGGATGATCAGAAGTTTTTATATTTCTCCAGAAAGCCTCCCAAACACTCTGTGATCAATAGGATGGCCATTTGAAATGAAAAATGAAATTCTGGAATATTTCTGACAAAGTAGCAGAGAATTTTTGTAAAAGTAAAAGGTCTAAGAATGCTTTTGAGTTGTAAACTTTACTAAATCATAAACAATGCTTGGAAAACTGAGGTAGAACACTACACTAAGCCTGTTCAGGTAAGTGAAAAAGTACAATTCAAGGCAGTAGAAGGAGGTGGCCTGCATATAAAGAGAATATCTCCGGGTTTCCTATAGTTGTTTCTTACTGAATTAGCAGACCCTGACTATTATCTTCTGTGACTTCCTGATAGGTCTCTAGGTATGTCAACTCTTGGAAAGGCTGATGATCCTGCAATCTCTGAGATAAAGTGGGTCTTGTATATAATTGAAACATTTAAGGATGTCTTAAATGGCTGCCTCCGAGCCTACAGGGAAAGCATACCAATATAGGCACGATGTGAGCTAGCCCCAGTGGTCTGGTTAATAAAACAAAGGACATTGCTGAAAGTTAGTTATCAGAGACCTTAAAAGCATTGCACAACATTGCATTATATACAAGAACCGTTTTAACTTTAAAACCACAGGATTAAGCAACCCTAGAAGGTTTAAGAAACTTAAAAAAGCAAAACAAAAACCCAAGAAATTCACAGGGGTCTCTTTGGGTGCCCTATTGATTCTGTTAATTCAACAAGGGGTAATTGAAGAAAGTTACTGGACACATTTAAAACTCCCCAAAGCACAAGGTTTCTATCAAATACTAGCCTATGGGCAGAGGGTCTACAAAAAGTTTTTTAAGTTTGCACAGCAAAATGAGAATTGAAGTTTTAACCCTCAAAGTATTTAAATCCAGCACATTTGATTCACCAAAAGGCCAAAAAAAAAAAAAAAAAAGTACTTCTAAATCAAGTAGTTTTTGCCGATAACAAATCTACAAAAGGATGATTTAGTTTCTCTTGTACTAATCCAAATAAGATACAATTCTGCCATATGATGTTGCTTAAAAAGAGAAGCAATTGTAATATGTATTCAAAAATTAAAGTCCAGTAGAAGCATGTAACTATTGTTTTAGTTGCACCTTTGTAGTTAGAACACACTTTTTAATTATATAAGAAGGGCTTTTTAGCCGGGTGCGGTGGCGCACGCCTGTAATTCCAGCGACTCGGGAGGCTGAGGCAGGAGGATCACAAGTTCAAAGCCAGCCTCAGCAACTTAAGCAACTCAGTGAGACCCTCTCTCTAAATAAAACACAAAATAGGGCTGGGGATGTGGCTCAGTGGCCGAGTGTCCCTGAGTTCAATCCCCAGTTCCAAAAAAAAAAAAGAAGGGCTTTTATTTCTTTTGTGAGTTTGTAGAGTATTTTTGTTAAGGCTTATTATTTAAAATGTTTTCTTTTTGCTTTCTGATTATTAGGGATTCATGAGGTGCTAATGTTTAACTGTACTCCTACATTCTGAACTCTATTCAAGTTGAGAATGACTGCAAAAATTAAAATAAGAATTAAAATGTAATACTTCTTATTTAATATTTGTTAGGATCATTGTAGATGAGAAAGTTTAGACGGTGAGAACAAATTGCTACTTCCTGTTCATCAGATGTCTTAGTCTGCTTTCTGTTGGTATAACAAAATACCTGTGGCAAAGTAATTTATGAAGAATAGAGGTTTATTTAGTTCACAGTTCTTTAGGTGGGAAGTTTAGAACATGGACCTGGCATGCAGTAAGGCCTTCTTAAGTGCATCATAGCTTCTTAAGTGCATCATAGCTTGGGGCAGAGGAAACATGTAAGCTCAGATCTCTCTTCTTATAAAACTATGAGTCCCATTATAGGACCACTTCCTGATAACATTATCTGTCCCAATGACCTCCTAAAAATCTCCATATCATTAACATGAATTTAGTTTTAACATAAGGTTTGGAGGAGACATTCAAATTATAGCATACTGCTTTCCTAACTAATCACTGGGGATTGTTTGAGTGCTGGATATTTTGAGCAGAGATTTCACCTTTACATGGAAAATAATGCCCCAGAATACAGAAAGCCGGCTCTGAGAGAAGCTTGATCTTTTAGTTCATGTGGTGGGAAAGAAGTTAAAAACCTGATAACAGAGGGAGAGAAAAACAAGCTGAGGCCAAGAATATGGGTCACCTGGGAACTGTAACCTTTGCCCCAATGTGTCAATTAGAAAAGTCATTGTTCTTCCCATGGGAGGAGGGAGTAAGAAGAACGGAGAAAATGATGGAAGTCTCTTGTTTAATACTTACCTAACATGATGGAAGAACTGAAAAAGAAAAAATTATTACTTTATAGGTCAAGGAAGGGAAAAGAAGAGTTACCCTAGCTTTTATAAATCTCGTCTTATCCATAATGAATGGGCTACATGAAGTCATGAAGAGCTGCAGAATGCATATTTGGTCTATATGGACATCTGTCTTCTAATCCCCACTTCACATACAATTTGAATAATACAATAAGTAAAAAGGAAATCTTTTGGAAAATAAACTTTGTACATGTTTAAATTATGAGGTACTGCTGGCTCTTAGTGCCAAGCCAAACATTTTATCTTTAATTTTTTTCTAAATTTCTTCATTTCAGGATGTTTTTAGTTTAAAAAAGCAACTTATTCATTGGAGCAACTTTTTGAGACTAAAAGCAACAAAAGTTAATTGAATGTGGTGGCGCACACCTGTAATCCCAGTGGCCTGGGAGGCTGAGGCAGGAAGTATCACATTTTCAAAGCCAGCCTCAGCAACTTAGCCAGGCCCTAAGCGACTTAAGTAAGTCCTATCTCAAAATAAAAAATAAAAAGGACTGGGGATGTGGCTCAGTGGTAAAGCATCTCTGGGTTCTATCCCTGGTACAAAAAAAAAAGAAAAAGTAAATTTTCATTTAAGGTATATAATAACAATATCTGAAGATTGGCTCAAGATAGGCAACTAGTTAATGTAGGTTCAAGCTAAATTTATACTCACATATGTACAAATGCATCCATTTTTTATGTCATGCGAATGGACCCAGGGGAAAATTGAGTGGACATCTCTCAGTCTCATTGTATGCGGCTAAGGCGGGACTATTAGTAAAAGGCTTCAAGTTTGAACATTTAAGTGGATTCTCTGGATCTTTAGAGACATATGGTCTGAAAAATTACACTGCCTTCTAAGAGAATTTTTAGTCTCTGAGAATAGATCAGTATTGGCTCCTTTTAATTCCTATCTTCTGTCAATTACTATATTCAATTAACTTTTGTTGCTAATTTTCTTACAAAGTATACAACAATCAGTCACATGGAAAAATCAATGAAAATTTCTGTGTGATGTTATCCAGGTTAGCAGCAACTCCTGGAGTTTTCTTCTTATTCTTGCCCAAACAAAACTCTCGTATACACAGTTCTGTACACCTGCATGTTATGCTGAATTTTCTACACAAGATGAATTTAATTGGCTTATTGTTTGCCTGCTATAATTATTTTTATATTAATATAATTTATATATTTTACTTTTAAAAATTTTGCAAATTTTCCCTAAAAGAAAAACAATTGTGTGTGTGTGTGTGTGTGTATGTATACACACCCTTGATATTTGTCAGGATTAAATTTTATAGGTGTGGAATAATATAATCCTCCCACAGTTTAGGTTTCCTTCTTCTTTTACTCTCTGTGCCTATCATTAAAGTTTTTCAACTTTTGCAAGATTAACCAGAATGTTTGTTAAATATTAATATTGTTTTCTACCTCAGTTAATATGTTGTGATCACTTTGCTTTCATCACCTTGATATACATGCTCCCATGTCTAAAGTGATTAATGAAATAAGATTCTGTTCCTCATTAAGATTGAGAACTCTGTCCCTGGCATCATTTTTTCCATCAGAATAATATCTTTTTGGTCCAATACTATCATAATTTAAGGAAAATTTACTTAAATTAATTCGCATATTCTATAAGATATGCTTGTGTATATATTTGTATACATATGCGTATATTTGTGTATGGAGATTCATATATATATACATGTATGTGTATATGTATGTATGTATGTGTACATGTTCAGATCAACCTACTGTATCAAGAGGAAAGATTTATAATATCTCTCAATATGCCAATGGCATGGCTATATAATTTTTTTCTAAAGAAATGATTTGTGTCACCTTTATAAACCCTAATGGGTGCCAGCAATAGATGATATACTTTGAAAAATTTTTTAAAGGCAGAAAAGAAAGTAAGATTGTAATGATTGATATATAGCATAGAGGAAATCACAGATTAAGCCTCAGGTGAGAAGGCTGTAACTGGATGTAAGGGATCCTGAAAATGCACTAAATTTAGAGTGAACTTGAGGAAGAGTGGCATGACCTTGAGGAATACACCAGCAAGCTGCTCTCTAAAGAAAGTGGCAGATGAAGAGAGGAGTAGCTGAATTCAACACAGAAAAGTCATTCAGTAAAGGCAGCTGTACAGCTGTACTCAGGGGTGAACACTGCGAAAGTGCTGCCTTGGCGTGTAGTCCATCTTAACCTTGAGAGTCCCCAGGCAATAGCCTTTCTTCTCTCTTGCCTTCCCATCCTCATAAAGAGGAGCCCAACTCACAGTAGGAATCAGTCTTATATCCTTCTCATTTGTCTTCTATTTGATGGAAAATTATTTTGGGTAAAGTGTTGAAAGAAACATATTTAAGGAGATAAAACAATTGACTGAGGAAAATGCAGGAAATAAATGAGGTTAAGACAATGTATTACCAATTATAATTAATATCCCAACAAATAGATTAGAGAATATTATATTCATAATACAGGACTAAGGTATTTGAAATAAAGAGCATATATAAAACAAGAAGGAACAATTCTTGTTTTTTCAAAATATAATTGCCAAAAATAACTAAAAATAGAAAGTCTGACTGTTATGACAGACCTTGAGGTCTATTGTAGAAAAAAATAAGAAATAAATACACTAAGAAAAATCCACAATTAAATACATTGTTCTGAAATTTCAGATACTTAAATGTAAAATTCAGAATCTTTTAGAGAAAAAAATCAGGGTATCCATAAAGACAAAATTTTCACATTAGTATCAGACTTCTAAGAATGGGACTAAATGCTAGAAAGTAATTAAGCAAGACAAATTCTCAGAATTGGAATCTGGAAACTATGAATTAGACATGAGGGCAAAAATGAACGTTTTTTTAGCTATGCAAAGACCAAATGTTTTGTCTGTACAAGTCTTTAAAAATTACTTAATGCCACGGTCTAGCAAAACAAATAAAAGAGAGACCCAGTAAAAAGGAAATTATCAGATCCAAACATTAGACATAATCTGCAATTTTATTATTTGAAAACAAATCCCAGAAGGACAGCTATGCAACTGATATAGACTTTTATGTGTTCAGACCAAGCAATAAAAAGAACCTTTTAAAAGATGCCATTTTGGACTGATAGGGGAAAAAGATCAAGAGACTTTGACACCCTGAATAATAAGATGAATCTGCAGTTCTCTTCCATTCAAAGAGAAATAAAAAAGTGATTGGAACTTACAGGAAAAGAAGGACAAGTGCGTCATGGTTCAAATATGGAGCAAACTAAAATGTTATATGTGATGAAATGTAAAGAAAAGGAATCTATTTGATCTTGATGCTTGGAAGACTCTATGTTGAGTGGCACAGAGTGTATGAGCCTGGAACAGTGCCCCAGTTTCTGAACCCACTAATTCTAATGAATTCTTTAGAGATCAACATGTACGTTGTCAAAATGTAAATGACTAATGCTTTTCAATGATTTCAAATTACTTTAGCAAAATTCCAGCAGATTTAATGCACCTGTTTTGAACTTTGATAAGAGAAGAGTGTGCAGATACTGAGAGTGAGGAAAGAGGTGTTGGCAGAAAAGTATTGTCATTTTTTCGTCTGATGTGGTAGGAAATCAACATGCACCCTTTAAATTTGTTGAATATAAACTAGAGAATACATATTTTAGTTAAAATTTTAAAACTAATTATTGACAATGGAAATAATAGTATAATAAAAATCTGAGAGTAGGTAGGTTAAAGAGAAAAAAGATATTTTAATAGGATAATAACTACATTGCATAGCTAGAAATAAAAAATAAGTTTTTTAAAACTTATCAACCAATAAATGTAAGTCTATTATTTATAATTATAATAGAGACCATAAAAAAGTAAAATGGAGAGAGCAAAAAGTGTTTACATCTCCATAAGAAATTAGCATAAAGAGGTTTTGCCTATTTTTATGTAATTTTGGAGGGGTTCTGGGTATTGAACCCAAGGGAACTTAACCACTGAGCCACATTCCCAGCCTTTTTTAAAAAGTATTTTGAGACAGTCTCCCTAAGTTGTTTAGGGTCTTGATGAATTGCTGAGGCTAGCCTTGAAGTTGTAATTCTCTGCCTTAGCCTCCAAAAGTCACTGGAATTATAGGAGTGTGCAATCATGCCCAGCTACTTCTTGGCCTATTTTTAAATGAGTTTTCTTTTAAAATTTCTGTTATGATTTATAATATGAGTTGAAAAGAAGATACTAACGAGCTTCACTTGGGAAGTTTCTCAAGGGTTAAACCCCAATCTCACAGATTTTTAAATTCTGAGTAGTAGAAACTTTTGACTCCTACTGGATTAAACCATAAAGACATTTATTATCTCAACCCAAAGTCTATAGAGAGAATGAACATCAAAAAAGTCACTTCATATAGTTGATTGATTTTTCAGCTTACTTAAGCAGCCCAATGATGCAATGAATGTTATGATTTCTTTTCATTTAAATTCTGTAAACTTTTCAGTAATTTAGGTTTGCCCTCAGTGTGATCGGCGGACAGATTTCACTCCATGGAAATGTTATAGGCCAGGCTTTATGGGCAATGACTAAACAAACTCCATTTTGCTCTGAGACTCCATGTTATGTAGGAAATGCTTCTCCCATGGAACACCTTGCCTTTGTATCCATCAACAGTTGCTTAGCATGACATGTTTGGAAACAAAATGACAATTCTTATATAGCGAAAAATTGTTCTCTTTTTGATTCTAAACAATGTACCATGTTAACGGGTGATGTCAACCATGATTTAGATGTTAATAACCATTCTTTAGCTTGTACTTAGGTAAGGTCATTTTGACACACTTCCCCTTCTGCTAATGATTTCAGAGATCATGCTGTTAGTTTGTAATTTTAAATCATAGCAACAGACACTTATGATTGATGTACCCCCTGCAATCCTATGGTCGGGGCTGTTCTCCCAATAGCCATTTTTGGGGCATTGTGTCAGACAGTGGGATGGCTTAATACTCTCAAATTTGGACTTCTCAGTGTGATTGGTCTGTTCTTAATTGTGCTCCATAATACTCAGGACCTATCCAGTTGCAAACTGGTTGTAGGACTCCCAGATACCCTATCCAAAAATTGCAGTGCCTTAAGAAGAGGTCCTCTGTGTTCTCATTATTCTTTGTAAGGTGTGAGGAAGTATTCTCCAAAAGATTTGTTTTTATCTCATTTATCACATACCCCATCCTATACCAGCAAAAGGCATGAAATACTATTAAGTTGGTTTATTTGGATAAATTATGAACTGCCTTCGGAGCTAAGAATAAGGCCACTTTGAACCATATAAACATAGAATGGATCCTTTAATAGAACCTGTAAATGGAATAAAAACAAGTAATGGTTGCTGGGTAAGTGAACTAAAATGTTTTCAAGAAGACCTTAAGCCATGAATATCAATATAGTGGAAATTGGTAGCTCATAAACATTAGTTTTAATCCATACTCCCAAGTCACTTTCAAAACTAGGTCTGAATTTCCTCACCTTTGTGATTAGAATGAAGATCTAGGATAATTGCTCTCATCCTCTAGCATGAGTATGACTCTATTACCTGGAAGGTTCATTGCAATAGAGATTGCTGGGGACCACCTTCAGAATTTCTGATTCAGTAAATAGTTGTGTGGTCTAAAAATCTGCAAATCTAACAAGTTTCCAGGTGCTGCTAATGCTGATGGTGTGGGGATATTCATGAAGAACTTGTGGTTTAGGTGATTCTCTCTGGGAAGTCTCATCCTAGGTAACTGGTATAATCCTTGGTAACTGGCATAGTGACTGAAAAATAACAGGTCCAGATAGTGCCTTTCAAAAAGGAACTAAATACATATATTTTATCTCTAATGTTTAGCATCTTTTTAGTTTTCCTCTAGGTCTAGATTTATCATAAGTACAAATTTTAGTCTTCATTCCAGTTATGAATTTATTGTTGTCCACAGTCCCTGAATGCTCATGTTATAATTTTGATGTTAATTAATTCTTTGGTTTAATATCTCTGTTCATCTGGCTATACATATTATGCAAGTGTATTGCAAAAATATGGATGGTTCAATTTTAACATTTTGGAAATCAAACACTCTAAAGGATAAAATTCTATAACCTGAGTTACTCCAATGCTCTTTTGTGGAGACCAGGATGGAGCCAAAAGTCCATAACTATGCCACAGGCTTCATGTTGTAGGGAATCATTTCCTAAACTTATTTCACTACAGAGCACATTGAAACATTGGCAGTGTATCAAGCAAAGCTCATGAGATATAATGTCCATTCAGATTAAAATGGACAACATAAGTGATCTCACAGATGAATCCTCTGCTAAAAGAAATAACTGAGCTCTGATTTATATGCTTTTTAATAAACATTGTAAAAAACAAATTAGAACAATTAATTCATATTCATTGTGATCAAAATGAACAAAATAGAGTAAAATAATTTGATTTATATATTGATATAAAATATAGCACAAAGAATATTTTAATAAAACCAGTTACTTTAAGTCATTTCTTCCTTTTGTACTCAATAGTGAGAATAATTTTATCAAACTATGTTTACATCATGGGTCCAATATTCTACCTTTTGGTATGATTTCTTTCCATTTTAGTACTGTACGACAGACTTGTTTGCAAAGATCTATTGCATCATATATAATAAATAAGATTAGTTCAAAATTAAAAATTCTGGAATTAGAGTATTACAAGATATTTTTATAGATTAGTATAAGACCTCTTGTCTTTTGATATTTAAAGAAACGAACATTTCAATTGTTAACTTTCCCTCAACTTTGTTCTATTCCATTCTACAATGGTTTGAATATGAGGTGTCCTCCCAAAGCTCTTATATGAATACAGGAATGTTTAGAGGGAAATGATAGAATTGTGAGAGCTGTAACCTACTCAGTTCAGTCTCCTTTGAATGGACTAACTGGGTGGCAACTATAGGCAGGTGGGGTATGACTGGAGGAGGTAGGTCACTGGAGTGTGCCTTGGAAGTGTACATCTTCCCCATTGCCCATCTACCCCACTCTCTACTTCCTGACCCTGCAGTGAGTTGAGCAACTTTCCTTTACTGGGCCCTATCCCCATGATGTTCTGTTTTATTTTGGGCCCAGAACAATGGAGTCCCCTATCTAAAGATTGAGACCTCTGAATATACAAGCCCCAAATAAACTTTTCCTTCTCTGAGTTGTTCTTGTGAGGTATTTTGGTGAAAGTGATACAAAGCTAACTAAAACCCCCAAACATTTTTGTTTTTAGATTTTCTTCTTTGTCAAACACAAATCTGTGTCATATAAATATTAGATTTTGACTAATATTGAAAAAAAATACACTGAAACTGTGGACTGATAAGACATGCCATAGACTAGTAATCTTGAAATCATAGATAAAGCAATCAGTTGTTTCTTTGATGAATGACATCTGAAAATAATCTGAAATTCAGATCAGAAAAGAGCATTCATGCATTTGCAAATTTCTGTAATATTTTCTTTATATCCTATGTGCATAGCATATATTAACAATAATAATTATTATATGTTTTCAATATTATTCTTATATATCCATAAAGAATAATTTAGATAAGATTATCATTATTATTAAAGAGTTGTGTATAGGTAGGTACCTGTGGAAACATATCAATATCTCAGGAGTATCTGGGGCCAGGGGCCAGGCTGAAGTTGGAGAAAAGTGTGGTGTGAAGATTTTAAAATCTCATTTGAGTTCCAGATCTTCTTTCTTTAAAGCAACCAAATTATAATTCTATACCTACTACAGCATTAAAAACATTCTTATATGTGTCACTGATGACTAACAGATTTTTATTTCCTGTAGTCAATTTTCAATGCTCATCTTATTGAACCTGTAAGTAGTGTTTGTCATTGTTGATCAGTCTCCTCAAAAGGCTTTTTCCCTTGGCCTCCAGCTTGCCACCTATGGTTCTTTTCCTAAGTCACTGACTGTTCCTTTTCACTCACTTTGCTCTTTAGTTTCCCCATCTATACTATTGGAATGTTCCAGGGGTTAGTCCTTTCTTTTTCTCTGTCTGCACTTATATATGTCAATAACACAAGTGATACCTTCTGGATTCATCTATCAGCTAATAGCCAGAATGTGTGTGTGTGTAAGTATGTACATCTACAGCATTGACCTTTCCCCTGGACTCAAAACTGTAACAGCTACCTATTCACAGCCCCATCTTGGCTATTAGGATTCAAAATCATAGCACCCTAAAGAACAGAACAAGTGACCTCTTCCTTCCAGGATGCACCTCCCAACATTTTCCCATGATATTAAGAAGGAGCTTCTGGTTGCTCTGATCTATACCCCTGTAGACACCCTTGACTTCATTTTCTCACCATGAATTCTGAAAAAATGCTGTTGGATTTACCTACAAAATTGATCTTGTATCATTACCACTACTATCCTAATCCATCAACTGTCATCCCATACTGTTGAGATAATCACCTAAACTGGTTTTTTTGTTTCCCTCTTGTCCCTCTACAATGGTGGGAGGCATTGAGAGAGGTTGGTTAATGAGTGCTGGGGTGCAATCGAATAGGAAAAATAACTTCTAATGTAGGATGACTCTGGTTAAAACAGTTAATGCACATTTTTTAAAAGTTTGTAGAAAGGATTTGGATCTTCCTAACAAAAAGAAATGATAATGGCTTGAGGCAATGGTCATGCCAATCACACTCATGTGATCATTGCACATTTTGTAATGCACTGCATTGTCACAGTGTACCCCATAAATACATGCAATTATTATGTATCAATTAAATTATATATTAAAATATTTGAATGTTTTCACTGATATGTGGAAACTAATCCAAAATAAATGGGATATAAAAATAGAAAAATCAGTGGAATAGATGAAGAGGGAGGAGGGATGGGATAAGGAAGGAGCATTGGAATGAATTCGACCTTAATTTTCCTATGTGCATATATGAATATGCTACAGGAAATCTCACTATTATGTAAGTCGACAGGACACTAACCAAAAAAGAAACTGTAAAAGCAGGAAGAGCAGTAGAGTAGAAGTAAGGGAGGCTGGGAGGGAAAGGGGGAATATTGTGGAGTGAATTAGTACAAATTATATTCCATGCTCTTATAACTTAGAATGAATTCTAATGTTATGTATAACTAAAAAGAAGCAATAAACAATATTGAGGTTATATCAGTTCTCTGCTCAGAACTCTTGAGTGGCTTCCCATCTCATGCAGGGAATTTCATGGCACAGGAACTACAAGGCCTGCCCTCCTCTGTCTCACTGATGGTTTCATGCACTCCCTGTGACCATGTTAACCTCCACGTTGCTCAGCAAACACAGTATTCTTCACTCTCATAACCTTTGTCCTTAAAGTACCCATTCCCTGGAATGTTCTTTCTTTTGTAAAAGAGTAATTATTTTAGGAATACATTAAAAGGTAACTTATGTACATGAAATCGTCTAAATGACCCTATTTATCATTGACTGTTCTTTTTCCTTTTTTCCATAACTTGGTGTTAGTCCTAGTACCCACCTGCCCCCCTCATCCTGTCCCCCTGCATCAACAGTGGCAGTCCAAGATAACTTCAATATTCTAGTTCTTCAGAACAAAAATGTTAATCATTTTTATATCTTTTTCTTTCACATTCTTCATACAATCCATGAATCATATTGATTCTGTTTTCAAAATGAATAGACATATGAACAATTGCACATGGATATATACCCAGACCAGGGCTTTCCCACTCCTCCCCACAGTGTCACCATCATTGTTTCATCTGGTTTACTGCAGTAGCTTTCTCACTGGGATCTCTGCTTATGCCCCTGATCCTTTTCTGTCATTTACAACAAAGTAGTCTGAGTGATCTTATTAAAATTTTAGTTAGTCACATTTCTCTTTTGATGAAAACCCTATAATGACTTTCCTTTTTACTCCCAGTAAAAGCTCACCTCCTGTTACAATGAAGGAGTACCCAGCTGATCTCCCACAGCCCTTAACTTTCTTAGTTCATTTCTATACTCTCCACCTTGTTTATTTTACTGCAAACACTGCCCAACCCACACGCACACACACACAAAAGAATAACCTCATGATGGGAGCTTGATGCAATTGTTCAAACTTTTGTCTGGGAATTGGCAATCTGCTTGAAAAATATGTGGCCAGGTTATACTTGGGAAATATCCATTTCCTTGCCTTATTCCTTTCTTCTTCTAGTGAAACTTTCCTTTCTGTAATATTTACTCTACTCAAGTTGTATATTTCTCTGGTTTATTGGTGTCACTTTGTGTATTGTGCATGTTTTCCCCTTCCCCAGGAAAGCTTTCTGCAAACCTTCCTCCATGAAAATTGCAGTACATATTCCTAAAGTAATTAGAATAGTCTAGTACAGCAGTCATAGGTCACAGGAGAGTATTTAAACATATATTAACTAAAGTAAAAAAAATTTCAGTTCTTCAATTGCACTAACCACATTTCAAGTGCTCAACAGCCATCTGCAGGTAATTCTGATAAGATTAGTCAGTGCAGACACCCAACACTACCATCACCGCAGCTACTTCATTTGCAAAGCCCTTACCTAGAGTCTGCTATGTCTAATTTATCACCGCTCTTCTTCATGTTACATTTCTCAATATTTTCTCTTTTACAATCTTAATCATTAAGAATAGTATTTATTACATCATAGATGCTCAATACTTGGAATCTCATTACATTTTGGCTAATGCAATTGAAAAGGATCTATCCTCCAAATCAAAATTACTCAGTAAATATGCAAGTTTTGTTTGTTTGTTTCTTCTTCCTGAAGAAGAACTTAGAGAATTTCTAATTTCATATGTTAAGAAACAGATAAAAGGCAAATATACTCAATTAAGCTGCAATCTTTTCTTATGTAATAACTCAAACATTGAGTAAAGTTGATCTTTTGCTCTAAGATTAGGTGTATCTTATTGAGTTTACTTATTTATTTATTTATTTATTTATTTATTTATTTATTTAGCAGTACTGGAGATGGAACCCAGGGGTGCTTTATCACCCAGCTATATCCCCAGTCCTTTTGATTCTATTTTTTTGTTTTGATATAGGGTCTTGCTAAGTTGCCCTCTAATTTGGTATCATCTTGCTTCAGTCTCCTAAGTCACCAGGTTTATTCTATTTATTTTGTCCCATAGATGTCCCTATTATCATACTGATTGACTTACCAGGGAACCAGTAATAGGTAAAATTTTATAAGGGTGCCTAGTAGAACAATTAAGCTCACCTATATTTGCATGCTATCCAAGAAGGAAAATGTACAGTGGACCCCTAGGGAAATAGGGATCCTGAAACTACTATCATTTTATTGCTTCTTCCCTCTTATCCTTAGCATGTAGACCCTGAAAACCAGGCAGGAAAAAAATATTGGTTTAGGTGGCATATATGTGTTTTGGAAAATGGAGATTTAACATCACCATAAGGCATTATGAGTGCCAAGTCAATATGCTAGTGATTTTTTAAATCCTATTTCATTAAAAAAGTTACTTTAACTCAGGGACCAGCATTAACAGCAGAAAATTTTCTAAACGTTTGTCCCACAAGGGAAACCACATCCTCACTGATGACAAATATTCGAAATGACAAACTGAGGTGAAAAAGTGACATGTTCAACATGAGCATGATTTACTGTTTTGCTAAGAGGTTTTCCATAAGAATGAAAAGACATTTACAATTCAGGCAGATAACTATACAAAGTGATGTGAAGTATTGAAAAGATCAAGCATATATCTGCATTCTCACACTTCAAGATACAGCTGTACAAAGAATGTTTTCCTTTATTCTTTTATTCTTCTCACTTCTTTGCATCCTGTAACTGTATGCTTTTCTAATACCCTCCTTTAAGATCCATAGCTGTTTCAGTTGATTATAACTAGAAATTGCAACCAAATTGCATGATCACAGCCCAGCCTATACAAACTGAAAAAAAAAGCACCTTAGGTGGAGACCCTCAAAATTTATATTAACTGCTTTGTGGAAGCATAAAAGACAAAGTGAATGCCAGTATAGAGGAACTTTTCTAATACTGATGATTTTTTTTCTTACAAATGACAAATATAGAAGTATTAACATACCTACTTCCTATTCTGCTCATTATGACACTGCTAGTCTAACCACATATGGTATCCTCCATAATTTATCATAATATGTGGAAGTGTTACCTTCAGGCAGCTGATATTATGGGAAACAATTAAATAAAACACTATGGTGCTATCTTTGTGAGTAGAAAACAACTCAGGAATTCAACTATCTGCCACACCCAGTGGGACAGCCAAAATCTGCCTATCCAGCATCCGCATGGCTGAATTTATAGGGTGTGCCATTTAAATTGTAGATTTCGTTTGCAATGGAGTGGATATGAATGCAATGACCTAGCCCTCTACTCATCAATAAAGATTTTTCTGCATCTTTTTCTGACTGAAATATTATTCCTACAGTTTGTATTTCCATACGAATCAACCCTGTAAGGCAAAGGAACCAAGACAGACACAGCAGGGACATTTCTTTCCTTGTGTGCTTCCATTTTTGAAGCTGACATTAAATAGCAGTACCAGGAATAATGAGGGAAGCTGCATTGGCTGCTGTGGCTCCGAAAAGTGGTAATATTAGGAAGAAAGTCACAGCACAATGAGCAGAAAGGTAAATTTAGAAAAAAACAAAACACTAATTAAGACTATGACCAGTGACTTGAAGATCCAATATGATTATTACTGAAGGGTGCTGTTTTAATAATAAAGAGGAAAATGTTGGATTTCAAGGTCATGGTGCTTGATGTGTGAAATTTGTCAGACATTGTTTGTATAAGGTTGTATTTTATTATCATCACTTTGAGATTTTTCTCTTAAGGGAACCTATGCAGAATCTTCCTATCTGTACATTCTGAAGAAATTAAAGTTAAATTTCCTACTGTATCTCAAACCATTTTCTGTGACAATGGCCAACTCAGAAGCCATTACTACATCGCTGATGTCCCCCAGTGTTGAAGTTTCTCTTGTCCCACTCCCCTATAGAACAATAATGTCATGGGATGATTGAAGCATTTGAACTATAATTTGAGAAATTCAGCGCATCCCTAGAATCTGGGCCAGTGCATTTAATTGAGAACACATTTAAATTTCTTTGATATTTCTTTATAGAAAAGTATAATACCCCAAGGGGAAAACATATTTCATCTAAATTGCATTAACTTTTTTAAATAAGCAAATAACTACTTACCTGAAAGCAAAAGAAATGGACAAAATATAAGCTACCGGCTTTATCCTCTTTGCATCCAGAATGATTTTCAATCAACAATTAGTCATACTGAATAAAATATTTTATAAAGAGGCCATAAGAAACAATTGAGCCATCCTTTAAAAGTAATTGACTCCTGTCTGTGTGCCACTCTTAAAATATTACTTGTCTGCCTTTGATTGTTTAGGATGTGTAAAGGCAAGAGCACCATGATTCCCACCATCTTTCTTTCTCTTGAGTAATGGATAGGTGCGGCCTGTAATAGAGTAAACACAGTTGTAAAGTTCATTATACAGATTTTAGAGTGAGGGGTAATTGTAAATTCTATAGCTAGATTTTTTTCTGCACCTAGTGTTTTCAAGATGCATGGATTGAATTGAAAGGGCTCTGTCTAGGACATATTGTACATTACCAGGTTCAGGATGCATGGAAACTAATCCAAGGAGAAAATAACTCCACAGAAACTCACTCTGAGAGAAACATCATTGCCATTACAGTCAGAAATTTACTAGCATTGAAGAACAAAGTGACCATGATGAAAAATATGGTTATGAAAATAGGTGCATGATACTACTCCAAGTTGATCTGAAAAACATACCAATTTTAATCTCTCTTTTAGAACCTACCAGAATTGTATAAAGTTTTGATACTATTTGGAAGTTGTGAACAAAACATTTTTAATAACTAAATGAGTGTTAAAATTTATTTTATTATGTATTTATTAAATGTCTAGCTTGTTCCAAAGAACATTTCTGATGATAAAACCAAATCTGGAAGAATTTTTTTAAAAAAAAGTTTTAAAAAATTGGCAAATGCAAATAATTGAAAGGTAAAATCTAGCTATAGAATTTACAATTACCCCTCACTCTAAAATCTGTATAATGAACTTTACAACTGTGTTTACTCTATTATAGGCTGCACCTATCCATTACTCAAGAGAAAGAAAGATGGCGGGAATCATGGTGCTCTTGCCTTTACACATCCTAAACAATCAAGGCAGACAAGTAATATTTTAAGAGTGGCACACAGACAGGAGGTAAGGTAAAGTTAGGGTTAGTCAATTTTTAAAATGAAAGTTATGACTAGTGGATCACTGATTTTTCTTTGAGTTTCTTTGAGTCAGTATAAAAGCAGAAATATACTCTAAACAGTTTCCTTGACTCCACATATTTGCTAGTATAAAGGATACTAAGCTATTCTATCACTTCTTCTATCTTTCCTACCATTTCTTTTTGTTAAAATTTTGCTAGTTTGAGAATCATTTACTTTGATGGAGATTTCACTTGTCTGAAAGAATCATGTAACATATTTAAGTTTAATAAAAAAGAAAAAAAAAGGAAAGGAAAGGAAAACTGTGGTTTAAAACAGGTAAATTCTCAGATTTCAATTCCAACACTCACTTGCTGAATTAATGTGTTCTCTTAGTTTAAATTGGTTTCTTCATGTGAGAATGGTAACATTACAACTTACACAATGTGGGTTTTTTTGTTTATTTTGATTGTTCAATTAGCAAATTTAAATTATTGAACACAAAATAGAATGAAATAAGGTCTAAGAGAATCTTGACAGGTTGAGGTAGGCAAAGAATGCTGCCCCTGCATTGGTGTTCACACACAATTACAGAATGCAATTCAAAATCCAATTCTAAATGTCAAGTCTTATCTCCCATTTCTGTGAGGCATATGATGAGGTAAGTTTTAATCATCTCTACTTTAGAAATAAGTAACTGAGTACTAGAATAATGAAGAGATTTAGAATAAGTTGTTCAGTTTGTAAATATCTTTATCAATAGGGCAAAAATTAAATGAAGGATTTGCCTCTATCATGCAATGATTTTCAGGTAACCCATACACCTTGGGGTAAGAACTGTTACTATGAACAAGAGACTTAGCCACATCCAGTTTGAGTGATTTGTCTATTTTCAGATCTGAGGTACTAAAATCCTAAATTTGACATATGTTACTCACTGGAAAAGCAGTCTGATTATGTTTATCAGGTAGTTATATCAGTATCTATATCTGGGAATTGGAAGCAGTAAAAATGGTAGGGAGGTAGGTAGGTAAATATAGATATATAGACAGAGGGACAGATAGAGAGATGGATAGATTCATAATTGATAGATAGGGAGATAGATTCAAAATAAAAATACCCAGAACATTTGTAGACCCATTGTGTGAATCATCCATATAATTTGAATAATCCATTAGTAAGACATACAAAGCATTTTGGAAATTATTCAGTTTTCCTTCTTTGTATGTACAAACATAGCATTGAGCAACATTTTTTAGAAATTTCTTGTCATTAGTGTAAAACATAAAGTCTTATAAAAGCTTCATGAAGCTGGTATGAACCTCTGTAATCTATTTCAAGAGAAAATATCTTGACAGTTCATGCCTTTTCACTGAAGATACCACAGAATGTTGGTCTTAGAAGTGAAAGGAGAGGAAATATTGAAGATCGCAGTGAAGAGTTGCAATAACCCCATTCCATGTCCTCATGCTTTAGTAGAAATAAAATGTCATCATGATTTAGTGTTGAAGGGAGGCAATATAGTATTGGAGGAAAACCATACTGATGAAATAAGCAAAAAGAATTAAATATTTTATCAGGAAACTGAAGATGGGAGATGTTTATATTTTTGATCTCAGCAAGCATCTATTCCCTTTTGCTTTTCCTCACTATGATCTGCATTTGATTTCAAGTTCCTTTAAAATGTTATTTATTCTCTTAAGAGATGCCTTATATTGATGAAGTTTGTTTACTATTTGAGAAGTTCAAGAATAAAGTGAAATGTTCTCTTTAATCCTCAAGGTGAGTGTCTGCAAAGTACGTGTCACTTTTATGTAGGAAAATAAAGATTGGTTTCATCAATTATACTGCACACTGAACTCATTCATGGCAGAGGAAGGAGTTCAGAAATGCTTAATGAAATGAAGGAAAGTTTGAGATTTCCGTGATTTTAGTGTGGGATGAGGGCCCTTCTCTTTTTAATTATTTAAATTTTTTATTTTAGTTTTCTAGACCTATTCTTTAGGAATATGAGCCTTAAAAATGTCAGAATAAAAAAATAAACATCTAAAATCTCCAGGCAACTTTTATAAGCCATCTTTGCAAAAAAATGCCTGTGCTTAGAGATTTTGATCCAGCTACTTGAAAGGTTCAAAGTGATTGCTTCAAATGCTCAATTTATTTTAAGAAAATAGCTTGGTTGGTAGACCCTTTGATTCACAATACTTCGACTAAAAATGTGTTTATGACGCCGCCCAGGTGAGGACATGTAGAGAGGTTTCAGAAAACACAATATAAGAAATAATGTGGTTGCCAAAACATAGAACATAATATTTACTAAATTATTCAATATGATAATATTTGCATAAAATTCTGAAAGCTCATATTTACACAATAAATGCTTTGTGATGGGATAATTAAAAGTGTCTTTTTACCAATTCATATAAACCCTTAAATGATGCACATGTTATAATTAAAACTATGATGGTGACAAAGATTTGTAAATAACTTGATGCGCCTTAAAAGAAACTATTTAGAGACCAAAAGCAAAAGCAATGCAAACAATAACTATGACCCTGGTTTTAACGTTTCTGGGTTTTACCTATACCTGGATGTGGTCTGCCCTAGTGTTCCATCAAAGAGGATGAAAAAAGGCAAGGCAGAAAAGCAGAGAAAATTTCCCCATTTGGGGCTTGGACATCCATATACGTCCTGGATGATACTGAGTTTGGAAGAAGATATTGATATAATGAACATTTTTTTTAAAGTGGAATTTTAAGTCAAATTGTCATCATAAAAGGATTTCACAGAGCAGGCAGGTTAAGAAAAATAATACATATTCCTCAGTTTTAGAAATTCATGGTAAATATTTTGCTTATTAATTAAATGAGATATGGCATTTGCATATAGCTTTAATGTTTATCTATTCCAAAAATAAAACGTTAAAATTCGCACCTCTGAGCAAAATCTTAGTTTGATCTTCCACCCTGGTTTTACAAAAGGATCAGTGATCTGCTGGTAAATATA
The DNA here is from genome assembly GCA_020662805.1 of Glaucomys volans. Classification (NCBI taxonomy): domain Eukaryota; kingdom Metazoa; phylum Chordata; class Mammalia; order Rodentia; family Sciuridae; genus Glaucomys; species Glaucomys volans. The sequence continues at coordinate 14,019 of JAJEJO010000527.1, read as the reverse complement.
AACAGACTGCAGTAAATTCTTGTTTCTAATGAACAAAACAATCCTCAAGCAACTGTACATCCCTCACTTGGCATTGAACTTTGCCGTTGATTATTCCAAGCCACAGGGTTTTCCCCAGCCTCCCTCTTCCATCAGCTTTTGTCCTGGAAATGTGACTACTGAGGCCACAGGGTGAGTGTGTGTAAGTCTATGGACTCAGGTGGCTTTTTCACCCTCCTTGCTGCACACACATATACACAATGACACCTGGGTCCTCACATTGCTAAGCTCTCTTTTCCCTGAGTGACCAGAAAGGGGACTTGGCAACCTTTGTCTTCTGTTGGCCTTTGGATTGTTTGCTGGTAAGAAACATCTGCGACTGTGCTCTGTGTTCAGCTTCTACTGGCTCAGTGGTACCCTATTTCATAAACAGAGCTGTTCCTCAGTCACCTGATCGGCCTGATGCAAAGTCACCAAAGAAGAGGAAATGTGAATTGACACTTCAATTTCCTCTTAAGTCAGTCAGTCCTAGATTTTGATATGACATCATTAAAAGGCACAGAAGTTGTTCTTCTTTAATGTCACATTTCCTTTAAGTATTTATTATTTACATTTTAAATCATGCTACTGTAGTCCAGGTCTGTGCTGGAGACTTACGTACCTTACTCCTAATCCTCAAGGCAAGCACGTTAGTCACATTACACAGGCCTCTCTCACTGCATTATCCCATGTTGCTTTCTAACTACGCTTGCCAAGGCCTTATTGTTGTGACAATCTGTGGCATGGCTCTATTTGTCAACTGCCAGCTAGAAAGGAATATGATGATCTCAGGCAAGATGATTGCTACCTCTAACCTCACATTTTAATGAATACGTTTTTCTCATCTTTTCTCAAACAATAGTTTGGTTCTGCCACTATACAAAGGAAACCAATCATTTTTCACTTTTCTCTTCTGTGGTACATTCTTCATTTACTTCTGTGCTTTGTGTCACAGCCAACATATATTTTACATCTACATATTTTATAAGCTTTACAAAATATTACTTGCTGCTTTCAACAGAAAAAAATCAAGAAAAAGTTGCATATGAAACAGTGTGTGAAGTTATATGCTGAATATAAATATGTATAATAAATATCATCTATAAATATAGAAAGATGTAGTTATATTTATTATTCCCAGGATGCTTCAGTCTTTCAGAACAGTACAGTGTCTCTCTGGTATAATTTCACCTTCAGCCTGAAGAACTTCCTTTAGCATCTTGTTTTGTATAAATACATTGTTCAAACAAAATCCTCTCAAATTTCATTCATCTGAATTCTGTTGTATTTGATGACAAGTTAGTCATCATTCGCATTGCTCGTCCCTTGTGTGTAGCATGTTACTTTTCTCTAGAGAGTGTATGATGCTTAATCTTTGTTTCTCAGCAGTGTGACTATGATTCAGCAAGGTGAGGTTATTATTTTGTTCTATTGCTATTTATATATAAATATTTCAGAATGTTTAGCAAATGACTGATAAACTTTTAAATAAAATCTCTCTGTTCTTTCCACTATTCATTTCCATCTCTCTCTCTTTCTTTTTATTTCGTTCACTTTATCTACCCTCCTCTCATTAACCATGTATCTTGTTCTTACCTTCCATGGCTTTGATTGCTCCAAGTGATGCTCCCTGTTTTGCAGACTTCATCTCAAACCATCATGCAGAGTGAAGATTCTCTGTCAAAGACTGTTCTACAGATTAGTGGTACTATTTGTGAAAATGAGTGAAACTTGGCCAGTGTGACTCTGAATTGGGAGAAGGTGCCATGTTGCTTTTTTTCGGGATGGGAGAAGAGACCATAAGGCAAGAAGTGCAGGTAGCTGTTAGAAGCTGGAAAAGAAAAAGGAATACCTTCCTTTTGAAACCTTCAGAAGGAACTGAGACTGCCCCAAACCTTGATTTTAGTCCAGTGGGGCCCATTTCTGGTTTCTGATCCTCAAGAATACATAGTATATTGGTGTTACTTTAAGCCACTAGTTTTTTGGTAATTCATTACAGCAGCAATAACAAACTAATACTTTTCTCTATGTGGATGATGGCAAATATATGGAGCTTTTAAGTTTCTAGAAATGGCATTGCTTTAGTTGACAGCTTAGTAAGTGATATTTTGACCATGAATTAAAGGCAAATGAAAGAGATGAGAGACTAGTTGAGGGGTGATTTCAATATTCCTGTTCATAAATAAAAAAGGGAATTAACAGTGTTGGGGGTAGTTGTAAAAGGAGTGAGGGCCTTCATCTTTCCAGGGAGAAAATGTTTCATAATTTCTAGGGATGACAGAATTGTCAGATAAGTAAACCATTCTTTGACAGTAGACATCGTAAACAGTTTTTCAATACATTTTATGAAGTGCCACAAAGGTATTTAAAGAAAAATAGGAAAGGCTAATACAAAGAAAAAGGACAAAAAAAAAATGGGGAAAAAAGGAGCCTAGTTTTTCTTGAGACACTGATAGAATTTTCAACTGGTGTCAATGCTTCTTAGTCCTACAACCCCTGATTCCTTAATCCCATTCTTCTTTTTCTTTTCCGGCTTAGTTACAGCCTCCAACTGGAAAAGTTCAGTTCTACTGTCTTCTCTAATATGGCATTTATTTTAAGTTCTGGAGCAGTGTTTTGAAATCATTTTTGTAAATGAAGTAGAACACAATGGAAAAGGATAAAAATGAAAAGCCTCACATGCAGAAAATACTTTTTTTTTCATAAAACAGTTACCATTTTGATATGTATGAATGAATACATGTGTGTGAGAACCGGGTCAAACATCTTCTGTACTATTATTCTCATAAAAAGTTTGAAACACATAGCTGAGATATATGAGTTCCTCAAAATTTAGACATAGCTTGTCTCTGATTAAGAAGCCAAGTAAGGCTGTCAACTAAGGGACAGAGATGAAGAAAGTATTTGACAGACATTTTGGTAGTACAGTGGAAATGAATTCGATTAAAAATACACTAAGGAAAGTTGAAGAGTTAATACTCAAGAAATAATAATTTTGTAAAAGAGTTTTCAGTCCCATAAAATAAATATACTCCATATATTTTAAGAACTAAAGACAGTTGATTTTCCTGACATTTTCAATGTGTGACCTTTATCATCTGGGGCTCATATAATACAAATAGAATGCAAATTTACTTGTACCAGAAAACAAGAAAGTGCTCCACAGCAAATGCAGTCATGTTGAAAGTGCACAAATATGACATGAGATGTGATGGTAATTGAACATATAGAGCACACTGCATATTTAAGAATCCATAATCCATAATGATACTCAAAGAGGGAGAGAGAAGGTGTGTACAGCCTGGGGGTGGGGGGAAATATTTAAGACAATACTGCTAAAAATGCAGAAGAATATAAAAATCATTATTATAAAAATAATATGCCATTTTTCAATTTCCAATGTAAAAAAACTCATTCAAGAAAGGCTCATCAATCATTGGGTATCATTGATTCAACCACTGGCTGAAAGGTTCTTGGTGGGTACTGTATTTATTATTGTGCAAAATCATCAAGCAACAGAGAGAGCTCACTAATTCTAAACACTAACATGCTATTGTCCAATAGAGAGATCTGTGGTCAACAGCTTAGTGAAGAGGAAAAGGTTTTCATCACTGGTGATGGGAAGATCCCCTATGTCGAATATGAAAAAATGCAATAAAACCGTGCAGAACTGTTACCATACATGTCTAAGCTCAACCTGATTACATCTTCAGATCTAACTTCAGTTTACAGAAAACACAACGGTAAATAATATCAAGAGGAAACAATAAGTCAAATTTAGAGTTTGTAATTTCCCACAAGAAAATTAGTTTGGATATTTTTTTAAAACCATGTTATTAAATGTGGAGTAGAGAGAAGTTATTTCAGATGAAAAGGAAGTAAACAAATGTAATGATTGGATGCACTTATTGTGTGTGTTGATTTGGATTCTAGATTTTAAAAAACAAAACATTCATAAAAGGTATTTTTGGAGACAAATCAGAAAAATGGATTATAAAGCAGATGTAAATATTATGGACATATTGCTGATATTTTAGGTATGACAATGGTATTTTGGTTATATAGAAATATAAGGAGATGCTTGAAGAATCATTTAGCAATGAAATTTTCTGTTTGGAACTGACTTTCAAATGGTTCCACTAAAATAAAATATAGTATTGCTGATTCTAAATGAAGGAAATATAGATACTAATTTTAAAACTATTACAAAAAATGAATATTTTGTGATTAAATAGTGTGAGGACAAAGTTTTCATATTTAAGATAAACCATGCAAATTTTAAAGTTTATAAAACATACCTTTTATACAATTCAAGGCAATTCCTTTCTCTGGATTATGTTCAATTGCCATTTTTTACAATTTTTTATTGACAAATAATTCACATACTACAATGTCATCCTTTTTTTGATTAGCACAATAAGTTTATTTCATTTATTTATTTTTAATGTTGGAGTACCGACATTTATTTTTAATGTCAGAATACTGAGTATTGAACCCAGTGCCCCACACATGCCAGACGCACTCTACCACTGAGCCACAATCCCAGTCCATGTCGTCTTTTAAAGTATGTAATTGAATGGTTTTTAGTATATTAAAATTGTATTATTATCACTAATTCCAGATCATTAGACCACTACAAAAAGAAACCCTTTGTCATTAGCAGTCACTCCCCCTTCCCACCTCCGTCCAGCCCTGTGAAAACCAATAATCTACTTTACCTATCTATGGAATTTGTATTCCAGGCATTTAATATATATGGAATCATACAAACATGTGACCCTTTTGTCTATTTTCCTTCACTAGGTACAGATTTTGAAGGCTTATTATATAACAGCCTGTGTCAACACTTCCTTTTTATGAATGAATAATGGGTCATTGCTTGAACATAACACATCTATTTATCCATTCATAAGTTGTAGAACTCTTCAGTTCTTTTCAAGTTTGGGCTGTTATAAATAATGCTATAATTATTTGTGCATAAGTTTTTGTGTAAGCACATATTTTTAAATCTCTCAAGTTAACACCGAGGAATGGAATCTGTGGCTTAGTGGTAATATGTTTAATTTTTAAAGAACTGTTCAGCATTTCTTTCAAAGGGATTGTCCCATTTCACATTTGCTCATCAATGATTGAGGGATTCAATTGCTTTATGTATTTACCAACACCTCTTATTGTACATCTTTTTATTATTGTCCTCCTAGTAAGAATGCCATTATTTCCTGAATTTCATTATGTCTTTTTGTTTCTCAAAAAAATGTAAATGAGTGAAGTGATTTTGTTTTCTAGAAATAATGTATGAGTGATCCACCTTTCAAGGGTTTATTATCAGAAAATTTCTTAATATTTCTCATTACAAGTAGGTGTGTACATCAGTCTCTATGTTCCAAACTACTTTGGTCAGAATTTTTAAAGGCAAGTCATCTAGTCCTATGTATAAATATGATATTAATATTAGTCTCATTACTTTGTTGGAAATGTGTGTGTGTGTGTGTGTGTGTGTGTGTGTGTCTGATTTTTCTCTGTTGTGACGAAAAGACCAGACATTTATTTTGGAGGTTCGAGGTTTTAGAGATCTCAGTTCATAGATGGCTGACTCCAGTCCTCAGGGCATATGATGAGGCAGAACATCATAGCAGAGGAGTGTGGTGGAGGAAAGCAGTTGGGAACACAGCTCTCAGAAGGAGAGAGAAAGAGAGAGAGAGAGAGAGAGAGAGAGAGAGAGAGAGAGAATGCTCTGCTCAACAAGGACAAACTATAAACTCCAAAGGCATGTCCCCAATGACTCACCTCCTCCAGCAACACCCTACCTGCCTGCAGTCACCAACTGGGGATATATCAGGGGATTCATACACTAATTAGGTCAGGTTCTCATAACACAATCATTTCACCTCTAAACCTTCTTGTGTTTTCTCATACGTGAGCTTTTGGGGAATACCCAATATCTAAACCATAACAATGTGTATAGTGTTTCTTTGTAGAATCTTTCAGAACATTCTCTATTCTCTTTATACTTGAGGTTTTGGAATTGTGCAAATTTATATTTCATTGTGAATCCTCCTTATTTATCTTGCTTAGTCTTCTGTAGGTCTTTCTCAATTAAAAATTCAGAATTAAAAAAGTATTTTTCAGCATTATCGAGGTATATCTGACAAAATATAATTTGTTTATATATGGTGTACAATGGGATATTTTGATATATGCATACATTGTGAAATGATTACCACAATCAAGCTGATGATTCATCTCACAGAGCTATCTTTTTCATTGTTGTTGTTTGATTCAATTCAACTTCTATGTTTGCTTTTGTTGCCTTTGGTTTTGAGGTCGTATATGAAAAATCACTGGCCACACCAAGGTCATGAAGTACTGGTACACTGTGTTGTTTCTCAGCACTTTATAAATTTATCTTTCATTTTTTTGAAATTTCTATAAGATTTTCAGAGGAATAACAAATGCGAGTGAAGTTATTTTTTTAACTAAAAACAATTTATGACCATTTATCTTAACTTGTAATTCTTTGTTCATTAAATATATTAAACCTTTATTTTTTAAATAAAAATTTTCCTATGACCCAATTCTTGTTTATAACTTTGCTTATGGAAACATTCATCATTCAACAAGTTCTCATTTTAATATATCAAAGCTATCAAATTTTTCTTTCACAGTTAAAATGAATAGGGTGCAGATATCCCTAGAGGATATCCAATTATTGCTACAATGAATATCAGAAGGATGCAACAGATTGTCTGTATGCTAGAATAAATTTTTGTGTGTTTAAATTCACCCTATGCTAAAACTTAGGTTTATGCTTTTATGAAAGCTATTTAGAAATAAATAAATAAATAAATAAATAATAAAAGAGAAAGATATTTAGTAACCTTAGTTTCAGTTTCCTCATCTGAAAACTGGGATAATAAAAAAAATCATACAGTAAAATATTCTTAGAACTAATTTGAAAATTAAGTAATCCATACGGTTAAGGACATTAGAAAGGTTATGGGAATTATAGGTAATTGTCAATGGTAGCATCTATATTCATACTATTATTTATACCATTGTTACTACTGGTAATATAGTTTTTATTATCACAATGATCCCTGCAACTATTATTATTACTGCTGGCATTATCATTAGCAATAACTTTGCCTTTCACTAGATATATTCATTCTGCTTTTGTGCAAATTTGTGCAATTTGTTTGCTTTTGGGGATATGATAGGCTGAATAATGAAAGATGTTAACATCCTAATCCCTAGAACTTGTGAAAGTGACCTTGTATGGCAAAAGGGACCTTGCATATTGCCATTAAGTATTTTTAATTGGGAAGATTATTCTCAATTATGCAAGTGGATCCTAAATGTAAGCAAAAGACTATAAAAAAGGCAAACAAAAGGATTTTTGACACTGAAGAGGAAAAGACAGTGCAGCCAGAAAAAAAGAACTTAAAGTGGTCTGTGTGCCCAAGCCAAGGATTGTTGCAGCAAGAAATGGATTCTGTCCTACCAGAAGGAACCAGCTCCACCATCAGTGTGTCTTTATCCTAGAGAAACAGATTTGGGATTTCTGACCTCTAGAACCATAAGAAAAATTTGTGTTATTGTAACGCACCTATCTTATGAAACTGATACAGCAAATAAAATTTATAATTTTAAAGAATTAATTTACAGTTCCCTAATCATTGAAAGTTCTAATTAGAGAGTTTAGTGGTTTTGAATATCCTGCATTGGTATAAACTTTCTTAGCTGAAACGTGGCATGGAAACTCAATAACTTGGAAGGTTAAATACTGATCTCTCTTTTTCTGTTTTTTATTAACATTCGTTTAATTGACAAATCAGAATTGTATATACTAATGGGTAGGTGCCATGTGATGGTTTGATTATATATCCACACACACACAAATATGAATGATTAAGTCAAATTGATTAACACATATTTCACCTTATTTTTTGTGATGAAACATTTGGAATTTCTTCTTAGCTATTTTAAAACATTGCTATTGAATATAGTTACGTTGTTGTGCAGTACATCTCAAAAACCTTCCTCTTATCTAACTTGCACCCTTTGACCAACAACTCCCCTTATCCTCTTCTCCCCATCAGCCTTTAGTAGCCACCAATTGATTCTTCACTTCTGAGTTCACCGTTTTTAGATTCCTTGTATAAGTAGAACAGTTATTTCCTTTGACCTAGTTCCCACCCATAACATCCTATTCCACATAACCTAAGGCAGCCAGAGATAACCTAGGCATACGAAACTCCAAAGGACACATTTCTATCAGTGCTGGTTTAAATGAAAAGTAGTTAGCATGTTTCCTAATCTCATGTGCAGCCATCCCTTGATGTTCTCTGCATATTGATTCTAGGATCTCCCATGGATTCTAAAACCTGAGAATGCTGAAGACCCTTAAATGAAATGTCACATTATATGTGTGTGTAACTTAGGCACATCCTCCTATGTAATTTAAATCACACTTAGATTAGTTCTAATTCCTAATGCAATGTAATTGTTGTTATTCTGCATTGTTCAGGAAATAATGCCAAGTAAAAAGTCTGCATGTTCAGTACAGATACAATTTTATTGTTTTTGGATATATTTGACACATGGTAGTTTGAATTCCCAGATGGAGAACCTGAAGATACAGAGGGCCAACTGTACAACCCATAAGTGAAGCTCAGAAAGGAAGAATACTTGGGGGAATTAAATTAAAATGAGAGGCTGACACTGATCTCAAAGTTTTGTCTCACCAAGAAAAATCCTACATGCAGGTGATTTTAACACAGCATGACAAGTGCTAAAATTAGGTAAACATATCTCCCCGAGTGGTCATAGGAGAAAGGAGACTGGCACAACTGAGCATTATTGTAGTATTTTGTATACTAAGATCTTTACTGGGAAGGATGAGCATGTTCCTTTAACAATCCATGCCTCATGTTTACTTATTTCGGCTCAGTAATTCAGTTCAAATTAAAAGGTTTCCATTTAAATGAAAATATCCATAAGAGAATCATTGAATTAGACATTTTATTAAACACATTAGAGCCATTTTCTACTTAAACTTTTGAAATCCCAAAGGTCAGACTGCATCCAGTCTGTTAGAGCAGTAAGACCATGTTGCCCGTTGTATTTTGACATTTTGACAACCTTGGTATCACCCTCTTAATAGCTAATGATATATGCTGCTAATAACCTAAGGACTGATGTCATGCATGAATACTCAAGAGAGCAATATATAGCCTCGTTTTCAATCTTTATAGAACAAGAAAGCAATTCTAAAGCTATTTTTGCCTTACAATGATGTAAATTTTATATTATTATGTCATGTGACTATTTCACACCATGACCAGTCATGCATATGTATTTAGTGATTTACCACATATGAAAGAGAAAGGAGAAATGATTATTCATTATTTTAAAAAAATCTAGATTAAGACTTCTAGTACAAGTATCTATGAATTATAGCTTAGTACTGTGGAAATTCCTCCAATGGCTAAGTAAGCCACATGCAGGAGTTAAAGGCACCATTGGAAACTTGCCTATTACTGATCTCACCAGCTTTGATACATCCTTTATTAACACTGCTTTGAAGCAAGAAAGGGGTCTACTTTGAAGTGTCTAGATTAAAAGTTACAGTGTTTTAAATTAAAACATTATTTTGTAGTCTTTCTGTCTCAATACACCTCTCAGTACAAAAACTCTAAGATTGAGTTCTTTCTCCTCTTTGGAAAAAAGAAGGAGACTTTACAGAAGTTTCCAGATGAAATCTCAAAGAGGATATTGAATTATTGCTAACTGGAATACACTATTATCTAATAACTACAAAAATTGTGTATTTTATAATGAATATATGCCAATGTATTGTTAAGAATAGATGTGAATATATATATATCCCAAGATATATTACTAAAGAACTCTTATATAAAAACATATATGTTCCAAGATACATAAGGTCAAGATATTCTTATATTTTTGCAAATAATAATATACTGATACTTTCTGTATTTTAGCAAATAGTTTAGACCTCATTTTAAAAGAAAATAAAACATGAGAGTTTATTCTCATGGGTTTCTTATTACAATATGCCCTTGCATGATTGTGATGCAAATTAGGATCAACCAAACTCACATACATATTTTATATGTTCTATTTGGTAGAATTTAACAAATATGTATTCATAGGTAGCTCCAATCAAGATAAAGAACATTCCTTTTGCAAGGTTCCTACATGCCATTCTCAGTCAATCCCCTCCCCCTTTCCTCTATACCCCAGGGTAGCTGATTTCTAAAATGATGGATTTGCTTTACCTGATCTATATTTATTTTCATAAAAATGGAATATTTTATATTAATTTTTAGCTCAGCATACTACTTTTAAAATGCATTGTTGAATTTTTCAGAAATTTATTCATTGCTATTGCCAAGACATACTATATTTTGTATGACAATAGCACAGTTGTTTACCGATTCTATTGGCAACTTTTTTTTTTTTTAACTTAGTTTATTCACTAAATCCATGCTAACTCCCTTAGTGGGTGAGGCAGCAGAAGTTAGTTTGATCTAAGAAAGAGCCTAAATACCATGGCTTCCACAAGGATGGCCCTTTACTCCCAGTTATGTATCACACTAGAACTAAGGAAATGGCATTGTTGAGAATCAAATGGGGACTTGATAGAGAACAGGACACACGATATCAAAGTGTTGAAGAGGTTCACTAGTAAACAGAAGAGCAGACATGTTCAGCCAGAGGCCAAAGAGTCAAACAGTCATCAATGAAAAGAAACAGGCTTAGTGACAATGAAAGATTAGTCCTGGAAAATGCCAGTGACAGTCAATACTCTCTAGATTCCAGATTTTTCTTGTTTGGGATTGTTCACAATGAAAGTGCAATGGTTTATATGGTGCTATGGACAATACTTTAAAAATCTGAGCAAGTAAACATACCTTTCTGATCATAAAAGTAAAAGAGAAAGCAAAGAGAACTTACATATAAACTAGAGAGTTTATTGTATACTGGTATAATTAAGAAAATCATGTAATCCAGAACATGGTATCACAAACCTGATTATTATCTGTATTCATGATCATTAAAATCAGAATTATTAATTTAAACATTCTTTTTAATTTAAATTCATAGGGATATTTTTAATATGATGTAATCTTCATTTCAGGAATGTTTTCTTTAGGCTTATTTGCTTGCAAGATATAGAAGCCCTGCTAGTAAGAGAAGCTCAATTAAAAGAAAATTTTGGAAAATGATACATTGGAAGGATAAGAAGTGACGAATCTCAGGAAAATGTAATCAAAATGGAAAGGTCTCCTTGAAATGATGGCTGAGCTTGAGCTCCATAAACTTCTTCAGAAGGATTTAGTGATTTTTCCCCCTAATGTTCAGTCATTCACGTGAGGTACATGCACACATCTATTTTTTTTGTATATTGTTTAAAAGGTAAACCAAAACCATGGTCGGTTATCACATATTTATTTATTTTTATATATAATAAACCACTCATCAGTTTGGGAATGGTCACCCTGAGATTGGGTCCCCATGTGGTAGGGGTCATCCATTAGAAAACACAGCCACTGGTGTCAGCGTTCTCTTGAGGGGAAAGATTCACTTAGCAGAGGTTAAACACTAAAAGATCCCTTATATTAGAAAGCTGGTCAAAGTAAGACCTCAAACAGGTTTTATATTTAGTTTCACATTTTAGATCAGGTGTGTTTTCTGAGTATTTATTAGCAATAGTTTAAACCAGTATTGTTCACTCTTCATTAATTTCTATTTACATAGTGTTTGAGCATTAAAAGGATTGGATAAGGAAGATGCTGCAAAGATAGAGATGATGAAGACCAACTGAAAACTCGCCAGAGAAGGGAGAACTAAGGGGTTACAGGCCATGCACCAGCAATTAGGACCTGGACAGAAAGAGAGGTGCAGAGCAACGTAGGCTGTCACTGCCACTCAGAAAGTGCATGAGCAATAGGTCCATGGAAATAGAGGGTGATAGGAAGGTCTGTAGAAAAAGACACAGTTTGAGCATTAAGAAAACTATCAAAGGGCTATTGACATTTGTGTCTTCGGTGTCATTTGCTTTTATTTCTGTCATTCATGAGAGAAGCATTTGCAAGAGAGACTTTTAGGACCTGCCTGTGTGAAATGTTATTCACAAAGACCTAAAATTAACCAGAGCTAGACAAAAAGTCTGCCCTGGAGAACCAGACAATTCCTGAGGGATATACACTATTTCCTAAGGGAACTTGGATGACCTACACATGACACTAAGAAGTCTTTCCACCTACACTCTTTCTAAAGACATAGTTCAAATCTGAATTATTGTGAATCTTGTATTTAGATTGGTATCTTGAGAGTCTAAGAATTACTTTTTGGCTATTTGTTATCACTCAAATTCATGGGGAGACCAATAGATAATCTTTTCTGAAGTCTGGGTGTGTTTTATTCCTGATTATATATCGTATTTATTTGTTCTAGTCAAATTAGGGACTAACGTTGCGGAGAATATTGAAGAAGAGAATTTAACAACAGGAAATACAACCACCTAATTAGAAATAGCCACCTATGTCCACTAACAATCTCTGTCTTGAGGTAGAAGACACCTGCAGAATGAATGCTCTCCCCTGATATGGAGGATGAGGTTGGTGATGAACACAATACTAGTAACACCTCTCTTAGAAAATGGCATGAGGATTTCTGCTTCACTGAAGCTAGTGGCCTATTCACAAAGAAAGATGAGGGGTCAATTTGAGCTTTAAAGCACCACCTCTATTAGCAGGATTTGCATCCTTGAAGTACCAGCAGGAGACAAATTTAAAATCTTTTGTTTTACCTGTGATCATCATCCTTCCTATTTCTTTTTTCTAGGCTAGAAATCTGTTCAATATTGGTCCATTCAGTCTCCAGCTGCTACAAGACAAGGAAAGTCTTGCTCCTATTTGTCTTACTTATGGCTAACTCTGACACTAAGTGGGGACATACTTTGTATGGATTCAATGGCTTTATCTTGCTCAGTGTATTTCCACTAAAAGGAAAGAATGCATATGGGTTTGATTGTCATTTGTACAAAGGTAAATGATTCCCAAACATTTTGAACATTCTTGCCACCTACACTTTCCTTGTAATAAACTCCTCTATAGGAATTTTTTTCCTTCAAGGCACTTTCTTCTCTGAGATATTATGATAGGCATTTATTCACTTACTCAAAGAATGAACATTTGTTTTGCCATTTACATTACAAATGTGCGCCAGATAGCACATATGTTGAATGTGTTTGCTTTTAAAAAATGTAGGTAGCTAAGCAGTGCAAATGCATGTACAATTTATGCTTTCATGGAGAGTAACTTTTTCCCAGTGTTGAAAAGTACTCATAAAGGAGGGGACAATGAATGCATACTACAACTTCTGTGAAGGAATGAAACAATAATTTCAATTAAATAGGTTTTGTTAGCAAGTTGTGTCATCAATTTTTATGGTGACATAAATAAAGAAAGGAGTAGTGACACAATTTTATTACTATCACCAGGGTAAAGCCCAAGCTGTTTTATGTGTTAGGATTTCAATTTCAAACCATTGATTTATGAATAAGACCATATTAGTGAAAGTTATAATTATGACCACGTTGCTATCCTATGGCTCAGTATCAACAAGTCAGTTTAATTCAGCACTTCACAGCCATGACCAGTTACTCTGCATGGAGCACATTTGTCATGCAGATATTCTTTAAGTTTGTCACTATTTTAACTCTGGGTCCAAGTATAATGATATTGTGTTTGTAAAAGTATCCAATAGTTGCTCTGAAAATTATTCCTACTGTAAGAAAAGTTGCACCACTAAACCAATTTATAGGTCTTTTCATCCTTATTTCTTCTGTATTTAAACTGAACAAGCATAATCACTTTATTTTAAAGATACATTGAAAGCTTTTTGCATCTTTTATAAATATCATTCAATGTTGGTTTAATATCAAGATAAACTTTTCCTACAAATCTTTGT
>JAJEJO010000526.1:607455-716269 GCA_020662805.1 Glaucomys volans | reverse complement strand
TAGATATTTAGGAGGAGATAATCAAATCCTTTATTTCAAAGGGTTTAAATGTGGCACACAGTAAAAGCTCTACCACACTGGAAGGGACAGAAGCCTGGATTCTTTTACTATTTTAATTATTGATTAGAATTGCCTCAGGCAAAAAAGCTTATAATGATGAGCCTTAATTTCTCCAAATTGAAAAAACAGACAAGACTCATCCTACTTTATCGATCAGGGTCTTGAGTTGAGATTGGGTGAATGCTTCATGAAATACATACATTTTATAACAGTTTATTGTTATGTTTTCTGCTAATCATAGCCAAAAAGGAAATTCTATTAAAGAAAAGCTTCCAGAATATTTTTTATAAATTGGTAACAACTAAGATACCAATTGTCTGTTTTTAAAAGTTGAAAACTATTGGGCTGGGGATGTAGCTCAGTTGGTAGAGTGCCTGCCTCGCAAGCACAAAGCCCTGGGTTCAATCCCCAGCACCACAAAAAAAAAAAAAAAAAATTGAAAACTATTAAATATGATCCTTTGAACCAATTTACCGAAACATTTAATTTTTTAATGTGTATTGTGCTGTTGTTGTCTACATTAGAGACAATAATAGGGGGTAGAGTGAAATATTAAAAAATTGGTATCTGCTTGTCTCAATTTAAACTCCTTCCCCATTCAAAATATAACTGCATTTCGAATGTGTGGAATTAAACATAAATGGGTATGCATTCAGCAGGGTACAAGGGGAATTAGACAGAAAAAAAAACCTTTTTACATAATTGATGTTTTGTGCCTGATTTCCTTCCCAGCATGGTAAAAATGTAATCAAATATGGTTCAGAAATGCATGGAGTTGGAATATCCCTTTCAGAGTTCTCCTCAACACACACCCTGCATGTCTATTTAATCCATTAATAGAGTAAATAATATAGTATTTAATTGGAATGAGGCAAAGTGGACTTCAAAAGGAATTTTTGCATCTCATATGTATATATCTTCATATATATATGCACATATATGTATATGCATATATATGTGTGTGTATATATATATATATACATATATATATATATATGAGAATCGTTTCCCTTATATTTCTTTTCTTCCTGTCTCAAGGCATCTGAAATTTACAGATTCATTTCCAAAAATATTTGCCCAAATATGATGTCACAAAGAAACTAATCTTAGAAGTCTCTGAAGTTTGTTGTCTTGCACCACATGGAAACCACAGAAGCAAGACATTCACAGATCATCAGTTCATAGCATAAAGCTACTTGAGTCTTAGGCAGAGAGGGTGTAGACACAGACCTCTGACCTTTCCAAGGGAAAATATGAATGGCTCCCAAGAAAGGAGGTGTAGTCAACTCTGCAGAACTAATCTTATGCTAACTACCTGCTAAAAACTTGTAAATATCTGCATTTCCAACACTTTGTCCTAGTTTTTTTTTTTTTTTGTACTATGACACTACTTACAGTCATCCAAATAATAATTTCCTTAAATCTTGAAGACTGAAAAGGTAAATTAAAAACAAACTTTAACTGTGCTATGGATAGAATGTTATAGAAAAAAACACATCTAAGAAAATCTTTGCCAACTATATTTATGACAAAGGATTAATATCTAGAATACATAAAGAGAACTCAAAAATCTTAACAACCCCAAAACACCAAAACCCCAATAAATAAGTAGACAGATGAACTAAATAGACATTTCTCAAAAGAAGAAACACAAATGACCCGATTTATGAAAAAAATTTCAATATCCTTAATGATTAGGGTAATTCAAATCAAAACTACACTGAAATTTAATCTATACAACTTCTCAGTATTTATTCTATATAATTAAAGTCATATACTATAGTGACATATGCATACCCATATTTATAGCAGCATGATTCACAATAGCCAAACTATGCAACCAACCTAAGCATCCATCAATAGATGAATGGATAAAGAAACTATGGTCTATAAACAGTGATTTTTAGTTGGCTATAAAGAGGAATGAAATTATGTCATTTCTAAAAATGTAGATGGAATTGGAGAGCACCATGTTAAGCAAAATAAGCCAAACTCAGGGTGGCTTATAAGGGTGGTTATGTTCTCTCTCATATGGAAGCTAGAGAGAAAAAAGGGTGAAAAGGGGATCTCATGACAACAGTAAGCAAATAAGTAGGGTGGAGGAAGAGGATCAGGGGGAGTTAGGAGGGGAGGTATTGGGGAATGAATCTAACTCAACTATGTGAAGTGTACATATAACTGTCACAAGAAACCCTGCTACTATGTATAATTATTATGCAACAATTAAAATATTTTTAAAGAGGAAAAAGTTTAGTAAGTGCTTTGTCTGCAAATTCCAAGAGCTCATTTCAAACTAACTGAAAAGGAAGAAAATGTATTGTGGAAGGATAGTGTGCTATTTACCAGGATCAACACTTGATGGGTAATAAAGTTTCTCAGAAGGAAAGTACATTTCAGCTGGGCAGACCTCCCAAATTGGGTCTACTACAAGGACCAGAGAGAGGAAAAGAATAAAGCATATATTTTGTTTCAAGAGCCTCACCTCCTCTTCTCCTTCCTGGAAAGTCCTTTTACCTCTCTTTATGGGTTCCATTTCCTCCAAATGATGTCATCCTCTCACTTCCTAGGAAATGCACTTTGAAAAATCACTCTGCTCTAACACTGAATGTCTCACTGTCAGCTTTCACATTCCCAAACTAGAGCTAAAATGCCTGCCTCTCAGAAGTAAGATAGAACATGAAGAGATAGTGCAATGGAAAAAAAAAAACTATCATAGTGCTTAGTGTATAAGTTATGCTCAATAAAGATCTTAAGTTTTCCAAATCATTAAATCAAACTCAAAGCTTATCAACATGATGTGTGACTTCTCCCTGGAAGGTATGAATGAAGACAGTCCCTCAGGTAGGAGGGGAGGAATCTGAGTTATTTTTAGAGAGAACAATTATAAAAATATCCCAACAGTATATAGAGAGTAGTATGAGTAGAACGGACAGGTACTACATTCTATTACTTTCAACATTCACACTAGTTTCAACAAAATGCTCTCCTGGATAACATAATCATAGCTAACACAGAAAGTAAGAATCCTAGTTTATTAATTATTTAAACCTACTTAGTTATTTATGCCTACCATGGGTTTCTGTGGGTAAAATCATAAAATTCAAAATTCCGTATCACCCTTTTATTGAAGAATTTTCCCAGTGGTTCAGGACTACTGAGTCTCTGTACAATATCTGTTTATTTTCCTGACAATTCATCAATATGCCACACAAAATTATGGAAATCCTTTTGCATTGTATCTGACATCTTTCAATGAGATGATGGAAAATGATGATCTTTAAGTCAACAGCACTCAAAATGTAGCTAATTAGATTTTTAAATCTTTGGGGTCTATAGGATTTAAAAGTCAGACATCAGAAATTATTAAAAGAAAAGAGATTGACAGTTCTGTCCACAGACTTTATTGATTATAATAAGATATTTATAAACCCACAACACCACAGGCAAAAAAAATACTACAAATGTTTTGCTATGAAAAATTCAAGGGCTTTTATATAGGATGCCAAGGAAAGATAGAAAGTTTTCTTAGATCTCTTGCATTAGAGTTCCAAAGATTGGACTATTTGGAAAATAAGCTCTGAAAATCATGCTTACAAATAGATTGCCCAAAAGACCCATTAGTTAGCCACTCCTTAAA
This sequence comes from Glaucomys volans, assembly GCA_020662805.1. Classification (NCBI taxonomy): domain Eukaryota; kingdom Metazoa; phylum Chordata; class Mammalia; order Rodentia; family Sciuridae; genus Glaucomys; species Glaucomys volans. The sequence goes on along the minus strand of JAJEJO010000526.1, from coordinate 712,572 downwards.
AACATGACAAAGAAAACCAACTTATTAAGAGACTCCTGCAGGTAATTCCCACCAGGCAACGAATGTTTCCTAGGGGGGAAAAAACTGTAGATGGCAAACAAAGAGAATGCACTTCTTGGAAGGGGCTATGGTTTTAGAGTTTCTAAAAACAATAGAAAGTTTTCAAATATGTTTCTAGTCTCTATCCATATGGAGCATTCTTTAAACCTCAAAAGGAAAAAAAGAAAGAAAACCAATACTTACTCAAGTTTTTTACTGTGATGAAATGAAGTAATTTGATTGGGGTTAGGAGACCATTTGGTGAAACAATGACTCATTTTTACCTGTAGCGTAAGCATATTTTTGGTTTTCTAAGAATAGTGCTTGATAAAATCAGCTATGAAATTTACAAAGAAGAATTGAACTGCACAAAATTTAACCTGGAGGAGGGCTACAATAGGTTAAATATTTCCTATTTTATATATGTTGGAAAATAAAAGTATACTTAACAATTTCCTAGAAATTCAGTTGGATGGCTTGATGAGAAGCAAAGGGCAAGACCACTCTTAAATCTATGCAGCAATTCTATACCCCGTTTTAATTCTGGAATTGAAAGTTGTCGACAGTGCTATTAATGATAGAACTGAAGCTCTTAAGAGGATTCATTAAGCAAAAAACTAACATCTGGGGAAAGTTTTAGTTGGAATATCTCCTGTGCAATGAAACAAAGAAGATGGTATATTTTTACATTTAATGGTAGAAAACAACTTCCCTTCTTTACTACCAATTCTAATACTCTCATAATTTCAAATTTTTGTTGCATCTGAGACATCTACCTTGTTCAGATAGTAATTCTCCTCTTGTTATTAAAGACCAACAACAAAAGCTTACCAGGTGCAAAAAGACATATTTGATAAGGGATTATGAGCAAAATATACAACAAATTTATAGCACTTGACAATAAGTAAATAAGTGGCCAAATTAAATAGTGGACAAGATATCTGAGCAGACATCTTACCATAAAAGACATACAAGCTGAAAATAAAAGCATAGAATGAAGCTCGATATCATATGTTATCAAAGAATTGTGAATTATAATAACAATAAGATACCACTATATAACTATCAGAATGAAAAAAATCCAAAACATTAACAATGTCAAATGCTGGTGAGGATATGGAGCCACAGGAACTATCATTCTTGGTGGGAATGCAAAATATCACAGCCATCATGAGATAGTTTGGCAATGTGACAGAACTACACATAGTACACTACTTAACAATCATTCCCCTAAGTATTTACCCAAATGAGTTGGAAACATGTGTCCATATCCACACACATAAACCACACAGGAATATTTATAGCAGCTTTATTCATAATTGCTCAAACTTGGAATCAAGCAAGATGTACTCTATAGGCAAAGGGATAAGCAAACTTATGGTATAGCCATACAGTGGAATGTTATTCAGAAATAAAGAGAAATGGCCTATCAAGCAATGAAAACACATAGACAAACCTAAAATTCATACTTTTAAATGAAGGAAGCCAGTCTGAAAAGTCTATATAATGTATGATGCCAATTCTATTCTGTATATTTTGCTTACTGGAAAAATCAAAATGATAGAAGCATAAAATGATAGAAGCATAAAACTAGAAGCATTAAACTAAGTTTAATGTAAGCTGTAGATTAATAAATAATAACATAACCAACCAATGCAAAACGCAACTGTGGGGAAACTAAGGGACTTAAGAGAACATAGGGAAGTCTCTGTACTTTATGATTATTTGTTGAATAAACCTGAAACAGTTCTACAAAATAAAGTCTATTAATTAAAAATAAGCAATGAGATCACTAGGAAACTATCAGTGGAAAAAATGTTAGATTTCCTTAACTTTTTTTGTCAAAAATAAAAACATAATTCAGAGATATCCTGGGAGAATATCAGTGACTGGGACTTAGGAGAATTGCCCATAGGGCTCATATTTGAGCTTGATAATTCTGAACAGTAACTAGGGAATATGCTGCTTTCTTTTGAAATCTATCCGAACTGGGGATAATAGATACCTTTTTATTCTAAGAGGTGGGAAATTAAATCAGGACTACAGATATCATTGGTTTAAAATGAAAAAAGCAGTCATCAGAACAAGGAATGAAGTCAATTTTGTGGTTGTGGAAAGGCCTGTACCTTTTTCCCAAACATGGATGCAGATGGCCTCATTGAGTGCTATTTATGTTTCAGGACCATTTGAGTTGGGAACATCATGGCATAGACATTTACTAGGACTAATAATATGAGAAGAATTAAATAAACCATACCAAATCTTTCTTGAGGTAGAACTAAAATACCAGAGGTGCTCATTTGTACAACTATCCTCTCATTTTCTACACAGTTTACAATTCCCAGCCCAATATTTCAAAGAATATCTGTTTATTCCACTTTCAACCGAATTCCAATTACAGCATCATTAAGGATGTTTTCACATGCACGGAATATAAAATTTTAATCAACTAACAAACACTAGGAGAAAAATATTTAATATTTTCACTTGTAACAAAATACATAATTATGATTCTTCTAGGTGTGGAAATTCTAAAGTCTAACACCATCATAAGCACCCAGGATCTTCCTATCTTTTCACTCTTTACTCCTTGGTATATGGTCTTTTATCATCAGGGTTGTTCCCTCATAGTCTCAAGATGGGTGCAATCATTTTCATGCATTACATCCCCACACAACAATGGCCAAATACTGGAAAGGAAGAAAAGATTGCACTTTTTCCTTATCCCTTTTAAAGACTGAAAGTATCTTTTTCAAAAGTTCCCAGGAAATTTCCTCTTGCTATGTGCATTGCTCTCTGTCCATATGGAGCATTCTTTAAAACTCAAAAGAAATAAAAAAAAAAGAAAAGAAAACCAATACTTATTCAAGTTTATTTTCAGGTATATTAATGAAAGGAATTAAATTGATTGAAGTGGGGTGGCCATGTGGTGAGACAATGATATAATGTTGTTTCTTAATCTAAAATATTATTACATATCATTGCATTGTTCTACATGTCTGGGTCTAAGTTCAGGTAATATTCTTTGAATTTAGACCAGGGTTCAGCAAACATATTCTGCAATTCAGTAAATAGTAATTTTTTAAAAAAAATTTAGGCATCACTAAAATGAATAATCTTGGTTTTTGTTTTATTTTATTTTAACTATTTCCAGATTGAGAGCTGCACAAAAACTGGTGGAAGGTTAGAATGACTTGCATGCAGTAGCTTGCCAACCCTGGTTTAGCTAATCACTTTTAAAAAATTACAGTGGTAAACTGTGTAATATTTTGTTTTTATCACAGGTTCAATTCAACAAATATTTGAATGTATGTTCATAACTGAGACAAGAAATATTGAACTGAAAAAAATTACATAATCATAGGCAGTCGGCAAGTATGGTAGCCCTCAACATTTCAGAAAACCCCATATGGGAGACACATGGCATCCAGAGATTTTGCATTTTATAAAAACCCGTATTTAGAGTAATTTGTATTAATTCTCACTTTTAATGTTCCGAGATTATCTTCATGGATACAATTGTGTGAAAAAGTTGGACTGGTATTTAATACTTATGTTGTCTTCCTCTTTCCATTTTTCACCTACTATATATTCCATGAGTAAGTTCAAATTTCTTCATTGCATGAGTTGGAAAACCATCTTTATCTGCATCTGGAAACCCAATTTTTTCACGTGGGAATTAGAAAGTTGGTTATATTGGGGAAGCATAGGTGGTGTCCCGTGGGTGTGGGGCCTCTAATCTCACAACCTTGACAGTACCAAGATTGTGTATTCACTTCAGAACAAGTTCCACAGCCAGTAAAATGGAAGGCATAGTAGAATCTAGTAGCAAGTTTGAAGACAGACAAGACAGACAAAGCATTTCTGAATCAGTTTTGAACTCAAATGCACTCCAAAATTTCAATGAATAATTCAATAGTCATTTATTTTTCACTCATGTTAAATGGGAAGAGTTGGTCAACCCTCCAATATATTCTTACTCTGGAACCTAGACTGAAAAATGAGCCCCTATCTGGAACATTGCTTTCTTATTACCAAGAAACAGGAAAAAAGATTGAGATGAATCCAGCAATCGCATTCAGAGATTCTCCATTACTTTCTTCAGATATAGCCTAGAGGGTACTAGAAAAAGAACTCAGAATGTGGGGCCAAAGTCCATGGAGAGCAATCAAAAGAACATTGACTCAGCAAAGACCATGGCCTGCTCTAGGGTAAGGGGTTCTTAGCATTTTCTCAGATTTCACAATTGCTGTCTGTGACTGTGTGACTTTTCTTGACTTCAAAGTCTCCCTTCTCAGTATCAATGAGCTTAAGAAATCCCAGGGTTCACAATCACATTGTTTTTCTTATTCTTTTTAAGGCTCTTGTTACTTTTGCCAACACAAAGTTCTCAAAAGGGAGGATTTTTAATTTCTTCTGTGTGTGTGTGTGTGTGTGTGTGTGTGTGTCTGTGTGTGTGTATGTGTGTTGCTGAAGATCAAACCCAGGGTCTTGTGCATGCTAGGCAAGTGCTCTACCATTGAGCTATAGCCCCAGTTCTAATATTATACATGTACACACACACACACACTTCTATTACAGTCACTTCCATATGTAGTAACTACCTCCAATATTCCTTTTGAACATAGCTCTTCCTCCTGATTTAATTTCAGGTACTTGGAGTCTATCAGATTTTTGTAGAATTATAATCTGCTTCTTCCTGAGCCATTTTGTACACCTAAAAGACCATCTTAATCTACCAGAAATCTTCATGGGGAACATGACACAGTCATGTTTGATATTTGCACTGAGACTAGTTCAAAACACTTCCTCATTTTGTTTTACTGATTGAAATTGAGAAATAGTTCCACATTCCAATTATATAAGTTCCAGAATTGCTAGAATTTCAATTTCTTTGAAACCCTAATTTCAAAAATGCCAAGTCTTTCTTGACCTCAGATTTCTTATAATACCTTCTTACAGTAACAATGAACTCATGGCAGTAACATACTGATTTGAAACCTTTTTGCCCAAAACCTCAACCCTTTATAGCACATTAGCTATCTTCCAAACTCTCTCAAACAAAAAATGCTATAAAATATTTTGCCACTCTATAGCACTTTTACATAGTTGCAAAAAATAGTCTCTCTTCCTTTTGGTGCCCAGCAAAATCCATGTTACCAGTATCAGGCAATTCCAATGCAGTAGACCATGAAGTTTAGCAACTATTTTCTAAAAGGGACATTTTTGCTATAACAAATAACCCCTGTAGCTCAGTGGATTGCCTTCAAAAGTTCTCTCACACTACATGTAAACTTGGTTTGGCTGTGCCTGCTGTTACAATCTTGAACTCTGCTTGGTTCTGCTGTATGTCTTCCCATCTCTAGATGCCATGTGAAGGTATTGACCCTATCTGGGACAGGGCTATTTTTATGGCAGGAAGTAATAGTAAGAAGATGAAATAAAATCATATCATCTTTTAAAAGTTTCTGTTTAGATGTGACATATGTCATATCTGCTCCTGTTTTATTAGCTAAAGTTCAGGAAAGTACCCTCTACCAGAAAGCAGCACTGTAGATGCTAGGAAATGAACGGAAAGCAAAAGTCCTGTTTGGGAGAGGGAGTGACCATGTGCCCACCAGTATTATTTAAGACAAATACTCTGTGGCAGTAGGGTCTTTTGCAAATGAATTACTTCATAGATCATAGTAAGAGCCTTCAAATAGGATTTAAGGAATAACAATAAGCCTTTTCATTTAAGTTTGGAATTTTTCTGGAAAATGTGTCCAAATAACCAACATAGACTCTGGAATAAGATAGATATCTCATTTTCTTTCTCCATTTGCCTAAATATGTCTTACATCCAATCTCTCTACACCTTAGAGAAGAGATATACATTTCATGATTTGATCAAAGTTCCAGACCTGTGATGGGAAAAATCTGTTCTAAATAGCTACATAAGATGGGCAGAGGATTCTGTATTTAAGTCAATCTGCTTATTGGCTCTATAGCATGTATCACGCCTAAAGAATGTTCTCTAACTCCTCATTTAAAGGAGGAATTAGAGACTAGATCCTTAAATAGAATTACAGTGGTGAAGTTATAAATATAAGCAAATACACATTTCAATGTTATAAGGTATAAATTTGCATCTCTGATTTTTAAAACATCCTTTACATCTACCTCTCCCTAGAAATTCAAATGTGTTTCTTATTTATATGAATTCTCCAAGTTAAAAATTTTAAATAAACTGAAGCATTATATTACTTGTTTCTTAGGTTGTAGAGCATTATATGTCACAATATTTGTGCAATAATTGTATTTATTCCCCTTCTCTGTATATAGTTGTGCCATTTTTATTTTCTTTTAAAGGCCTAAAAAATATTTGCCATCATTTGGAAGGAAACTGCTTAGGTTCAGCCGCTGCCAGAATAAAGGCAGTTTCTTCTTTTGTGGCAGAGTAACTATTCTTCATTTGTCCTTGCAAAGCATATTTAAAGAGAGAGACATTTATAAAGATTTCAAAGAATATTTGACGCCAAGTGCCACAGGAAAGCAAATGTCACCAAAACTACAATTTTATACTTCAAGAAGCTAATAGGCCTTTAATAAAACACATTTCCCATTGAGATAAGTAGAGCTAAGTATTCTCATTCACAGATGAAGGAAAGCTATGCTGAGGAAGAGTATAAAGTAATTTCCCCAATGTCAAAGGAGTCACAAGTAGATCTTGGAATAGGGCCCTAATAGGTTACAGTGAAAAGAGAATTATAGAAATTACAAACCACTCACTCATATTGCAGCATTTCTACTGCAGGAATAAATAGCTGCTGTCATGGGAGTCTATTTCAATGGGAAACACAACTATAAATAGCTGAGCATCTGAATTAATAAAGAATAGTCACAGTACCCACATCATTTCAATGCACATATACAGCATAAAAACTAGAGAATTTATAATATCACAGACCCGTAGTGCGTCATTAAGCTCTTCCATTTTAAGCAGGGGTGGCTACAATCATTCATTTATTCACCAAGAAAATCATTCTGAATCCAGGGTACATTGGTTTTGTTGTTGTTGTTGTTCTTTTACCTATAAGGTTAATAATCTTCATTGTTATTTATATGCCATTTAATGTTATTTTAATATTTGAGAAGAAGATGAAAGCAGAACATAGTTTACCAATGAGCTAATTATGGGAGCTTGTGAAGAATGAGAACTCTGCTTATTACCTATTAAAGAGAGAGTAGTTATTAATAAGAACTCTTGTTCTTTTAGTTTTATTTACCATTATAGATGCACATAATAAATTGTAAACATGATCACCAAGAGGGTAATAAATGATATCGTGTTTGGATTTTCCCAAGACATTTGGACTTCTTTTACAGGAAAATTTATGGAATATCCATTTCCATATCTATTACTTGTGTCTATGCCACCAATAATCACAGTGCCTTGGCCCTCTGGCTAGACTATAAATTAAATATACAAAACCTCTTTGCCTCACCTCAACCTTGAGAGGGCATGCTCACTCAATTTCCAAAGAAATGCCATAAAATGTGCTTTCGTGGCTATTTTAATGCTTCATGATTCAAATAACTACTTTAGCAGATCTTAGGAATCTTTCAAACTCTGACCTTATTCTTGCCTCCCACATATAAATGAGCATGACTCACTTCTGGAAATAAAGTAATTAAAAACCTATGTAAATAAGACCTTTTGATCTCTGTGGAATTAAATAATTTATTTTATATCTTAATATCAGTTAAAATCCAGTGTACGTGTGAGAAAGAGAGACACAGAACTGTAAAGTAGTAAGATTTATTAACAATTAACAAACTAAAACTTACATATCCATGAAAGACTGTTCTTCAAAGTTGACACCTTAGAACTTTCAGTGAATTTCAATGATATTATCTTTTTCAAAATACCACAACTATCAGTATATGTACTGACCAGTGGTAGACTTTATAATCATGCCTTATTTTCAATAAAATAGTATGATCCTATCTGATCACATTTTAGCAGACCAATTTCTAATTAATGTTAATGTGCTTCCAAAAATGAAGGTCATTCTGTTAATTCACTTGTGTCTCCAGCCATAGTCATTGTGCCTCAAATACTGATAGGAATTCCAAATCAAGATTCAAAAAATATATGTATTTCGAGAAAATAACATTCTTTAGTATAAAAATATAGTAAGGTCAAAATGAAGTCCCAAGTAGTACTTAACACTAGAGTCACCATTTAAGTCTTCATCTCCAAGCTTCAACTAAAGCAGGACGGTGTATGACCCACTTCCTCTGATGCAGGGAGTCAGCTCCATTCTGCTAGAAGATGCTACACTACTTCCCCAGTGTTCTGGAGAATCCCACAGTCGTTGCTTCTACCATTCTCTTCATTTAAAAAATGATAATTATAATACTATTATTATAATTCATACTTAGGTGACAAAAGCTTTCTAAATGAAACATTTCCTTCAATCATCACAATAACCCACTTCATTCTTGCAATAGTCCTGTAAGTATTGCATGCATTCCATTTTACACATAATGGATTTAAAGATGAGATGTGACTTCACTCTAACACCATTATTGATTTGGCATTGGTCATGCCTAAAGTGGCCTCAGACGGTAGATGTTTAGAGCTCACTGTCAAGGAAGAATTGTTCCTCAAAAGTCCCTCATCACCACCTAGAAGCCACTCATAGTATAGTTCCAGGAATTCCTTTTAGTGATAGTGATTTTTTCAGTTTGGGAAATGCTCAGCTAAACATTTTTCTTAGATCAGTTTTCTTTTTATCTATGAGCATTTTACAATTCTAAGAAGTTAATAGTATATTTATTTTCCTGAAATAATTTGATCATAGAATCTGTCTCCATAGAACATATTGGGAACTTATTATTCAAAGGAAAACACTTTCCATTCTTATCTCATATATAACCCTGATGTAGTTATCTGTGTGCCACTCTTTGCAAGGTGTTGAATCCGATAGAAAGAACAAATTCAAACTTTATTTTCAGAAAGCAATGCACATATTTATGGAACTATAAAATAAGCTGTAAAGGGGTAATTACATCGAATTAGAATATAGCAGAAGTTCTACAAAATATGGATACACTGTAGTATACTCTAACAAATTCACAAGTTACCTGCTCAAAACTCTCTTTAGTCTTTTGCCCTCAAAAAGCTCTAGAAAAATCTCAATATGTGTTGATTCAGCTTCCTTTAGTTCCCTTTCCTATCAATTTCTAATTTCTGCCACAAGTAGCACTCTTTCTGCATCAATTAGGGTGCATTCAGCTTCAAGTAAATAAATATATATTCAAAAGAAAGTCATATGGATAAAGGAATAGTTCTCTTTCAACATAAGAAGGGGAGAGGCAAGGTGAGTTCAGGGTAGTTACTTGAGAGCTCAATGTGAAGCTTTCAGTTAGGTTGTTCTGCATTTCTCTTAATTTTCTTTCACACTATAAGATGATTGCAACCATTCCAAATATCACATTCTTACCCCCAAACATGCAAAGGCAGGAAGAACACTTATTCATGTCACTTTTTGAGAATAAAGAACACTACCAGAAACACTCACTGATATGCTAATGTTTAATTGGTTAGACTTTCATTACAGGTTCATACATGAATCAGTTACAGGCAAGAGGAATGAAATAGCTACTAATTACCTGGTCTAATCAAGACACCAACCAAGAACTGAAAGAAGAGCTTGTGAAGTAATGGACAAAAATGTTGGTTTGTTTAGAAAGAAGTGGAGGCATGATTCTGAAAAGGAGACCAATAGCAGATATTGCCTGCTCTTTCTATTTAACTTTAATTTTGCTCTTGCAATGTTATAATATTATTCATTATTTCCATTCAGTACTACCAAAACAAACAAACAAACCAAAAACCTGTGATAAAGCAAAATCTTCTATAGAAAGACTAGGAGAGATAAGGTAACAATCACACATTTATGCAACATATACCTGTATATGACATGGAAGATATTAGTTCACAAATATTATCATATTGTAATATTATTTATAAAACCTGTCACTTTTCTTTTAACAGTAGATTGCTCATCTTTGCATTGAAATGAAGGGACTGTCAAAAGGTCATTTTTACTACTCAATGGCATTTAATTTTGTGACATTCAAAATCATTGTCTTGTGTATTTTTATGTATTTTTGCATTCTTCATGTATTTTTTCAAGTGTGCTATCTTATTGACACAAGACCTCTACTGAACTAAAGATAACCACAATTTTCATAGCACATGTATTACAACTATTTTTTCAATTTAGTCAGTTGAATTTTAATCTTATATTTGTATTTTTTTCTCATAGAAAAAATTGCAATTTTCATGTAATCAAATCTATCAAGTTTTCTTTTTAAAGTCCATCATCCATCTTACTCTTAAAATGCACTCCTCCCTTTCAGGATTATATGTGGTTGGCTTTCTGTTTGTTTTTGTTGTTGTTGTTGTTGTTGTTTTGTTTTGTTTTTCTCCAAAAGCATATTTTAAAAATATTGTCCTGAAGTCAGTCTGCCTAGGTTCAAATCCCAAGTCTACCACATGTTAGATGTGTTGGGTTTGGGCAATTTGAATATTTGTGAAAATGTATGTAAGTCACTTAGAACCTGTATTCATGGTTTTTCTTCTAATATTTTATTACATATTTTGTGGTCTAAGCTTCAATTCATTTGGATATAATTTCACTCACAGTACAACATATGGAGTTAATTTTAAATCTTTAAATGGTTAGCCAATTGTCCCAAAGCCATTTAAATTGAATAATTTTTCCACTGATTTAAAATGTAAGCTTTATCATGACTCCATTCCTTAACTGATTGTAGTTCCTAGGCTTTCTAGTTTATCACATTTTCCTGTATTTCCTGGAGTTTTACCTTTATTCTTTTATTGTTTCTTAGTCCGAAACTTCTTTAGCCTCAATGTATGTTTTACTCTTTTTTAAAAGTTCCTTTCTCCCTCTAATTGAAAAGTTGACCCTGGCATCCACATTTTCTAATAGTAATAAGACAATTCACATTTTCTTACTGTTGGCGCTTTCTATATAGTGTACCTATGTTCTCATTTGAGTTTTTACTTTTTGCATGTATGAAACATTTTATTTTAGCTACACTTATTATATATAGCCTACAGTTGGGTTTTGACTTTATCCAATATGTTTAATAAATACATGTATGTATCTCATTTGCAAATATTGAAATATTTTTCTGTGGTTTTTTATTGTGTCATGTTTTCTGTTTGTAATTGTTGTGCTGAGACTGAGGCTCAGGTCCAGGAAGCAGGGTTCAAAGAAGACCTGAGGCACGGTTGAGATGGTAGTCACCCATAGCCAGGTCCATTTTGATCCAGCCAACTTCCATTTAGCCCCCAGTGCAGGCCAAATGAAGAAGGCCCATTGTCAACAGGTTGTATAAGTGGTCACATGCTCACCAGCAAATGTTTATGACCTTGAGTACATAGCTGAATCAGGGTGTTTATGATCTTGGTAACACACCAAAAGCATAGCAGGCCAGAAGCCTCAGCAAGGAAGCTTAACTATAGCCATCTTGGGCCTAACCACAAATAATCCTTTATTTTATATTCTTTAATGACGTTATGTTTTCTGTGTATCTGTGTGTGTGTGTGTGTGTGTGTGTGTGTGTTTATTACACTTTGGAGAACTCCCTCTCTGGTTTTAATTCTTAAAATGCTTAAAATCCTATTTCTTTATTTGCCAACTTTGGTAATAACTATTGACCTATTTGCATTATGAGTGACAATTGTGAGCACATTTTCTAGGACTTTCACCCCACTACCCATAGTCAACAACAGCCCGCAGAGCACAAGGTTGGCCATAGTTTCAAGCTCTACCACAGAGCGGCTTTAGAAGTACAAGCAATGTCTTATAATTAGTAAAATAATCATCCCATTCACCCTGAACAGTTCTTCCCCAAGGAGGGAAAGTGATTCAAAGCCCAGAAAGTAATGCAGCTTAAAGAACATTTTATTGCACCTGTAATCATCTCTGGGATTCTCAGAATTATTGAGGAAGGGAATTCCTGCAGAAAGGCAGGCAGAAGGTTGAGATATAATCACAGTGCTCACCAGTTTCTCAGCTTGAAGGATAATGGGTACAACTGTATAGCAGAACGAAGTTGGGGTGTGACTCCATTCCTCTAATCAGCATCTCCAATTTGGCTGACAGCCCACCATTCCAAAATTGTGTTGAGGTCTCTCAGGGGTCACTATCACTTCATTCCCAGGCAGGCATTTCTTGTATATAAGCAAATCATCAGCTGGCCACTCTTGACCTCTATCTGATCTCATCCATACTTAACACCTTGCTGAAATTCTTTCAGTACTCTGGCAAATGAATCAAACTATTGCTTCTTCCCCAGATATTACATGCTTTTTTTCAAATCTCTTAGAGGATTCTTTATTCAGGAATGGAATTAAACTCACCTGTCTACTTATCATCTAGACCCTACACACTCTTTTATAAAGATTACAGTAACAATGGCCAAAACCATTTAAATCATGGTTCTAATTCAGAAGGTCACCTAGTGAGTAGATTGCTTTTCTGCAGATTAGATGAGGTGCATCCTCTGGACTATCTATTAGAAAGTCCCGTATATCCTATCCCACCCCATCCTGTTTCCCTACCAGATAACAGAAAAGCAGGCTAGGAGCAAAACACTTAGGAATCACAGAGCACCCATGTAACGAAAAGAGGTGCTGCTCCCAAGGTACAGAGACAAGTATAGAAAACTAAAGCTTGGGTGGGATCTCAGTCTCCACTCTCCCTTCAACTGGGCCTCTCTGTGCAGTGCACAAATAAATGTAACAAGAAGGCACCAAGAGTCTGGCACCATGGCAAATGCCTGTAATCACAATGTCTTGGAAGGCCGAGGCAGGAGGATTGCAAGTTCAAAACCAGCCTCAAGCAACTTAGCAAGACCCTCTCTCAAAGTAAAAAATAAGAAAAGGGCTTGAGATGTAGCTCAGTGATTAAGTACCCCTGGACATAGTGTTGTGAAGTTGTGCCTTAGCTTATATGGAAGGAATCAGATTTTATACCCAGTAGGATATTGGTAAGAGACTCCAGTTGGGTTTGGATCTACTTCCTAATTTACTGTTCAACTATTTTGGGTGCTTGCTTTAGCATCCTGTGAACACAAAGGGCAAAAGGGTTAAAAGCTATCACATTGGAGAGTAACAAGTTTTCTTTGGTTGTTATATCTCTGTCCAAAGAAGTGACTTGCTTGAAAAGTAAATACACCATGTTTTCTTTAATTGGCAGGGTGGTTTAAATGAGAAACAAAGGGTTTCCTTCATGAGGAGAGGCTTTGGAGACAGAAGATATTTTATTGGGTAGGATGAGTTCTGATAGGATTTCTCATATGGAAACAAATTAATCTTTAAAGTGACCTTGAAAGAAACAGAGAGATGGAAGAAACAGGTGTAGAGGGAGCAGGGGAGTCAGCAGTGGTGGCAAATTCTCTCTAATAATTAAAATAGTCATCACCAGGCCTAGTGTCGCAAGCCATTACGAAGCAATTCTTACAATTTACAGTGTCTTGAAGTTGAACACACTTAAACGCAAAACATCCTTTGTCAGAAAAGAAAAGGTAGAGGTTGACTAGGAAATTATAGTTCAAAACACAAAAGTAGAAGTTAAAAGAAAATCTGTTTGAAATTGTTGCTTCCACTATTTTTCTTTTTCTCTCACATACCTATGAGGGAAAAAAGGAGACACTTAACTACAAATCACCTCCAAATCCCTTATATTTTAACAGGCAAAAGCCATTAATGCAGCATGAAATAGTATTATTGTGATGGGTACTCAGGTTGTATTTTGGAATTTTATTAGTAAGTGAACCATATATGACTTTGAATATATTTTTAAATAAAATAAAACTTATTTCCCTTTTAATCTTCTACCTGTTTTGAAATTGCCATGCAATGTATTTCTTTCTCAACACATTCTACCACCAAGGATAAGTTATAGGAGAGAAAGGCTACAGGGTTTTAAAGAAAACAACACTGTCCTTACGACTGTTAATAAACCCTCAGAGAAATGAAACGCCTTTAAATATGTTATAGAATCAGATGCAAGTTTCAATACAGTTTGTTAGAAGATATTTAAAATGTGATTCATCTGCTATTAATCTCTTGACCTCCTCTGCAGCAGGTTGTCACTGGCAGAGAACAATCTGGAAAGCTTGCAGAGTCTGACACCTCTGCGGTAAACATTTCAGATTAAAGTCCCTGGTGCTTATTCAGAAATGTCCTTGATCCTCTCAGTGGCTGGCTTCTCCACTTCAGGAACAGAAAGGAAGTTGGTGGTGGGCTACCAAGGGAAAACATTTTTAAAGAGGAAAATACATATATATGATTCAAACAAAGAAAACTTTAGAGAATCTGGGTAAACATATAAGGTTGTTGCTTGCGTAGCTGTACTTTGAAGTACGCCTTTCCTTTATTCTCAAAGACTATTCAGCATATTAAATTTACACAAGAGCTCCAGGAGAAAAAGGGTGAGAAATATCTGTTTCACCTAGTGAGGTTTAAATAATGACATTTTATTTTTCTTGTCTCCTCTTCCTAGTAATTGTCCATGACTGTCTTTTCTTGGAAGACTCTCCTAAGCATGGGGCACACACCAACAACTCTTTCTAAAAAAAAAAAAAAATTCACACATTTGAGTTTAATTAAATTAAAAAACAAAAACAGAGGCTTGCCTCTTTCAAATAAAACACATAATTTATTCTCTGTCTTCAATTGTGTACTGAAGAAAATTATAATTTTTAAAAAACATTAAAGTCACCATGTATTATTTGAATTGAAATGAAAACTAATGATAATTTTGTCAGTTTTTTGGGGGGTAGTGCTAAGGATTATGAGCATAAGATATTCTTAATTGGACACAATTATGCTCCCTCTGTGTGATTTTCCTTGACATTGACTTAAACCACAGAATAATTTGTTCAATATGAATTTTATGATATTTAGAAAATATACAACATATACAACAATGACAATCTGTATGTCTTTCTCCTTTTTTCCCCAGTACTAGGGATTAAACCCAGAAATGCTTTATCACCCAACTATATCCCCAGGCCTTTTTATTTTGAGACAATGTCTCACCAAATTGCTAAGGCCAGTCTTGAACTTGCAATCCTCCTGCCTCAGTTTCCCAAATCACTGAGAACACAGGTGTGTGCCCCCACTCCAAGACTGACTTTTTCCCTTATCCATCATTGCTTATCCAGTGCCTTCAAGGGTTATTTGCATACAGAAGGCACAAGTATATATTATTAATCAATGAAGGAATGGAGCTATCCTTAAATTCCTCCTAAAGAGTTTGCTTAAATGTAGTATCATTCACCAGGTAGTAACTGGGCACCTTCATATGATGTGCTAATCTGTGAACCTTGGGGTCCCAGTGGATGAAAATTTAGCAAACAACTTCAATAATTGCTCATACAGACATAACACTAAGTGCCTTGAGAGCATGCTAAGGGAAACCTCACACAGACCAGGAATTTAAGGAACATTTTTCCAGAGAAAGCAAATGTGTATACTGAAATGTAAAGTCCAAGTAGATACATAGGTAAGGAGAGACAGAGAATGGAAGAGGCTGTTGGGGGAGTATAGAGACAGTGTAACAAGAAGAGGAAAGAGCATATTGGAAAAATCTGGAGCAAGACATGACACAGCATGCTGAGGGAACTGAGTATCTTCATGTGTCTAGAGAACAGAATATGAGGGGAGAATATGGAAAAAAGCAGGGGCGAGATCTCCAACTTCAGGAAGAGATAGGAGGCTTGAATATGAGCATGTGGTTATCACAACACTAAAGCCCACCGATCCAGGTTCCAAAAGAGGAACCCATGCAAGGCTTACATTTTGACTTGAGATTTCAAGATTATGTCTTCCTGTCTCCAGAACATCAACATGGATTAGTGTTTACTGGCTGATGAGTAAATTTCTTTTAAATTCTGTTTCTAATAGCTGGAAATAGCCTATGGAAACTTTTCTTTGCATGTGGTACTGGGAATTAAACCCAGGGCCTTGTGCATGCTAGGCAAAACCTTTACCATTGCACTATGTCTATAGCCCCAAGAAACAGAATGTTAAAGAGACCTCCCCTAAGGCTTTCACTGTACAGAGAAATAAATAGACAGATAGGGATATTATATACAGGTTGAGCATTCTTAATCCAAAAATCTGAAGTGTTCCAAAATCCAAAATTTTTTGAACATCAATCTGATGCTATAAAGTGAAAAATCCCATACCTTACTTCACATGATGGGTCACTGTCCAAATGCAAGTGCACTCAAAGTATTGTATAAAATTACCTGCAGGCTTATCTGGGTAAGGTGAATATAAAACATTAATGAAATTCATGTTTAGAAATACATCCTCAAGATACCTTGTTATGTATTTGCAAGTATTCCCAAATCCAAAACACTTGTAGTTCTAAACTTTCATATGAGATCCTTACTCTACACTTGTTAACCCTGCCCAGTTTTGGATCTAATGCATGCTGGATGCTCTGGCCCAGTCTCCTCCACCTTTATTGCTCTCTACAGGGAGACATGAGAGTGTGAACACGAGGAACTAAATATTGTGTGGTTTGGAACCTAGCCTCTGGCCTCTTCCTCACTACTGTTGTGATCTTAAGAACACTCTCAGCATCTCAGAGCTGAAATTCATGATGTCCATGACATACAAAGTCACTGCCACTGCATTAAACTCCTAGTATGAGTGCAAATCTGGCTTCCTATTCTCCTCTGAGATTCTCTTTTCAAAGTGGTTTGATTCAGAATTTTCCTAAAACCTTCAAACATAGGAATAATGGTATTGGCTTACCTTATCCACAAAACTCTGATATACCTCTCCTGGAGACAATTTTGCTTAAATGAGTGGAAGGAAGCCAGTTTATTTTTATGCTGCAATAGAAGCAAGGCCAAGAACTGATAACTGATTTTTTTTTAACCTCTGGGTAAAAGAAAAGTCTGACATGAGTTCACCCACACTGCTAAAATGAAAATATGAAATGACAAGTGGCTCCAGAGGAATTGATTTTAGACTGTTTAAATCTGGACCAAAAAAGGGAAAAAGTCCACTAAAAAATTTCATCAAATATACCACAGTCCTTCAAAGAACACCCTTATATTTAAGATGTTTAAAGATACAATTTTTTTTTTCTGAGTGCTAATAGCTCACTGCAGTATGCTGAAGCCATTTGTAATAATAGAGAAAACAGGACAACTTTAGGAGCAGGTATGATGGTCTTGGATAATTGAAAAGCCTCTGTCCATAAAGCCAATGAGCTTGCTTCACAAGAGTTGAATTTTGGTCTGGAGTCAATCAAGAAGTGATTACCAGCTCTGTGTAAAGCACCTATCTATTACTTGCTACCTGATAGTGAAAAGAATAGGATTTAGACTTAGTGGAATAGAATGCTGTCAAGAAACTCTTTGGAATTTCAAGAAGAGAGGATAATATACTGAACACCTAAGTCTTTTCTTTACTGTGGTTTAAGACACCCAGGATGCACAGGGAGAATCCAAATGTTATAGAAGTAGAAATGATACCGGACAGACAGACAGAAGACCTGGCTCTTGGTTCTGGCTTGGATTCTAACAGCATAATCACGAGAAAGCTATTAAACTTCCTGGAGCCTTATATCCCTTACCCACAAAATAATTGAATCTGCTGGTCTATGAATTCTAGTCTATGAGCTTTAAGGATAAGAACTATGTTTCTTGTTAGCCTTCATAATGGTATACAGTAGTCACCCAATGAATACTCCTTTTGTGAATAGAAAAACTATTTGTAAATGTCTTTTAGTAACAACATACTTGTTTGTGTACATGCTTAGAAATTAAGGTAATTCATAAAACATACTGTAGTATACATTGAATGACTAGAGAGTCAAATCACTTAACTGAAGGAGGCACATATTATTTCAACATGCTAAGCTTAATGGAGATTGCACTTTAACATAGAACCCAACTAATAAGTATTTTTCAGCAAGTTTATCTGGATAGTAAGTAAGTATCTTGCTCATGAGGTGAGTTTCAGGCAAGACTTTAATGATAAAAACAGTCAAAAGCCAAATAGCAGAGGGTAGAGTCCATAAATAGCAGCGGATAAGACCAAATTATTGGTTGCAGTGAAATCTAATTGCATTTTTTTCTCGATGTCATCATCTGTATATAAAAAGGGGAGGTGAGACAGAGACTGGCAAAATCTATATTTACATAAAATTTCCACATACATATGGCAAACTTGTCATTTATCTTCATGAATTTTCAGATTATACTCATACCCTTTCAAACAGATGGGGTATGGTGTGTGCTAAATCATACATGACATTGTATAAAAACCAAATGGCTATGGGCAGAGGGTGATGGCCCTAGAAGCAGTCAGAATACCATTTGGCAAAAGGAAACCATGACAGAATTAAGGGAAATCTTTAGAAATTCTACAACTTTTCTAAGTGTTTTCTTAGTTAATGATACTGACTATAACTTATCTGATGGTGGTGGTGGTGACAATCATTTTACCAATGAAAGAATGTATTAAAAAACATACAAGGTATTTGTTAGAAATGGGAAGCTGTCCTAAAAATGATGCAAAAGATAACTAGGCATGGTGGTGTTCACCTGTAATTCCAGTGACTTGGGAGCCTGTGTCAGAAGGAAGGCAAGTTTGAGACCAGCCTGGGCAACTTAGCAAGACAGTGTCTCAAAATTAAAAATAAAAATTCTGGTTTCAAAAGAGGGCCTGGGTGTGTACAGTGGTAAAATGTCCTGGATTCAATCCCCAGTACAGAAAGAAAGAAAAGAAAGATAGATTGATTTTTTTTTTAAAGGACAGTACAAAAGATAAAGACACATTCACAGAAGACTCAAGTGAGGACTTTAAAGTTTTCTATGTCTGAGTTTAAAACAGATCTAGAAGTTGAAACATGACTTACAATTACATGGTGAGCTTCTTGACACCTGAACCTAGGGTTCCTTTAGCTGGTGTTTTGGTCAGCTATTCCATTGCTGTCACCAAAAGAACTAACAAGAATGATTTTAAGGAGGAAAAGTTCATTTTCAGGCTCAGAGTTTCAGAGGTCTCTGTCCAGAGACAGCTGATTCTATTGCTGTTGGTCTAAAGTGTGGCAGAACATCATGGTGGAACAATGTAGTAGAGGAAAGTGATTCAGGACATGGCACCAGTAAGCAGAGAGACAGAATTCCCCTCAATGAAGACCAAATATATACCCCAAAGGCAAGTTTCTGAAAACCTACCTCCTGCAACCATACCCTACCTGCCTACAGTTTCCACCTAGTTATTCCCTTATTGGGGGATTAGTTCACTGATTAGGTTAATACTCTCATAACCCAATCATTTCACCTCGAATTTTCTTGCATTGTCTCACACATGAGCTTTTGGAGGATATCTCATATTTAACCCATAATATTTTGCCCCTAGCCTCTGAAAGTTCATGTCCATCTCACAAGGCCAAATTCATTTAGTCCATTTTCAAAAGTCCCCATAGTCTTAACAGTTCTAGCATTGCCCAAATCTTCAAGTCCAAAGCCTCCTCTGAAACTCAAAGCAAACTTTCAGCATAAGCCCCTTTAAAAATCAAAAGCAAGTTGCATATATGCAATATATAAAGGCACATAGTAAACTTTTCCAATCCACAATGGAGAAACATGGCATTGAAAGAAAGGATGGGACCAAAGCATGACCAAAATCCAGTTGAGCAAAAAAGTCCTATAGCTCCATGTCCACCATCTGGGGTACATGGCATCCTGATGTTTTCTCCGAGATGCTCTGTCCCTATGGTTTTGTTGGTTATAGTCCATATGACATTTCTTTTGGCTTGTCTGTGCTTGATTCCTGAAGCTTTCCACGGCAGATGTTCCACAGTGCTGCCAATCCTTAATCTCAGAGGTCTCCACTGCAACTTTGGCTTCCTACTCACATCTTCACGCATCATGGCCCTCTTAGCAGCTGCCTGTGGGGACTACAACCCTGCTGTACTTTGCTTGGTCTCCCAGGGCTTCCTTTGAAATCTCAGTGGAAGCCTCCATGGTTCCCTAACTCCAGCATCTTGCAATCCTGCAGAAATAGCACCATGTGGTTGCTGCCAAGGACTGCCACCATCTTGAGCAATAGCCAAACCTCCAGGGACCAGGGTTGCAGCATTTTCTGAGTGCCTGGGTGGCTGAGCAAGATGAAACAACTTTCTAGGCCCTTCTGTGCAAGAAGGGCACCCCAATGATTTCATCTCAAAGGAATTTTTACTTTTCCATGCTTGAGTTTAATATGGGTGTGGTCTTGCCAGTTTCTGAGATGCTCTCAAGCCATTTTTCCTATGGTCGCTAGTTAAAATATGTAGTATTTCTTTCACAGCTGTAATGTCTTTAACATTTTCCTTAGCCCCAGTTTTACTTACAGATTTTTGGCTAAATTGCAAGTTTTTCACATCTTTCTGCTTTGTTTTCTGTTTTTGATTATCATAATAGGCTTAGCTAAAAGCTGCCATCAATATCCATGCCACCACCTGAATACAATGCTGCCTAAAATTTTCTTCCCCAAGATTTAGAAGTCCATCACCTTTAAATTCAGCCTCACAGAAAGTCTCCAGACACGGGTCCAATAGAGACAACTTCTTAGCCAGAATATAACATGAATGCCCTCTAGTCCAATACTCAAAGTCCTCCTTTTTCTCTGAAATCTCATCAACCAAGTCTTTACTGTCCACAGTCCTATCTGCATTCTGGTCTACTTTGTTCCACTAGAATTTCCCATTAAGGGCCACTTATAACAATCTAAAACTTCCCCAGGTTGCATCTCTGAACTTTTCAAAATGCATGTCCCCACAAACTCCAAGAAATTCCCAAAGCTTCTGAACTACATGACCAGGTTAATCAAAGCAACAACCCTATTTGTCAGTAGCAATTTCAGTTTTAGTTACTTTTTTCACCAATGTGACCAAAACACCTGACAAGAACAATTTTAAGGAGAAAAAAATTGTTTGGGGGCTCATGGTTTCAGAGGTCTCTGTCTAAAGACAGCCAACTCCATTGTTCTGGGTTCAAAGTGTGGCAGAACATCATGGTAAAAGAATGTGATAGAGGAAAACAGCTCACAACATGGCACCAGGAATCCGAGAGAGAGAGAGCGAGCTCCCTCAACAAGGACAAAATATATACTTCAAAGGTACACCCCCAATGACCTACTTCCTCCAGCCACACCCTATCTGCCTACAGTTACCACCCAGTTAATTCCTATGGGGGGATTAGTGCACTGATTAGGTTAACACTCTTATAACCCAATCATTTCAACTTTAAATTTTCTTGCATTGACTCACACATTAACTTTTGGAGGACACCTCATATCTAAACCATAATACCTTGGCTGTTTGATTGGTTTGTTTGGTCTTAGGGATTGAATCCAGGGCCTCTTGCAAGGTAAGCATGTAGTCTACCACTAAGCTACCTAGAGTTTGAATGTTCATATATTATCAAGGATAATTTTACTTCAAGCTTTTTGTGTTTAAAAATATTGAAATATACTACAAGAGAGTCTGGGTTATGAAGATTCAATAAAATGCAACAGAGGACATACTTTTCTCTTTGTCATTAGGAAAAGATTATTTTCACAGCAAAGCCTATAATAGCTTTCTATTAGCAAAGACTGAAAATTAATGAAACTTTGAAAATTATTAGTCTATAGTAAATACTATGACTCCATCTATCCCAGCATGAAAAAATAGGGTCATTATCCCCTTGAGTCAAATTGCTATTTTCTAAACACATTGCTATGGTTTAGATGTGTTACTCAAAAGTTTATATGTTGGAAAATTTATCCCCATCTAACGGTGTTGGATCATAATACAAGGTAAATTAGGCCCTTATGAAAAGATTAGTGTTCCAAATAATTGTGGTATAGGGTTGTTTTAAAGTCAGTCAGTCCACAGTACTTCCTTTTTACAAGCACCCTCTCTACCCTTCCACATTTCCACCAGAACAGGAAGCAGTACAAAGCCCTCAACAGATTCTAACACTACCTTCTTGGACTTCTCAGCCTCTAGACCTGTGATCCAAAATAATCTTTCTTCTTAAATAACCCAGTTTCTAGTACATAGCAGAAAATGGACTGAGACATTTAAGACATAGACAAGTATATGGTAAAATCTGAATATCCTTTTCTGATATAGACTATCTATATATGGCATCTCTGATTCATAATTCCTCAGGGTCCCAACTCTTTTCCTCTTATTTATGTGACAGGATAACATCAACTTACCCAATATTCTCAAATGGCTTCTTTTGCTCTAGTTGTGATGTTTGTATGAAAGGGAAAGAGAAAACACCCCTTCCTTAAAGAGTATGTCCTACAAGATACACATAGTCCTTCTTGTGTTTTCTTGGCCAGAACTTAGTTATGAAACACCTGACATCAAGTGTAACTGAAAATGCAGTTTTATTGTAAACAGCCATATGTACACATAAATATGCAGAACAAGGATTAACAGAGATGACTGTAACAGAACACTTATTTTTTAGATTAATAGTCAATGCATTCTGTTAATAATGCCTCCTAAGAAACATTAACCTCAGCTATTGTACACAAATTGTGTTGAATATAAAACCATCTTTTAATCACCAAAATGCAAACCCATGCTTAAGGTCCTTGATTAAAATGTGGTATTAGCAACACTAGTACCCAGACATCAAGTCTCCTTTAGGGTTTCTTTGGTTCCATATTCTAAAGCAGATAGTTCTCAAAATCCATCTCATAAATGCATTACATTAATCATAAAGGAAACCAGGTCCAAATTTCAAATTTAGCACAACCACAAAACCAACCATTTCAAAATTGATATTCTCCTAAGAGAGGTCAGTAAGTTCATTATACTCAAAAGGGCAGTATGTGTCAAACTCAATCATGGCATGGTATTTCATCAGTACTTGCTACAGTTGATTATTCTTTCCCTCTAGAAGCATTCTTCACTTGTCTTGTGGCACTCCACAATCTCCTGGCCATCCTTTTTGCTCATTAGTCTCTCATTATTCCTTGCCTTTGCTGGTCACACCTTGCCTCCCTGACTATAAAACACTGAAGTGGCCCACAACTGAATTCTTAGACCTATGCTATTTTTATCTGTAGTTAGTTATTCCCTTGGTGATATTCTCTAGCTTCCTGACTTTAAAAACAATCTGCTAGTGATTCTAAAATCATATCTGCAGACTTGATTGCCTTTTAAATTTCAGGCATGCATTTACAACTACTTTCTCAATATGTCTACTAGTATCCGATAGGCATCTCAAACTGATTACGTCCCATTGAAGATTTCTGGTTTTTCTTATCCCAAATTCCTTTGTGGTCTTTTAAATTTATATCAACCATTACTGAATCTTTCATTATATCTGATTAATAAAACATGGAGTCATTCTTCTTTTTTTTTTTTCCACTACTATGTCTAATACAAAAGCAAATTGTTTCGATTATCCATCCAAAACATTACCAGAGACTGACCACTTATGGCTCCCCTGCTACCACCTTCTTCTAATTCAATATCATCTCTAATTCAATATGAGATTTATGCAGGGAGACTTGCTGATATTTATATCCTTATGGCTTGTTCTTTGTCTTTCCCCTTTCTCTGCCATTGCTCCTATCATGTACCTCCACACGGCATCCAGAGCAATTTCATCAAAATATCCTCATCCATGTTACTCATATGATAGAAACTTTCCAATGCTTCTTCTTTTACTTAGAGAATTTCCAAAGTATTATATAATCTGGTTTCTTACTATCACTTCTCCTTATCTCTTAACTCTATCCCATTGCTCACTTTTTGCCAATCACAATTGCTTATCAGCTATTTTTCATATCAAAAATGCTCTTAACCTGAAGGAATTTGCACTTGATATTCTCTTATTCAAAACCTCATGCCTCATGTATCAACATAGCTATTTCCCTTGTATCCTTTATATCTTTCTCAAATATCACCTTTCTTGTGAATTATTGTCTGAGCCTCTATTTAAAATTACCTCCCCCTCACACGCATACACTCATCTACTCACCAATCTAAATCTCCCTACTTAATTTTTCTCCATAGACCTTTTCACTAAATACTATTGACATATTTGCTTTATTTTTTGTCTTTCCCAAATAACATGAAAGCAGGGATTTGAAGGACATTGCTCACTACAATGTTAGTACGGAGAACAGTACTTAAATAAAATAGAGGCATAAGTAGTTGTTTAAAATCAATATGTTCTTTCTTAACTTTAAGATCATAAACATGACCTGGGATAACTTCTTATATCTATGGTTCTGTTTGCTATACTAATTATATAATTAATGGAATATTGCTTATCTCTAAATCTCTATGGTTTCTCTTTGCCTTTCCTAATTTTTGTTTTATTTGTACAGCATAAAGATGAGTTGGATGAGGATCCATATTAGACTAAATATTTACTCTATTGAAAATTTGGCAATTTAAGCATTTTGCTTGATGTATCACACATGGCTGAATGATTCACCATGACTAAATCCCATTTGTCTACATAGGAGCAATGCAGAATTCCACCACTCTTCCTGACCTAGATTTTAAAAAAGATAATTTGGTATATATTATATTAGCTTTCATTTAAACTCTAGTTTTTTAGTTTCACTTTTTCTTTAGAGTAAGGAACATCCTTGGATGTGCACCCATGTGAGACTAAAAAGGCATAAAAATCTTAAATATACATAATGCTTCTTTCCGTGTATTGAGATCATTTTCTGTCATCACAGTGCATGTGGAGTTCTATTGTACAATATGTTTTCATTTCATTTATAACCAAACTGAACAGGAGTGACAATGTGGAAATGAATAGAGTTTATCCTTGTTCAGCTTGAGAAATTGTATCTGACAGAAAATGAAGGAAATACGTGGGAGTGTTGGGAAAAAAAGAAAAGAAAAACAGTGAGATTTATCAAAGAAATAATGGCAATTTTTGCTCCTCTCCTCAGGGAAAAAACATTACCATGTTTCTTACCAATTAAAAGTATTGACATCATTTGCAATTTCTTTCTTATTTTAGTTTATTTAGTATAATTTATGTTCATTGTTTGGTAAAGTCACAAATTGCTAAAGAAAATATTTTACCATCATTACTAATGTAAGTTCTGTTTTAGAATATGCAATATCAAATCATGGGGGGTAATTCATAAATAGTCAAGTTGCTTAAAATAGTTCTTGATTTAGCAATAAATCTTTAACCAATATTGTACTATAAACTGACAGAACAGAAAAACCTAATTAGAAAATTTAAGGAAAGTGTATATGTTAAAATATGATATTATGTTTTAGTCACCTGTTCACTGCTGTGACTAAAAGACACAACCAGAACAATTGTAGAGGAAGAAAATTTTGTGGGCTCATGTTTCAGAGGTCTTAGTCCATAGAAGGCTAGCTCCATTCCTCAGGGCTGGAGGTAAGACAGAACATCATGTCAGAGGAGTGTGGCAGAGGAAAGCAGCTCACCTGATGGTCAGGAAGCAGAGAGACTTCACTCTCCAGACACAAATATATACCCCATAGCCATGCCTCCAAAGAACTACTTCCTCTAGTTGCACCCCACCTGCTTCCAGTTACCACTCAGTTAATCTCTTCAGGGATTAATTCATGGATTAGGTTAAGGCTGTAACCCAATCACTTCTCCTCAAAACTTTCCTGCATTGTCTCACACATGAGCTTTTGGGCAACACCTCACATCCAAACCATAACCACATAAGTGTAGTAAACATTTATTGTTCTATTTAGCCACCACCTTTTCTTTTCCATCTTTGGTTTACAATGCCTGGGGTTTCTTTCCCAGAACCACCATTTCTCCATTCACAATCTATATATATTGCCACTATTTGCCCTTGTCCCTGACCTCCATGCAGATCTATAAGTTAGGCCTGACCAATCTGTACATTTCATCTTTCTGGAAATAATTATTGAATCAAGGAGTATTATTCCACTACATTCCAGTCATGAAGAGTTAGAGTCAGATATTTGTAGAACTTTTCAACCAGCATACCTCATCTGAATAACAGCATAAAAAATGATATCAGTGAAGGCGTTCTTAAATTTGCCAAACATAGTACCTAACTGGCTACCCAAAACTCCGAAAAAGTTAATTCTTTACATGAGTTACATCCATGTCAATCTCTGAAGTAAGTCCTAGTTGAGAAGAGAGCTCCTTATTGGGAACATGAGGATGGGATGTTGTGAAGTTTGAGCAATCAGCCTCCTGTGAGAAGGAAGCACATGTGCAATAGTGAACCAAGAGTTGTGTAAAGGATAGTTGCATAAACTCCATGCCATATCTTCATCTTGAACTACACCTGTAACACTGAATTATAAGAATCCAACACTTTCTTTAGTTTACATTCACTCTGATTGATTTCTGACACAACAGAGGCTATAATTGATATGTTTAGACATTTGAAATCGAATTTTTTTCAGTTATTTTAGGTGTAAAAGGTAGAGTTTGGTTTTGGAAAAATAAGATTGCATTTTATATTTAAGTGAAAGGGTGTCATTTTTGGATAGTATGAAATAAGGAAATGTTTTAGTCAACATTTTACCAGAAATAGAAAAAGCAAACAAACAAACAAAAAAAAAAACAACAGGGGACATAACACACAGATTGCATTTATATGGCAAGAACTAAGAAAATGGATAAAACACTTCTACTCCCTGCTCCTTCCTTTTATGGTTCAGGTTCTCATTGTTAGCTGATGGGTAAACATGCTTATAAATAATTGAAGCAGAGTTTCTCTAATCATCTCTGCCTTTCGGGGTTGGGATGGGATGGTGGTGGGGTAAAGATGAAGGTGGGTGAATGTTTGTCAGAGGTCAGTTATGTTACTCATTAAGACTGGCAGAGATGGCTCCTGTAGCTATTTTTATAATGCTGAAGTTCTTGACACAGTGCTGGGCCTTTAGGCTCAGCTCTGAATAGAAGGAAAAGAGCATCCCACTCAAGAACCTATTTACAGGTGATTTGTGGATAGACAGTAAAAAGACATGTATGCATTACACTTTCTTGGTGGCACCAATCTGGCACCAATCTTTTCGGTTGAAAAGATCAGAGTCATAATAAAGTAAATGTGATCTATTACTATAAGGTGTCCAAACACTCTAAGTCCTCCCTTAATTATCTATCTGTGCATCTCAGGTGAAACAGTTTTGAGGGCTAAGAGAAATATAGTTATGAGGTCTGACTTTGGGTTTAAATCCCAGTTCTACCATTTACTGTAGTCCCTTGGGACAATCAGTGGAATGGGCATGATTAGCATGCTCTTCATACAAAGTGGTTACTTAGTAAGAGTTTAAATTTTAAAGGTTTAACACAATACCAATCACAATGCACACATCCAATTACTACTTGTTGAAATTATTATACTTGTTATTGACTCAAGGCTCCATGCTTGTATTGTCTTTATGTTTTGAAAGCTAAGACTATACAAGATAGAACTTTTTTATTGATTCCTAAAAGTGCTACTTAAGAAACTATTATTTGGAAGGAAATAGAAATGGACAGAATAAGAAGTTGCAGCTCCGTGTCAGAGGCCAGTGAGTGGATAAACCTAGCCGTGCAATTTTCCTGCCTTCCATCAACAAAATTTCTGAGATACCACCATATGCCACTCACAGAGAGTAAAATATTGAATCAGGCCTTCCTTCTGCCCTTGAGGTTCTTACCGTCGAGTTGGAGCAAATAGATTTAAACATATATTACAAGTCAGACATGGTGGAACACACCTGTAATCCTAGCTACTCAGGAGGTAGAGGCAGGAGGATCACAAGTTTGAGGCCAGACTGGTCATTTAGCCAGACCCTGTCTCAAAAATAAAAAGGGCCTGGATGTAGCTCAGTGGTAGAGTACCCTAGGTTCAATCCCCAGTACCTGCCCATCCTCAATAAAAAATAAAGATAAGCAGATTATTACAAATACTCTATTAATCCTGTAACCTAAGTAACTAATACTTAATGCTGTAAAGTATAATAGTGCATTTTGTCTTTTTTTCTGAAGGATGTATCAAAATTCATTCCTTTACCCACTGATTTAACCAACAATAGTGGAAGAATATATTGAGTACTTATAATGTGCCAGGTACTGTTTCAGGGTCTCTAGATACTGTGTAGAGGCACTATATACATAGGGCCAAATTTTAAGAGGAAACCTACCTGAATGAAGGGAAGGACTGAGCCATGCAAATTTCTGGGTGCAAACTTTTTGGCTAAGAGAAAATACAAGTACAAAGGTCCTGAGACAGGAAGAAGCTTGGTGCCTTCAGGAAAGGCAATAGTAGGGGATCTAAATGGAGAGCAGTGGGAGATGGGGTTGAGGACATAGGCAGGCACTTAGTCATATTAAAATATATAGAAGGGTTTGAATTTTATGTGAAATATGACAGAAAGGCATTAGAGAGACTTGAGCATCAGCAGATGGCCTATTTTTCTATGTGTATATATTCTGTTTCATACACGCACACATACAAATCCTGAGTTAATTATTGTCAATTATTTTAACAACTTTGTTGAAGCATTATTCACATGCCATTAAACTCATCCATTCAAAATGTACAATTCAATAGTGTTTAATATATTCAAATAAGTAAGAGATATAACCACAAACTAATTTTAGAATATTTTTATCACCTCTAAGAAAAACCCTGTACCCATTATTAGTTATTCCCCCATTCTAGATTCACCCATACCCAGGCAGCCAACTTATCTACTTTCTCTATGGACTTCCCTATTCTGAGATTTTCTATAAACAGAACACATGCTATATGATATTTTGTAACTGACTTCTTTCATTTAGCATAAAGACTCCAAGGTTTATCCATGTTCCATGTATCCACACATCATCCCTTTTCATGGTCAAATAATATTCAGTTATATAGATACAGTAAATTTATCCATTCATGAATGGATAGACATTTGTGTGTCTCCCATTTTTTGGATCTTGTGAATAACGCTGCTATAAGCATCCATGTACAAGTTTTTGTATGGATACATGTTCTCACATATTTTGGAAATATACCTGAGAGTGGAATTGTTGGATCACAGGTTAATACCATATTTAACAAAGTGGCTATAACATTTTACATTTCCACCAGCAGTGCATGAGGGTTCCAAGTTATCCACATTCTCACTAATGCTTGGTCTGTCTTTTTATTATAACCATCTTAGTGGGTACTAAAGTAATACCTCATTGTGGTTTTCATTTTGGACTTTCCTAATGAATAATAATACTGAGCATCATTTCACATGCTTATTGGCCATTTCTGTGTTTCCTTGGAGTTGCTCGTTTTTTTATTTGAGTTGTCATTTTATTACTAAACTATAAGAACTTATTTATATTGGATGTAAAGTCCTTATCATATACCTGATTTGCCAACATTTTCTATCATTCTGTGGGTATTCTTCTTTCTTTGTTGATGATAATATTTGTAGCATAATTTTTAAAAATTTGTTGTAAGTCCAATTTATCCATTTTTTTTTCTCTTGCTGTTCATGCTTTGGATATCAGATCTAAGAAAACATTGCCTAACCCAAGACTGGAAAAATTACTGCTGTATTTGATGCTTTTTTTTTTTTTTTTTAGTTTTACTTCATTCAATTCTGGAATCATTTTCTAATGGATTTTTGTATAAGGTCTAAGGCCAACTTTACATTTTTGCCTGGGGATATACAGTTATCCAGTATCAAGTAGCATTGAAAAGATCCTTTCCAGCATTTAATGTCTAACACACTTTTAGATTATCAATATTTTAGAAGATGCTGTGGGACAGGGTCCTCTTATGGCAGTGTGACCTGCACAGTTTTTCTGTACCTTAGGTGTGGGAGGACCATTCAGTTGGTTTAAGTTTCTGCTGTGGTTATATCAAAATACAAAACAAAAAAAAATCCTTAACAAAGGTCCCACATTTAATTATGCTCCATATCTGAATAGAATATAGTTGGTATATTAAGGGGAAATACAAGGTGACCAGAGTAGAAGTCTAGACACCTATTAACAAAACTGCTATAAAACCTGGGTGGATGTATTAGTTCTTTTTCTGTTACCATAATGACATAGCTAAGGCAGCCTAACTTTTTAAATGAAAAATACTTATGTGTCTCATGTTTCTGAACATTCAAGAGCTTGCTGAGGAACTTCTGGATGATGGCATTACAAAGTTGGAGTGTGTATGGGAAGAAGAAATCACATATCAAAACAAGAGAGCAATTCAGGAGTCAGGCTCACTCTTACAATGATCCTTTCTCACAAGAACTAACTCAGAGTCCCAGGAGAGCCATCTTAATACCTTTTAAAACAACACCCCCAATTATCTAAGTCCCTTTTACTAATCAATACAATGAATGTTTCAAATTATTATAAGCCTTTAACAATTTATCAACTCCAAAATTTTCTTTAAACATGAAACCACAAATTGCAAGATATTACACATTCATATTTTCTCATCTTACTTCCATATCCCAATGTTATATTATCATTTTACATTTTGTCCAGCTTTATGTCATTTGCATTTCTTATGGATTCAAAATTTACTTTCATGATTGTTTAATCTTAGAACAGGTTTCAGTATTTTTTTCATTTAGCTTCATCATCCCTGAGACCCTGAGTTTAATGTGCATCTTGGTTGGCTAAATGGTGCAATCAAATAGTTTTATTTTCCAAGGACTGATAAGTGCAATAAACCTGAGATTTTTGCATGCTCAAGAATATTTGTTCTTAGCTGGATGAGGAGAAGAGCAGCTATTAAAATTAATAATCAGAGATTCCCTGTCGCTTCCAGCTTATAAACTATTGTGTTTACTTTGAAAAGCAATCAGAGGACAGGATTGAGAAAAAAGATGGAAAGTTTTGAACAAATATGTTTACCTATCGCATATAGTTTATGTAGATTGATAAGGAAATAGAGGTCTATATTTCAGGAAAAAGATCAGAGCTGACAGAAGTATTAGAGTTGTTAGCATATATAGAATAATTTATTAGAAAATATCAACAAAACTATATAAATAATTGAAAGATTTCCATGTAATATGATCATTACAAGAGAGATTATTTAAACAAGATGGAAAGAGACTAGAAAACATTGTGAGAAAGTAGGAAGAAATTCAGGAGAGTAGTGTCATGGAAGATCAATGCACAGGAAAATGTTTCCAAAGGCAGGTGCAATTACCCAGGTCTGTCTATATATAGGATAAGTCTAATAGTAAACTCTAGAAATTTACATGAGAATGTCAGACTTCATTAAAACCATTTC
This sequence comes from Glaucomys volans, assembly GCA_020662805.1. NCBI lineage: Eukaryota > Metazoa > Chordata > Mammalia > Rodentia > Sciuridae > Glaucomys > Glaucomys volans. Next base: position 681,203 of record JAJEJO010000526.1, on the reverse strand, counting down.
AGTAGAGTGCTGTGGACCGATATGTTGGGTTATAGTGGGAACTATAATGGGAATGAATATCTAGCAGCCATACCTACCAGGGAGAGAGAATTGAAATACACAAACATCCACAATTAATATTTCCACATTTATTTGATTTTTACATTCCAGAGAATTACCAAAGTTATTTATATTTTGACTGTCTAAAATTAATATAGTTATCCGCATTAGTGTGAATTTTCCATCATTAATAAATAGTCATCAAGTATAGAATAACTATAATACATTTAAGGGTCAGTTTATTTTGTGGCAAGTTATGTAGTTAAAATCAAATGCTTTTCATGAAGCTTCAGTCTTCACTAGCTTATGGAACATTACTTTCTTCAATATTTCCAAAGAAATAGGTGACTCTCTTCCAAGAGAGCTCTTATTGCACAAAAAATAGATCAGTGGCTCATCCAACCAAGTGATGTCATTTGATGTAATATTTTAGGATAAACATTTGGTGTGAAGCATTAGTTATGGAAGCACTGAAGCACCATTTTTCTAGGAATTTGTAATGTGAAGTAAGAAGGGTACAAACCCTTCTGCTGCTTTCCCCACACCTGCCACCATCTCCCCTGCGCCCACACACCCCACTGCACCACTTAGAGACCACTGACAAGAAGAGCAAATAAATGTTTTGTGGAAACAGGAAGCATCTGGCAAAGAAGCTACATAAAAGCAACAGGAACATTCAGGTTTATGAGAAAGGAAACTATGCTATTGAGACAAAGGCTTAAAGAATTATTTGATTATATGCTGAATGACTCCAATCCACTGGAATGACTTTGTTTAATCTGATTGAGACATTATCTCTCTACTTTCAGTCAAAACTTTGTTGAATTTTGTAGTTACAACTTTGAAAGGTCCTTAAAGGCACTTCTGCTTTTACTAATGCCTACCTTGTGTCATTTCAGCCAGTTACTGTTTTGCTGGTTCTGTTATTAGCTTAAAACAAATTTAAAACTTTTTAAATCAATGACTACTTAACCACCTTGCTTTTCCTCCCCACAGTCTAGAAAGTAATAGAAGCCTAAAGAGTAACGACAGAGCTGGGTATGGTAGTGCACACCTGTAATTCCAGTGATTCAGGAAGCTGAGGCCAGGGGATTCCAAGTTTAAGGCCAGACTCAGCAATTTAAGGAGACCCTATCTTAAAATTAAAAAAATAGATTTTGCGGCAGCTCCTGGAGAGAGCTCCTGCCTGAGGCAGCTGGAGTCCCCAGCCCCAGCGGGAATCTTGGGCCCCTGGGTGCCACTTTACAGCTTTCCCGGGAGAGGGAGAGAGCGACCACCTGTGGATGCCTGAATCCTCAGAGCCGAGCTCCTGTCTTCTGTCACCATTTTGCAGAGGCTCCTGAAGAGAGCTCCAGCCTGGAGTCCCCAGCCCCAGCCAGGATCTTAGGCCCTTCGGTGCCATTTTACAGCATCCTCGGGAGAGAGCAACTGCCTGCAGCTGCCTGAGCCCCCAGCATGGAGTTCAGGCCTTCCTGGGCTATCAAGTCCAGTGTCTCTATCACTGAGCACAGTTCTGCGCCCCCACCCCAACTTGGTCTAGTGCCCAGGCCCACACCCTGACCTGGTGTCTAGCACCTGTGCTGCATCTGATCATCTATCAACACCAGGACACCTCTGCCCAGAAGCATTGATCATTCCCAACCTGGAGGTAGTGGGACAGCACCCTTCTTAGGTCACCGCTTGATCAAGCACCTCTCAAACATCAGGTCATTGAAAAATAACAAGTTCGAACTGTACAGTATATTTTTATCTCAGAATGTTTTTTAAATTAATTATAATACTATGATTATTCCTAATATATCCACTATATTCCTACCTTTTTCTTTTGTTATTATGCTTATCACTCTATCTCCCTCTTAAATATCTGTTTCCTTGGAGAATCTTTTTCCTTACACTAACAACCTATTTCTTTTCATTCCACTTCCACAATTCATAAGACATAGTATATCTATGGACTCACTTCTTATCTCATTAGTGTTTTGTCCAATACCCTTCCTCATTCTCCCTGTCCAACATTAGGATTTGTTGTCCTTATTGCAAACTTACTGGTTATGCTATAGATAATAATTTGAACTCATCTCTGTTTATTAAAACAACACTGTTATTATCTTAATAGGGACTATTTAGATTAAGGACACATTTTGTTTATATGGTGTGCTGCCAATATTGATCTCTCAACTCAAGGGGAGGTATTGAAAATAGGCAGGAACCCTGTAAGTCTTTAGGGGAAACTGCAATACCTAGGATTCGCACTACTAGAGGGGAAGATACACTAGCAACATGAGAAAACATGGGAAGAAAATGTCCCAAACAAACCCAGATACTATACCAAAAGTACCCAGTGACAACATGGCAGAAGTATTGTCAGAAAGGGAGTTGTACATAATTAAAATTATCCGAGAAGTGAACGAGGAGTCACAAGAGCAAATGCAGGCAATGCTAAAAGAGCAACTGCAGGCAGCAAAAGATCATTTCAATAAAGAGATAGAGATTCTGATAAAAAAAAAAAAACAAACAGAAAGTCTTGCAATGAAGGTTACAATAAACTAAATTAAAAACTCAATAGAAAGCTTAGCCAACAGGCTAAATCACTTGGAAGACAGAACCTCAGACAACAAAGACAAAACATTTAATCTTGAAAACATACTCAACCAGACAGAGAGAGGATGGTAAGAAATCATGAACAGAACCTTCAAGAGTTATGGGACATCATGAAAAGACCAAATTTAAGGGTTATTGGGATTGAGGAAGGCACAGAGACACAAACCAAAGGAATGAATAATCTGGTCAATGAAATAATATCAGAAAATTTCCCAAATCTGATGAATAAAATGGAAAATCAAATTCAAGAGGCTTATAGGATACCAAATGCACAAAATCACAACAGATCCACACCCAGGCACATTATAATGAAAATACCTAACATACAAAACAAAGATAGAATTTTAAAGGCTGCAAGAGAAAAATATCAGATTACATATAGGGGGAAACCAATACGAATATCAGCATATTTCTCAGCACAGACGCTAAAAGCAAGAAGGGCCTGGAACAACATATTCCAAGCATTGAAAGAAAACGGATGCCAACCAAGAATCTTATACCCACCAAAACATACCTTCAGATTTGAAGATAAAATAAAATCCTTCCCATGATAAACACAAGCTAAAAGAATTAACAAATAGAAAGCCTGCCCTGCAGAAGATCCTCAGCAAAATATTCCAAGAGGAAGAAATGAGAAACAACAATGTAAGTCAGCAAAGGGAGGAATTACCCTAAAGGAACAGCCAATGAAAGGAAAAACCAAGTAAGATTAAAATCCAAAAAAATGTCAAAATGACCAAAATGCAAGTCATATCTCAATAATAACCCTAAATGTAAATGGCCTAAACTTATCAATCAAAAGACATAGAGGGGCAGATTGCATTAAAAAGAAAGACCCAACAATATGCTGCCTTCAAGAGACGCATCTCATAGAAAAACATGCCCACAGACTAAAGGTGAAAGGTTGGGAAAAAACATACCATGCACATGGACTGAGTAAAAAAGCAGGAGTTTCCATCCTCATTTCAGATACAGCAGATTTAAAGCCAAAGTTAGTCAGAAGGGATAAAGAAGGACATTTCATACTGCTTAAAGGAAGCATAAATCAGCAAGACAGAACAATCATAAATATTTATGCACCAAACAATGGTGCATCCATGTATGTCAATCAGATCCTTCTCAATTCCAGGAACCAAACAGACCAAAACACAATAATACTGGGGGACTTTAACACTCCTCTCTCACCATAGGAGAGATCTTTCAAGAAAAAATTGAACAAAGAAACCATAGGACTCAATGACACAATCACTACTTTAGACTTAACAGACATATATAGAATATTCCACCCATCAAAAAGTGAATACACTTTCTATTCAGCAGCTCACGGATACTTTTCTAAAATAGACCATAAGTTTTGCCACAAAGCTACTCTTAGCAAATACAAAAACATAAAGATACTACCTTGTATTCTATCAGATCATAATGGAATGAAATTAGAAATCAACAATAAAGTTAAAAACAGAAACTACTCCAACACCTGGAGATTAAATAATATGCTATTGAATGATGCACAGATAATAGAAGACATTAGGGGGGAAATAAAAAAATTCTTAGAGGTCAATGAGAACAAAGATACAACATATCAGAATCTCTGGAATACTATGAAAGCAGTGCTAAGAGGAAAATTCATTGCTTGGAGTCCATGTAATAAAAGAATGAAAAGTCAACAAATCAATGAACTCACATTACAGCTCAAAGCCCTAGCAAAAGAGGAACAGATCATCACCAAAAGTAGTAGAAGACAGGAAATAATCAAAATCAGAGCTGAAATCAATGAAATTGAAACAAAAGAAACAATTCAAAAAATTGACAAAGCAAAAAGTAGGTTCTTTGAAGAAATGAACAAAATTGATAAACCCTTAGCCACGCTAACAAAGAGAAGGAGAGAGAAAATCCAAATTACTAAAATTCGTGATGGAAATGGAAATATTACAACAGACACAATTGAAATACAAAACACAATTAGAAGCTATTTTGAAAATTTATACTCCAACAGAATAGAAAACCTGGAAGGCATCAACAGGTTCCTAGAGGCATATGAGCCACCCAAACTGAATCTGGAGGACATACACAACTTAAATAGATCAATTTCAAGCAACGGAATAGAAGAAATCATCAAAAGCCTACCAATAAAGAAAAGTCCAGAACCAGAAGGATTCACAGTCAAGTTCTACAAAACCTTCAAAGAAGAGCTCATTCCAATACTCCTCAAAGTATTTCATGAACTAGAGGAGGAGGGAACCCTTCCAAACTCATTCTATGAAGCTAATATCACCCTGATACCAAAACTAGAGAAGGACACATTGAGGAAAGAACGTTTCAGACCAATATCCCTAAATGAACATAGATGCAAAAATTCTTAAAACAATTTTACCAAATCGCATACAAAGGCATATTAAAAAGATAGTGCACCATGATCAAGTGGGTTTCATCCTGGGGATGCAAGGTTGGTTCAACATCTGGAAATCAATAAGTGTAATTTACCACATCAACAGACTTAAAGACAAGAACCACATGATTATTTCAACAGATGCAGAGAAAGCAATTGATAAAATACAGCACTCCTTCATGCTCAAAACACTAGAAAAATAGGGATAGTAGGGACATTCCTTAACATTGCAAAGGCTATCTATGCTAAGCCCACAGCTAACATCATTCTAAATGGAGGAAAATTGAAAGCATTCCCCCTGAGACCTGGAACAAGGCAGGGATGCCCTCTTTCTCCACTTCTATTCAACATCGTCCTTGAAACTCTAGCCAGAGCAATTAGACAGACCAAAGAAATAAAGGAATATGAATAGGAAAAGAAGAGCTCAAGCTATCCCTATTTGCTAACAACATTATTCTCTATTTAGAAGACCCTAAAAATTCCTCCAGAAAACTTCTGGAACTCATAAATGAATTCAGTAAAGTAGGAGGATTTAAAATTAATGCTCATAAATCTAATGCATTTCTATTCATAAGTGATGCATCCTCTGAGAGAGAAATTAGGAAAACTATACCATTCACAATAGCCTCCAGAAAAATAAAATACTTGGGAATCAATCTAAAAAAAGAAGTGAAAGACCTCTACAGTGAGAACTACAGAACACTAAAGAAAGAAATTAAAGAAAGTCTGAGAAGATGGAAAGATCTCCCATGTTCTTGGATAGGCAGAATTAATATTGACAAAATGGCCATACTACCAAAAGCATTATACAAATTCAATGCAATTCCAATTAAAATCCTAACAATGGGCCTCATAGAAATAGAGCAAGCAATCATGAAATTCATTTGGAGGAATAAGAGACCCAGAATAGCTAAAGCAATTCTTAGCAAGAAGAGTGAAGCAGGGGGTATCACAATACTAGACCTTCAACTATATTACAGAGCAATAGTAACAAAAACAGCATGGTATTGGCACCAAAATAGACAGGCAGAACAATGGTACTGAATAGAGGACACAGAGACAAACCCACATAAATACAGGTATCTCATACTTGACAAAGGAGCCAAAAACATACAATGGAGAAAAGATAGCCTCTTCAACAAATGGTGCTGGGAAAACTGGAAATCCATATGCAGCAAAATGAAACTAAACCCATATCTCTCACCCTGAACAAAACTCAACTCAAAATGGATCAAGGACCTAGGAATTAGACCAGAGACCCTGCACCTAATAAAAGAGAAAATAGGGCCAAATCTTCATCATGTTGTCCTAGGACAAGATTTCCTTAACATGACTCCCAAAGCACAAGAAATGAAAGCAGGAATCAATGAATTGGGATAGAGTCAAACTAAAAAGATTTTTCTCAGCAAAGGAAACAATCAGCAATGTGAAGAAAGAGCCTTCAGAGTGGGAGAAAATCATTGCCACACACACTTCAGATAGAGCACTAATCTTCAGAATCTACAAAGTACTCAAAAATCTTTATACCAAAAACACTAATAACCCAATCAATAAATGGGCCAAAGAAATGGAATCTTTATAGAGGAAGATCTACAAGCAATCAACAGATTCATGAAAAAATGTTCAACATCCCTAGTTATAAGAAAAATGCAAATCAAAACTACCTTAAGATTTCATCTTACCCCAATTAGAATGTCTTTTATTAAGAATACAGGCAACAACAGGTGTTGGCAAGGATGTGGGGAAAAGGGTACACTCATCCATTGCTGGTGGGATTGCAAGTTGGTGCAGCCACTCTGGAAAGCAGTGTGGAGATTCCTTAGAAAACTTGGAATGGATCCACCATTTGACCCAGCTATCCCACTCCTTGGCCTATACCCAAAGGACTTAAAATCAGATTACTACAGTGATGCAGCAACACCAGTGTTCATAGCTGCTCAATTCACAATAGCTAGATTGTGGAACCAACCTAGATGCCCTTCAGTAGATGAATGGATAAAGAAACTGTGGTATATATACACAGTGGAATATTACTTAGCCATAAAGAAGAATAAAATTATGGCATTTGCTGGTAAATGGATGATATTGGAGACTGTTATGCTAAGTGAGATTAGTCAATCCCAAAAATCCAAAGGTCGAATGGTCTCTCTGCTAAGTGAATGTTGATGCATAATGCGGGGTGGAAGGGTGGCAAGAATGGAGGAAGGATAGATAGCATAGAGGGAAGGGGGGGCTGGGGGGCTAATATTAACAGAATGTGTGATAGACATCATTGCCCTGTGCACATGTATGAATGCACAGATTGTGTGACTCTACTTTGTGTACAACCAGAGAAACAATAGCTATACTCCATTTGTGTTCAATGAATCAAAGTTAAATAAATTTTAAAAAATTAAAAAAATAAATTTAAAAATATGGCAGTGTATGTGGGGATATAGCTCTGTGGTAAAGCATCTGTGGGATCAATCCCCAGTATACGAAAAGAAGAAGAAGGAGAAGAAAGAGAAGGAGGAAGAGGAGGAGGAGGAGGAGGAATAAGAGGAGGAGCAAGGAGCAGGGTGGGGTGGGGGATGAGGAGGAGAAGGAGAAAGAAGAAGAGGAAGAAGAAGAGGAAGAAGAAGAAGAAGAAGAAGAAGAAGAAGAAGAAGAAGAAGAAGAGGAGGAGGAGGAGGAGGAGGAGGAGGAGGAGGAGGAGGACAACACAGCAACTGTGTTAAATTTGTTAAAATTGTTGCATGCTAATTCTTTAATACTTGCTACATAATATTAGTTGAGACATGAAATTGCTACCATTTTAAAGATAAAAAGCAGTCAAATTCCAGCAATTGCACATGCTTCATTAATAAACAGTTGCAATTGCATTGCCATAATCTCTTATCACACATTGTGCAGCATTCCTCCCTCAGCCTGCAGCATCCCTCCCTCAGCCTGCAGCTCCTTCTTCCCTTTGTCATGGATTAAACCCTATTAATTCCTGGGATCCCAGTTTAAGTGATGTTTCCAACTAGAGGACTTTCCTTGACCTTCATGCAAAGCAAAATCTTTTTACTGAACTCTCATACATATCTCCTTTTATAGCATGTGTCACAGCTGTAACTTTACTATTATGTTTGTGAATATTTGATTAATGCCTGGTTTGCTCACCAGATTAAGAAAGAGGAGAGTAGAAAACAGGTCTGCTTATATTTACCATTTTATTTTCAGTGCCTAGCGCCAAGCCTGGAATATGGTATATGCCAAATAATTTTTTATGTGGTAGATGAAATGAATGATCTTTAAAAAGAAAATATTTTCATATTCAGTAAGGGCACTCTGCACTTACAGATTTATAGCCAGTAAAGTTACAATACAGCACCTAAAATGCTAAAAGCATCTTAGGTCACCAAATGTCATAGTATTTAGAAAACAGATGCTTAGCTTGCAAGGGTTTTTTTTTTTTTTATTCAAAGACATTTATAGTGAATCCAACTCATTTGAATGACAGGGAGTAATTGTAGATCCTGTTACCAAAGATAGCAATTCTAGAAGCATAAATAATTTTTAAAGAAGTAAATATATTTTTACCTTTTAAAGAACTGAAATGGTAAGGCATTATAATAAAATTGCAATTCTGAATTTTCTAGTTATATAGAAGAAATACATTTCTTTTGAACAAAAACTTCAAATGGCATTTGGTACCTGAAATCATTGAATTTCTGTATAACCAGAATTTTAATCATTACTAATTTTTAATCAATTCTAATAGACTAATTTAAAAACACTTGACTCAGGTATTTGAGTGGTTAAAAATTCAATAATACATGTAATAGAATAATTATTTTACATGGATGAATAAAATCCCTTAGAAATCACAAGACAAGTCAGTATTTACTCCTGAGATGGTCATCAATGTAGAACATTAATCAAGCAAAGTGAAAATTAAACATAATTAGAGGCTTAGGAACTACAAATAGTTTCTTGACTACACTGAAAAAAAATTCTTGATCTGAATTTCATGATAAGCACACTATGAAATATCAAGGAAATGTCAAGCACTTTCCCAAATATTCTAAGGATTCTCATCAAATAAGCAGATAGATAACCAAGGTATATAGAATATTATTCCTTCTTATAGCACCCTGAGTCACTGCTTTGCCTTATAAGTGATAGATGAAAAGAACACACAAATTTCTTTCCAGGTCTCGGTTTTGGAAATAATAAATTCTGAATATTTTCCACTTATGAAGAGATGAATTAAGCCCAAAGGACCTTGACCATTAGTGTATATTCAACTTAAATGAGAAAAGAAAGGAATCTAATCTGAATTATTGAATATTCCCTATGATAAAAAGAGGAAGAAGTAGAGAATCAAAGAGCTTTCTGAGGACAAAATGAGGTCTTTTGCATGCTTACAGCTCTTACAAATAGTAAGGCATCCATAAATCTTTAAGTGAATAAATCAACAAATGAATTAATGATGATAAATCATTTTTTCCTTACACATCATGCCTTTTTCCTATCAAAAGATATCCAGCATCTTCTTGGTAATTAAGGCAGCTTAAGTTCTTTTGAAAATTACCAGATAAAATAGGCAATCACACATGCCTACACACCCAGATAAATTAGTAAGAAACCTTTAGATACCAATACCAATTTTTGTAAAGAGATATTGGGCAGCTTTTTTATTCTTTTTGAAAATAACTTTTCCCTCAAAGTTTATAAAGAAATGTGAAGAAAGAAGTGAAAATGAACAACCCTAAATTTGTCAATAAAATAACCATGGAAGGAAAGAAAAAAATGAGAGAAATGAGAAAAAAGTCAAAGATACAAATGATCAGAATTAGCAAAGTGCCTGATAATCCAGGTCACCTTGTTAATATTCATGGCTGAAGTGATTGTGGTTTAAGAAGAGAATTCTTAAATTTTAGGTGCCCGTCTAGATAAAAAGGTCCTTTTCTATATATTTATGCAAGACACATTTATTAGGTAATTCAATGTCCCACATATTGTCCAAATACTGAGGTATAAACAAAGGATGAAGAAGACATAAGCCATGAAGAGAAAGCCATTTGAGCAATTCCATATAACACAATCCATTGAACACTGTAACAGAGGGTACATAAGGATCTGTAAGTGGAAAAGGGGTCTGGATTGGATCAGTGAAGTGAAGACAGGAAGTATACTTTGGCATGAGGCCCTGAAGATGGGTAGAATTTTTACATATGTATAACAACATCTAACAGTTTAAGAAAAATGGTAACTGAAATGATTTCTTTATACACAATCAATAATGTACCAAAGCAGGGATAGAGCCTTTGAATATATTCTGCTACTCCAATTACCCTTATTACTGCATTATTATTGTTATTATATAATTATTATATTACCACTACAGGGAATATTTTCTTGTTGGATCTTCAGTGGATAGTAATTTCTGTCTAACTGGTGTTTCCTTTTAAGTAACTCACAAAAATCTATGTAATGAAATTAAAGTGCTTTTTTCCCCTTTACCAAAAGGTTTATTTCCCTTTTGTTTCCTTTACAAGATAGAGCAAAACTCCTTGTCTCTAGTTAAATAAATTTTCATTTCATTCTTCTCAGCATTTCCTTTGTTTTGATTTCTGTCCCCTCTCAATCATTTTACATCAATTTCCCAATCCAGTGTCATTTTTTTTTTCTAGGAAAACTTACTTCCCATATTGCATTTCCTTGGTTTTCTCATGTCGCATATAAGTGGGTGTTCTGGGGTTTATCGGCTAAGAGTGAGTTTTCAAGTGAACCTATTAATTAGTCACAATTCTCAAAAAAGTGCTGGAAACAAGACGATGTGACTTACTGTAGCATCATTTCTTGTGAACAAATGGATTTCTGTGCTGTTGGAAAGCATTTGATCAAATTGGCTATTCTAGAATTTGCTCTATAACCAAAAAATTTTCTACAGAATGAAATAACTTAGAGAGGACTCAAGTGTATGAAAGATTCCTTACTTTGCAGAAAACCCTCAGGATCCACCTAAATGGCACATTTTACCTTTTAAGCTGTGCTTCTTGTATTTATGACTGTTTTCCTGAAGAGAGAAGAAGATGGCAAAAATGAAATTTGAGTGTGTGAGCTAAAGATTCATGGAAGCTTTTCCTGGGTGCCCTAGATTGGATGCTTTCTCCATCTAGTAAAATCACAAAGATAGAAGTATGGTCCAACTTACCATATTCAAGGCAAGAAATTACCTAAACTCTATCAGGAATAAACATGGATTTATCTACCCTTTCTCTTCTTTCATTTATACTCAGTCATTTTTGTATTGTACCTTGCAGATCACTTTAAACATATTATTATTTTAAGAGTTGAAGTGTTTTTTAAGATTCAAAATAACATTATAATCAGAAAAACATATTCTTTCCCTATGTGTCTGAAAGACACATGACTTTCTCCACCTGATTGACCTCATTTCTACTAATGGTCTACCAATATATTTTAAAATCATCTTAAGTACACACTAAACACCGTATACTTGGAGTCCTTGGTTAGCAAATGATAACTTGTGATACCATGCTAGAAAAAAATCTTCCATAACTTTTTGATTCCTAAGCCTAAAGACTCCCAGGTAAAGTTCCTTGGTTGAACTGGTTAGATCTCCCAACAAATATGAAGTCTACCACCATCTAGAATAGATCTTTATCCCTACATTGCAGACAATTGCACAAAAATCCATCACATAGCAACAGGGATTTTACGTTTTACTATGCTGAATATAAAATCCCTTGGAAAGCTATAATTTTCCTGTTCCCCACTCAAACCAATATGGTTTGAAAACACACAAAATCTTTGAGTGGTTGAAGTTGTTATTTTAAGGTTTATTGAAATTTATTAGCAAGGTAACTAGCCCAACCCCCGAAAAATAAGTCTTGCGCTCTTTGTCTGATTTGTCATGCTCACAGAAAACTATATTATGCAAATGTTTGTTGCATTTGTGTCTTTTTTATGGTCACCTGTATAACACCTTTTCAAATTGCAAGTGACTACTAATAATCCCAGGAGTGATGCCAATCTGTTTTGCACACCTTAACCATTTTAACATTTGTGAGATTAATTCCAGAAAATATTTTTAACTGACCTTTGCTACAGACACCACATAACTTTCATACTGCTCTATCAATTTGCTGTTCCTGGATCTCTACTGTCCTACAGGTGAAATGGTTCTCACCCTCTGAGATAAAATCACAACCATTGCCAGTTTTATTCTCATTTTGTCTCTCCATTTAAAGAGCTAAAGCTATTGGCTCTGCACCTTCAGAATCTTAAATTCTTTATTTCTACTCTGACAGGTCTACTGTCAAGGTTGCTCTCAGTCTTCTTCACACACTTCACTTTCCCTTGGTGAATTTTCAGCATGGAGCAGAGGTGTGACTTGTAAAATGAGGTTTTATCTTTTACTCTGGGTAATTTGACTTTCCCATGGTCTACTGATGTCAACTGTCCTCGGCTGGAATTACAGTGGCTCTATGCCAAATGTGTTGTCTTAGTGTTGATATTTCAAGTTCATGAATTAAATTTTAGGTTACACCCTGGAAGATAAAACTAATTCTGTATATGCTGTTTCTTCTAAGATAAAATTAAAATACGATAGCCTAACACAAAAGCAAATATGTTCTATTGAATCAGTTATAGACCTAAACTTGAGATTTAACCTCAAATTCAACATCAAAAATCACATATCACATATATCTTGTGATGGCAAATATATTAAGGGAACTATTTTAAAGCCAAGTTTCTTTAGAAATGGAGAGTTTAAAACATTTAAAAAAAACAGAATGAGACAAATATCATTACCCTATGTACAGGTATGATTACACGAATGGTGTGACTCCACTTTGTGTATAACCAGAGAAACAACAGATGTACTCCATTTGTGTACAATGAATCAAAATAAATAAATTTTTAAAAAATTTAAGAAGATTCTGAGGACTCATAAATGCTTAGAAAATAATATGTCTATATATAAAAGTATATATAAACACATACACAAATTCCCATTTTAATTTTAAACTCCTTGACTGAGTCTTGTATACATACTTATATGCAATCATATATATGTATGTTTACAAAAAAATGTATATGAAGGGATGAATTAGCAGTGTTCAGAGTCTAGGGTAAATGTTAATATACAGTTGTTGCATATGATTAGGTAAAAGTTTTCATTCATACATTGGAACATAATATTGTCAATTTACTTTAAAATATTTTTGCTTTCTTTCAAAATATTTTATCCAAACGTAAGGATATAGTCGTTTATGAAAGAAATGTTATGTCTGAAATAGTGACCTAAAGCCACAAGTCCATTTTTATCAAAGACTGTTAAGAATGAAAAGAGTTTCTTTTGTAATCACACATATACACCTAAATAGTAGTATCCGAAGGAAAAGTGAAGGAGGGGTATACTGAAATAGCACACTTTCTTTTCCTGATAGGGAAAACAAACATGTTGGTCAATATTGATAGACATTTATTACTATTTTCTGTTTCAGTTAAAGGAAGCTGCTATTTTATGAGCTGGAAAAGCAAACCAAAGTTATTCCTTAATCCACTAGAAGAACAGGAATGAGAATAAAGACTCTATATTTGAGAAAGAATGCTTGGCTTCTAACACACAGGCAATCCAACAATGCTCTGACACTCCTAGCCTTAAAATTTTAAGACATTATCACTAGCATAGTTCTTTTCATTGCAATCTAAAATTTAGCATGAATCAAAGACAAGTTTAAGTATAGAGAAAGGTAATGGCTTATGCCTTGAACATTTCTTTCTTGTGAAAATTTATCTTAAAATATCATATTAAATATACCACTTAATGCAATGGGGGAAGTGGCATTTTTAAAAAATTGTTCTGAGGAAATTAATATCCACATGAGAATAGGGAAGTACCTTGACCTCCTACCTCATACCATACATAAACAGCACCATCACAAATCAATTCCAATTCCATATGGCTTTTGGATTTAAATGTAAAAGGAGTCCAATAAAACATTCAGAGCAAGACACAGACTATATTTGTACTTCTGAAGTAGGAAAATATGCTTAACCAGGATATAAAAAGCACCAACAATGACAGCAAAAAATTACAAATGTAACTATGTTAAAATTAATTACTTCTGCTTATCAAAAGAGACCATTAAAAATAAAACGGCAACCAAAAAAGTGGGAGATGACCTCTGTGCTGCTCATATTCAACAAAAGACTCATTTAAAATTATATAAAGAACTCAATATCAATTAAGATAAAAACAGAAAACCAAGCAGAAAAATGCACAAATAACTTGAGCAGATAATTTCTGAAAGAGTACAAATATTCAATAAACACAGAAAGTTTCTCAACTTCATTAGAAAAATACAAGGTAAAATCCCAAACATCAGTACACAGACTGCAAAATGGCTAAAATGACAGCAATGTAAAATAACAAGTTTTGACAGGATATAGAATGACTCAAACTCTCCAGCATTGCTTATTTGGCAGCTTCCACTAAAACTCAACACAAATATAACCAATGGTCCAGCGATTCCACTTCACCCAACAAAAATAAGTACATGTTTTCCAAAAGTCATGCACTAAAATATTCATAGCAGCACTGTCCACAATTGCTCCAAGTCAGAAATGACCAAGATGCTTTTTAGGAAAAGGGGTGTTGTTTGCTTGCTTGTTTTCCCTGTGAGACACAGTTTATTTTTTATTTGTTCTTTTTAGTTATACATGACAGTAGAGTGCATTTTGACATACCATATATACATGGAGCCTAACTTCACATTTTTGTGGTTGTGCATGATGTAGAGTTACACTGGTAGTTTATTCATATATGAACACAGGAAAGTTATGCTTGATTCATTCTACTGTCTTTCCCATTCCCCTCCCCTCCCTTCCAACTGCTCCACCTTATCCAATCCAGTGAACCTCCCCTTCACCCTTGCCCATCTCCCACCTATTGTGAATTAGCATCTGTTTATCAGTGAGAACATTCAGTCTTTGGTTTTTCTGAGATTGGTTTCTTTCACTTAGTATGAAAGTCTCCAGTTCCATCCATTTGCCATCAAATGCCATAATTTCATTCATCTTCATGGATGAGTAATATTCCTTTATATGAAGGTACCACATTTTCTTTATGCATTCATCTGTTGAAGAGCACTTAGGTTGGAACCTAGGTTGGTTCCACAACTTAGCTGTTGTGAATTGAGCTTTTATAAATATTGATATGGCTGCATCACTGTAGTATGCTGATTTCAAGTCTTTTGGGGTATATGTCAAGGAGCAGGATAACTGGGTCAAATGATGGTTCCATTCCAAGTTTTCTGAGGAATCTCCACTGCCTTCCAGAGTGGTTGTACCAATTTGTAGTCCCATCAGCAATGTATGAGTGTACCTTTTCCCCCACATCCTCATCAACAAATATAGTTACTTGTATCCTTTATAATTGCTGTTCTGACTAAGTGAGATGAAATCTCAGTATAGTTTTAATTTTCATTTCTCTAATTGCTAGTGATGTTGAACAATTCTTCGCGTGTTTGTTAATGGATAGTATTTCTACTGTGAAGTGCCTCTTCAGTTCGTTTGTCCGTGTATTGATTGGGTATTTGTGTGTGTGTGTAAGTTTTTTGAGGTTTTTATATATCTTGGTGATTAATGCTCTGAGATGTAGTGGCAAAGATTTTCTCCCACTCTGTAGGCTCTCTGTTCATGTTCTTGAATGTTTCCTCTGCTGTGAAGAAGCTTTTTAGTTTGATACCATCCCATTTATTGATTCTTGGTGTTATTCCTTGCACTTTAGGAGTCTTGTTGAGGAATTTGACTCCTAAGCTGACACCATGGAGAGCTGGGTGTACATTTTCTTCTGTTAGATGCAGGGTTTATGTTCTAACACCTAAGTCCTTAATCCACTTTGAGTTTTGTGCAGGGTGAGAGATAGGGGTTTAATTACATATTGGTACATATGGATTTCCAGTTTTCCTAGCACCATTTGTTGAAGAGGCTATCTTTTCTCCAATGTTTGTTTAAGGTGCTTTTGTCTAGGGTGAGATACTGTATTTATGTAGGATTGTCTCTGTGTCTTCTATTCTGCACCATTGCTCTTCATGTTGCTTTTGGTGCCAATACCATGTTGGTTTTGTTACCATAGCTCTGTAGGATAATTTAAGGTCTAGTATTATGATGCCTCGTGCTTTACTTTCCTCGCTGAGAATTGCTGTGGGAAGTAATTCTTATTTAGCAGAATCAGACTAGGTTGAGCCATGGGATGCAGAGGCCTGGCTTTTAGGAACTACCAGGAAGCATGTGGCACTGCGTGAGAGTGATTCCCTGTCTTCTTCTGGAATTTTCCCTTAAGAGAATGGCTCCCCTAACTCCACCCTGTCCTGTTCATCACAAAAGAAGCTCTTTCTGGTCCTTGCCCCCTTTACCTATGTATTATAAATAGAAGAGAGTTGGGCGAGTTGTTGTTGTAAGAGGCCAGAGCTGGTATGGCCAAACCTGTCATGCCCCCTCTCATTTAAAAAGAATATTGTCTCTTGTGTATTTATTGAGTAGATAAGTTTTGGGTAACTGAGTGATATACAGCCAACATCATCCTCTGGCAGTTAACCCTCTTCTCATCCACGTGGGATGTGGCAGAGAAGCCCCTGACAGATTGCTTGGGCTATTCTGAGCCTGTCATTTTTCCAAATGAATTTCACAATTGCCTTTTCTAATTCTATGAAGAATGTCATTGGACCCTTAATAGGAATTGTAATAAATCTATATAGGACTTTGATAGTATGGCTGTTTTCACAGCATTAATTCTGTCTATTCAAGAACATGGGAAATCATTCCATCTTCTAAGGTCTTCTTCTATTTTTTTCTTTAGAGTTCTGTAGTTTTCATTGTAGAGGACTTTTACCTCTTTTGTTAGATTGTTTCTCAATTTTTTTTCTTTTGAGGCTATTGTGAATGGGATAGTTTTCTTAATTTCTTTTTCAGTTGATTCTTCTTTGTTGTATAGGAATGCAGTTGGTTGATGGGTGTTAATTCTATATCCTGCTATTTTGCTGAATTCACTTATGAGTTGTAAAAGTTTCCTGGTGGAATTTTTTGGGTCTTCTAAATTTAAAATTATGCCATCAGCAAGTAGGGATTGTTTGAGTTCTTTTCATATTCATATTCCCTTAATTTCTTTCTTCTATCTAATTGCTCTGGCTAGAGTTCCCAGGACTATATTGGCTAGAAGCAGTTAAAGAGGGCATTCTTGTATTGTTCCAGTTCTTAGAGGGAATGCTTTCAGTTTTTCTCTAATATAATGATGTTGGACATGGGCTTAACATATATAGTTTTTACAATATTGAGGTATGTCCTACTATCTCTAGTTTTCCTAGAGTTTTGAACATAGATTCTATATTTTGCCACATGCTTTTTTGCATCTATTGAGATGATCATATGATTCTTGACATGATGAATTAAATTAATTGATTTCCATATGTTGAACCAACTTTGCATCCCTGGGATGAACCTCACTTGATCATGGTGCACACTTTTTAATACGTTTTTGTATGTGATTTGACAGAATTTAATTGATGATTTTTACATCTATGTCCATCAGGGGTATTGGTCTGAAGTTTTCTTTCCTTGATATGTCTTTGGTTTTGGTACCAGGGTGATAAATAGCTTCATAGAATCAATTTAGAAATCTTTTCTATTTCATAGAATAATTTGAGAAGTATTGGTCTTAATTCTTCTTTGAAAGTCTTGTAGAATTTGGCTGAGAATTTGTCTGGGCCTGGACTTTTCTTTCTTGGTAGGCTTTTGATTGCATCTTCAATTACATTGCTTGAAATCATTCTGTTTAGATTTTCTATGTCCTCCTGATTTAATTTGAGTAGTTCATACATCTCTCAAAATTTGTTTATGTATTTAATATTTTCTATTTTACTGGAGTATAAATTTTCAAAATAGTCTCTAATTATCATCTGTATTTCAGCAGTGTCCATTGTGATCTTTCCATTTTTGTTGCAAATTTTAGTAATTTCAGTTTTCTCTCCCTCTTCATTACCTTGGCTAAGAGTTTATCAATTTTAGTTATTTTTTTTCAAAGAACTAACTTTGTTTTTTTCCAATGTTTTGGATTGTATCTTTCATTTCAATTTTATTAATTTCAGTTCTGATTTTAATTATTTCCTGCCTTCTACTGCTTTTGGTATTGATTTGTTCTTCTTTTTCTAGGTTTTGAGATGCAATGTTAGGTTATTTATTTAGTTCTTTTCTTTTCTTTTTTTTTAACAAATGAGCTCTATGCAATGAACTTTCCTCTCAGAATTGCCTTCATAGTGTCCCAGAGATTTTGATATGTTGTGTTGCTATTCTCATTTACTTCTATGTATTTTTTTAATTTAATCCCTGATTTCTTCTGCTCTCCACTGGTCATTCAGTAGTGTATTATTTAGTCTCCAGGTGTTGGAAGTAGCTTCTATTTTTTTATCATTGATTTCTAATTTCATTCCATTATGATCTTAGAGAATGCAAAGTAATATCTCTGTTTTTTTGTATTTACTCAGAGTTGCTTTGTGGTCTAAGATATGGTCTATTTTAGAGAAGAATCTGTGTGCTAATAAGAATAAAGTATATTCAGTTTAATGGATGAAATATTCTATAAATGTCTGGTAAGTCTAAATCATTCATTGTATTTCTTTGCTATATAGCTTCTTTTATTAGTTTTTGTTTGGAGGATCTATCCATTGGTGAAAGAGGTATGTTATAGTCATCAGTATTATTGGCTGTGGTCTATTTAACTTCTTGTTGTGAAGTTGATAGGTTTGTTTGATGTACATAGATGATCCATTGTTCGGGGCATAAATATTTATAATTGTTATGTCTTGTTGATCTATCATTCCCTTAAGCAGTATGATATGACCATCTTTGTTCTTTCTGATTAACTTTGGCTTGAAATCTGCTCTATCTAATACGAGGATAGAAATCCCTGCTTGTTGACAAGATCCATGTGAGTGATATGTTTTTACCCATCCTTTCACCTTCAGTCTGTGGTTGCTCTTTTTTATGAGGTGAGTCTCTTTGAGACAGTATATTGTTTGGTCTTGTGTGTAAATCCAATCTGCCAGCCTTTGTCTTTTGATTGATGATTTTAGGCCATTTATGTTCAATGTTATTATTGAGATATGATTTTCATTCCCCATCATTTTTATTTATTTATGGTTTTCAATTTGTATTAGTTTCTCCTTTAATTGACTATTCTTCTAGTATAGTCCCTTCCTTTGCTGGTTTTTCACTTTTTAATTTTTAGTTCCTTCTTCACAAAATATTTATTGAGTATGCTTTGTAGTGTAGGCTTTCTTGTTGTGAATTCTTTTAAATTTCATTTATCATGGAAGATTTTTCTTTCATCATCAACTCTGAAGCTTAATTTTGTTGGATATGCTTGGCTGACATTCATTTTCTTTCAGAGCTTAAAATATACTATTCTAAAACATCCTAGCTTTGAGGATCTGGGTTAAAAAATCAGCTAAGATCTGAATTGGTTTCCCTCTAATCTGTCAGTTTTTTCTTTTGGTGGCCTTTAAAATTCTATCCTTATTCTGTATATTAGGCATTTTCATAATAATGTGATTTGGGGTGAGTCTGTTATAATTTTGTATATTTGGGAACCTGTAAACCTCCTGTATCTGATTTTCCATTTTGTTCTTTAGGTTTGGGAAATTTCCTCATATTATTTCATTGAAAAGACTGTACATTCCTTTGGTTTGTATCTCCAAGCCTTCATCGATCCCAATAAATCTGAAAATTGGTCTTTTCATGCTATCCCATATTTCTTGGAAGTTCTCTTCATGGTCTCTTAATATCTTTTCTCCATGGCCAACTTTATTTTAAAGATCATATATTTGTCTCCATTGCTTGAAATACTGTCTTCCTAATGGTGTAATCTGTTGATGATACTTTCAATTAAATTTTTAATTTGGTTTATTGATTCCTTCATTTCAAGAATTTGTGCTTCTGAATGTTTTCCCTGATAAGTGGATGATGATATAGAATCTCGTTTGGGGGGGGGCATGAGAGGGGGAGGGGGCAAGGGTATAAAAAATGGTGGAATGAGACAGACATCCTTACCCTATGTACATGTATGATTAACAAGAATGGTATGAATGTACATCATCCACAACCATAGAAATGAAAATTTGTACCCAATATGTGTATAATAAATCAAAATGAAGCCTTTAAAAATTAAAAAAAATGAATTTGTGCTTGATATCATTACAAAGTCTCTACTTCTTTATTGAAGTGATGTCTTTCACTTCCTGTATTTTCTCTCTGGTATCACTCCTTACATCGTCCTTTACCTTGCCAATTAATTTAACTATGTTCATTCTAAATTACTTCTCTGACATTTCCTCCACTGTGGTGGTGATGGATTCTGTTATTGAAGTATCTCAGTGTGTTTGGGGAGATTTCTTTCCTTGTTTGTTCATGTTGTTTGTTTGTCTATTCATTTAATGGTATGGATATGAGGCAGTAGAATTTCTACCCTGTAGACTTATAGTGTCCCTGAAAGTCTCTGGTACCTTACCTTTTAGGGGGAAATATATAACAACAACCAATGCAAAAATAAACATCATTAAACCAAATAGTTCCTACTATGATATCTACAAAGTTGTCACAATAAACAGAAATGATAAGATCACTTATTTCCTACAATAAAAACTGTAAGTTTGCAAATGGTTTGTAATCTTGAATGGTGGATAGGAAGAAAACAGAAGTAATGTAGGATGTGATGATTATGAAGAAGGGGAGAGAGGACAGAAGTAAAAAATTAAAGGAAGAGTGAAACAGAACAATAGAAATTGGCTGTTAGCAGAAGGAAAAAGTGAATGAAATTCAAGGGAAACAGATAAGTCAGAGAAAAAATACATAAAATAAAATTTCAAAAATATATAAATAAATAAATGAAAGAATACAAAACAAAATTGAAATATACTAATCAAATTTCATAGTCCTCAAAAAACTGGTCCATGAAAAATAACTGGTTTCAAAAATGTTAGAAGTGAGAAATGAAAAAAAATATGTATAATTGTCCATGAACCATTAAAGTCACAGTTAAGAGAAAAGAAATAAACAAGGACCAAACAAAACCACCAAAAAGAACAAAAACATCTTTTTTCTTCTTTAAATTTTTAAAATTTGTTTTAATTAATTATATAAGACAGTTGAATGCACTTTCATACATCATATGTAATGGAGTATAATTTCTCATTTTTCTGGTTATATATGATATAGAATCCCACCAGTCTTGATGAGAAGTTAAATAATTGTTTCTCTTGTAATTCAAAAGATTCTCAGCTGCCCTTCTCAGCAGTTAGGTAAGTTTGTCTGGAATATGATTCTTGCTCTACCCTCAGGGTGAGGTTGTGAGGGTGAGAGAGGTAATCCTGTAGGCAGAACTCTTTAAGTGGGGGTTTAGGCTTAGGTAGGCTCCAGGCTCTTTGCTGGAGATCAATGGGTTTGGAAAGTGTAGATCAGTGCACCTCCATAGCCCAGCAATTGCCAGTCCATGCTGGAACACTGAACCCCAGGTACCTTTCTGGGTTCCTCTCAAGTGGTAGAGGAGCCAACTTCTTAGTCCACTATGTCACCTGCAGACCCTAAATTTCCTGACTCAGGTTCAGTCTCCATACTCAGTCTCTCCCTCCCTAACCCTTTTGAATTTCCTGCCAGGTTTGTCTCTTCCAGCTGATCCTGCAAGCAGCTGGATTTGGGGGGAGGGGAATGGCAGAGGCAGGTGGGTTTCCATGACCAGTTGTCCCCTGTGTAATCTTCTCTACACATTTAATTTTCTTCTGGTCACTTAGGCACAGGCTATGTCATGCAGAATGGTTTTGCCAGGCTTGTATTTCAGACCAGATTTGGGTTTGCCAGGACTTGGCTCCCTCAGCTGCCATTCCCCCTGCTTAGATTGCAAAATGGTTCCTTCCCTTCTCCTCCACAAGTTGCTGGGACACATGTGGTTTCTTTCCTCTATAAGGCTATTGTGCAGTATACCTTTTGGTTTAGTCTGTCAGCGTCTTTGATCTCTAAACTCTACCCAGACATGCCTCAGTCCTCCTTAAAATATGGACTCTTTTAAAAATTTCCTTACCCTTCCACTGTGCTCATGGACGGACCACTCTGACTGATGCCTCCAGCCACAGCCAGAGGCTGTGGCCCTAGAGATTTCTTCCTTATTTTATTATATCCAAACTCCTGAGCCCTCGATCTGCTTTAAGTGTCCAATATTAAATTCCAATAAAGTCTCCCCTTCTTTTGTCATTCACCCAGCTTGCTGAGAAGCTGCCCTTCTGCTTTTTTGCTTTCACGTCACACAGCAGCCAGGAAAATGACCTGCTGTGTTCCACCATCTTTAGGAAAAAGGAATTGTGAAACAGTCACCAAAGGAAACAGTGCACAACAAATACAAGTGAACTACAAACTTCTTTAATATTATAAGTGAATTTTAAAACAATGTTGGGAGACAAAATTTACAATCAAAATAATTAGTGACTGTATAATTTCATAACTTCATACATATCTGCATATGTACCTAACAAGAAAAGTAATCCATAAGCTAATGAATCCATGATTTTACTGGTTAGATAGTGGAAAATTTAGGAAGATGGGTATGTACTCACTAAGCTGGGCTGCTTGGTATTGTTCTCTTTTTATCTTAATTTGAGCTCTGGTTACATAGGTATTTTCAGGTTTTGGAAGTTTAGTAAGCTGTACACCTATATTTAATCTTGCATAGATATTACAATTCAATTATTTCAAACATGACATTTTTCTACTATTTAGAACTTTTCCATTTATTCAATGAAGCAGCAAATATTCAGTTTTGGGGGAGGTACATCCATTTTAAAAAGCATACTTTTGTTATAATCTAAGAAACCAATGCCCCTTGGTGACCATGTATCTAAGCGACAGATTCAAATTTTCTGATATTAATGAAGTCCCTAATAAAGTATTTAAATTTCAATACCTGAAAAAGCAGATTCAAAGGAATAAATAATGATGTTTTGTGCTCAAAAGTTAACCTTTTGCTTAGCATTTAAATAAATTTTCCTTTTATGAGTAACTCCAAAATTAGAATCCTGGACCCAATCTATCAACAGAGAATTTCTTTTAGTGAAGTTAGAAATGAAAATATCAGAAATAATAGAAATCACCTGACCAGAACAAAAGAAAATAATTCAAAGGGAACAGCAGGAAGCTGAAAAATTTCTCTGTCCTGAATGCCTCAAAAACATAAACCAAATGCTAATTAAGCTCAACCCACATGCTTAACCCTGACACACTCGCTGGAATCAAATTGGAAGATTTTTGAAAAACTTTCATCCAAATTTCATAGTATTAGTCCTGCAGTTCCTGATATTTCTCTATACTAGCATCTTCCTTTTTAAATAATGGTCTCTCTCATTTTTAATGTACATCTGTTTTCATGACCAACTCTTGTGTTTCCTTGTTAAGCAATTCTTGCTTATCAACCAAGTTCCTGTTACCCGATTTCTGTTTTAAGTGTCTTATCCAGGAATATCTTGTTTGGTGTCCTGCCTCACCTCCAAGCACATCCTGGATAGAAATTTCACTGTGTTTCTTTCCTATTTTTGTTTTGTCCCTATGGACTGCAGATTTGTGATTCTCACTGAATTTGCTTGGTGCTAATATCCTATGTGTGCCTGCACAAGGTGTTCCAAAGCTTTTCTTGAAACCATGTTCTTCTGCAAACCAGGACATTCACCTGTTGCATTTATCAGACATGTGTGTTTTCATGGACTTCTACCAGTACTCTTTGCCAGACTTATTTTCTAACCACCTCCCTCACCTGGGAAGATATTCTAAGTCTACATATACAAATATTATATACTTGCCTGTCTAGAATCCCTGACAATTACTGACTTCTGAGGTGCATTTCAACTTCAGTGGACCTTTCTTATCTCTGGGTCTCGCCTATCTCAATCTGGTCCTCTGATCATTCTAGCAAAAAAGGCAAAAATTAAGAATAGAACATGTAATAAAACACATGTTTTATATCAGTCACTATCAAGATGTATGAGGCAAGAAACAACCTGGAATTCATCATGTTTATTAAATTCTGCCCAATATTTTCTTATTTGCTGATTATTCTGTTGCCCTATTTAAATAATTTGTGTCCATTCCTCTTTCAATTTATTTTTGTTTGATTATTTTTTAACTATGAAGAGCAACTTCCACAGTCATAATTCTTGGTTTATCCCTATCCCTAAACACAGGACTATTTTGGATTAGATCATGA
This sequence comes from Glaucomys volans, assembly GCA_020662805.1. Taxonomy (NCBI): domain Eukaryota; kingdom Metazoa; phylum Chordata; class Mammalia; order Rodentia; family Sciuridae; genus Glaucomys; species Glaucomys volans. The sequence goes on along the minus strand of JAJEJO010000526.1, from coordinate 656,874 downwards.
CTTCTCAGTATTCTGGGGTGTCAAATTTCTATTTACTGAAGTCATAGATCATGAGAATAATGATCTTGACTTAGTTGAAATGAACTGAAGGGTAGCGGACTGACTGCTGGGGTCTTATTGAGCCCTCCTAGTTCCAAGTTCCAAGCTGGAGTTTGAACTCTCACATCTCCATTTTCTAATGATATGACCATAAATTCATTTAGTTTCAATTTCCTCATCTTTAAAATGTGGATTATAATAGGAATGACTGCATAGGGTTAGTTTGACTCCATATATAGAGCATAAAAGATACTCAAATATGTGTCACTGGAAATATTTATTTTAAGATTTACTAGCCAATTGGGAAGCACCATAGAATAATGAAAAGATCAGTGAACTACAAATAAATCAGAGGATAGTTTTAAATTCTAGTTTGGACACCTGTCTCCTATAGTATTTTTGATTAACTTACTTTGATACTTCCTCATCTATGAAATACAATTAAAAAATTTTAAAGGTATTTTCCAAAACTAACATGCCACAGTTATCTTAACTATTACTATTTTTAAATGTTTTAAAGTACTGTAAGTCTCAATACTGTCTGAATCTTACTATAATGTGGTTTAACACCAGGACTTCTCATAAGAATACCAGGATCCAGTGTTATAATGAAATATATATTTTTAATTAACTAATTCTGTTTTAAAATACTATAATATTTGCCATCATATTTTGAATTTTCTATTCATCATGCTTTTGTTTCTACTAGGTTGATTCAATGCGCTTATTTAAAACAATAAAAGATATCTTTGTCACTAAGGATGCATTACTTCATTTCCTTTAATGCTATACTCCAAAGGGGTATTAAAAAGGCACAAATACAATTTACCAACTGTGGGATACAAGAAGTTGCATGCATTCCACTGCACATTTTTTAACCAATAATTATTTTGAACTTAAATTTTAATTTATTTCTGCCTAAACTAATAAATAAACTATTCAATGGGGGAATTTCTATTATATAGGATGAGAGAATTTCATGTCAAGTAATTTTAGATGAATTTTTGTGTATAATGTGCTTGTGCATATGAGCACACAGGTAAATTTGTAGAGAGCAATTGTGTGTTCTTCTGTACACACACACGCACACACACACACAATTTTAAGGGACTAAACCTTAAAAAAATAATCTGGGAGCAAAGAGACATTACATACAAGATTTGGTAACTACTAAGGGAAAACATCAATTGATAATGAATGTTAACTCTGCAAGTGCAAGTTCAGATGAACTTGGAGAAATGCTCTTGGATTTGAGAGGTTTCAGTACTTATCAAGAGCACATAGTCAAAGTACCTGCCTCAACATGTTTTTTCTTCCTTCTCTCTTCTTTCTGCCCTTCCTTCACTTTTCTCTTTGTAATGCTGGATGTATTTGTTGTTATGGATACACAATAAGTAACCAAAAATTTAGCAGCAAAAAACAATCATCATCTATTATCTATCATCTCAGAGCTTCTGTGGATCAGAGGCAGGCAGAGCCTAGATGAGGCCTCTGCTCCAGCTTTTCACATGTCCTAATCTGCCTGCTCCACTGGGTGAGTATATACGTACACTCTCATTCAGGTCATTAGAAGAATGCATTTCCCTGTGACTGCAGGAAGACACTCTGATGTCCTCAAGGCTGCCCAATGTGTTTCCTACCACTGGGTCCTCTCCAGAGATTGTCTGCTTCTAAAGCCCAGCAGAAGAATCTCTGACTCCATTCTGTCAATGAAGCCAGAATTGAGGACAGTCAGTTAGTGCAGAATAGGAAATCTGGTCAAATCGAGGAATGGAGGCCATCAGAATCTGTAGAGTTGGAGACTGCCCCTGGGAGCCCTGGGAGATTGGAATGTCAGTGTCTCCAGAGCCCATTTGATCACCAAGGTTACCTGCCTAACTGCCCCTCCCCAAAAGCTTCAGGCAGGGAGTTGATAATTAATGCCCCCTGGGCCCCTACCTGCCTGAATCTTTACTGGGGAACATCCCCCTGCCATCTGCTTCTCACCTTTTTGCAAAGTCATAGCTCCTGGACTTAATCAAGTAGGCAGGAAGAAAGGATACAAGCGGGGAGAGAACTGGAGAATTAATGTGCACTAACTTCTTGGGATCCTAGAACATCAGCCATGGCCCCCTTCTCCCTCCTGGGAGAAGTCTGTATCACTACTTTTAAATAAAATCTCCTTAATAGGCTTGCCTTGGTGTGCTTCTTGGGTTGTTATAATTCAGTACCTGAGGAAGCAGAACTCCTCACTGGTAAACTGGCGGTATCACCAAGACAGAGTCTTATACACCATAAAGCAGTCATAGGTAAAACATTTCCTCACCTTTGCAATATAATACAATATGATCAAGGGAGTGACCTCTGCTGCAGGAGTTAATTTGATCTGTGCCTGCCACACTGTAAGAGAGCAATTTGGGAAGAAATCTTTTCTAAAAACCTGTGGTCAAATTTGTCTACATTACTGACTTTTAGCCTTGGTATAGACTCTATTAAGGTTTTTGTTTTGCTTTTCATTCAGAAACAATAATCTTTTAACTCCACAAATGAAAATAGTGCTAAGATATTGGACCCACATGAACTTTATCCCCATAGCATCATTTAAATATTTACATCTACTACTGTTTTCACATATTTAATTGACAAGTACTTTATAAAATATTTATGCCAAAATTCAGTGTTGGTCTCATGACACTAGTTCTCTGTGTTAAAAATTTATTCTGAAAATTTTATTCTCTTTATAATGACAATGAAAATATCCTACTCTCTACTTCTATTAAAAGCCAAAATAAATATTATCTTAGTAAAGTATTAATATTTGCAGCACATGGTAAAAATAGGATAAAACTGAGCATGCAGGTAGTATGTAATAAAAAAGTTTTAATGTATTTTTAAATCTCCAAGATCCTCTCATAGAAACAAACAGGCAAAAATGAAAAGAAAATTCATAGATATTTTTTAAAATCTACTAACAAAATATCCCTATGAATGTCTAAGAATATAAGATAGTGACATCGACACCCAAGAGCAGCATGATATGTGCAGGACAAAGATACCATAGGGTACAGAAAGGAAAGCTGTGATTGCATCCAGACCCTTCAAACCATAAGGAACCCCCCCAAAATCACACATAATCCTCAGTCACAGAGAGGTACAAGCCATCTATGAATTTTAGACAAGGACAGGCTGGCTCTAAGTTGAAAGTGAGTATCAAAACAATGGGGGTTTACTAGGGAAAATTATGATGGGACTCTAGTTAAGTCAACCCATGATGGATTCTAGAACTACTGATCAAAATTCTATTTTGGAAGGACTGAGACTCACTCTACAGTGGCAAAAGTTCTAATAGTACAGGAGAATGAAGTTTCGTGCAACAAATAGACAAGAGGGAATGCCAAGGAAACAGAACTTTGGGTAACTTTGAGTGTGCCAAAGTCATTTTGAATATTTTACAATAACAACAGAAGAGGGAGCTCTTGAACAGTTATGGTATCCTGACCCACTCCAACAAGAGAACAGTCTCCTAAAATTACCAAAATCCCATATCATTTAATGAGAACACTAGTGGATTGCAGTCAATCCTACACAAAAGATATTAGACAAAAATGAACTTAATATAATGACCAAAACATATAGGCCCAGTAAAATGTCTAACAAGAAATTAGAAAAAAGAGTAAGAGCATACAAACAGAAACAGCAAACACAAATTACTGAAACTCTAAAGTGATTAATTAGAAGCATACATCAGAAAGAGCAAAATATCAAACAGATTAAAAAGTTAGAATTGGATTTGAAAACAAAAGTTTCAGAGCTAAGAACAGAATTAGAAAAAAAAGAAAGAATAATAAGAATTTTGTCAATAAAGAAGCCTCGGTTAACTTGAACTTGAAGGAAGAGATAGAGAGTCAAGTAAGGAAAACAAAGAATAAAATGGAGGAAAAATATCAAACAGAAATTTTATGGATAGATAAAAAGATAGGACAGACAACAACAAAAAAAAGAAGGTATGAAGTAGAGATAATAGGCAATCCTAAGAAGAAAAAACGTGATCAACACATGTAGGAAATATTAGTATTCATACAGTCCTAAAAAATAAAAGGTGTGAAGTGTGAACCTGCATATGTACAAGGGTACCTCATTCAGTTGGGAAAATTCATTGGAAAATGGTCACACTGAGACTCCTCTTAGTAAAACCATTGGGCTTAAATTCAAAGAAAGAATTTGGGCCATTTAGGGATAAGACCAAATCAGACTTTGAAGCATGAAACTTCATTCTCCTTTATTATCAGAACTTTTGCTACTGTAGAGTGAGTCTCAGTCCTTCCAAAATAGAATTTTGATCAGGAGGACAAGATAATCAGATTGGAAATAGACATCAATGATAACAACTTGTCGTAAGGTTAAAGAGACAAATATTCAAAGAAAAACTGTGAGCTCAGGATTTCAAGTTGAACCATGCTGATTTTCAATCACTATTATAATTTTGCAAGAGTATTGAACTCAAGATTCATTCCTTAGAATTTGTTACAGAAAAATTCCACTAAGAATTTGGGGGAAGTTCCAGAAGTTTTTTCCCATAAGCCTATGGCTGAAATAAATTGAGTAACTGTAACTGAAAAGCTAGCATAAATCAGTGGGGTACCATAACCAAATAGAATATAAATATGATGTTCTCTAATGAAAGAAATCTATTACAGCTAAAAAGTAATGGATAAGGCAGAATGTATGGATTACACAAATTCCCTGCCTCAAAGGATGTGAATTGGTATAAGAAATTATCAATATCTAATTAAATTCTGGGAAAAGGGAGGGAAGAATGTAGAAGTTACTACCTAATGTCCTCATTGCTATACTATGAAATTGATAGTATTGATAAAAGAATGGACTAAGTATATATATTAAGGTAACTTAAAAACTCATGTACATATACCACAGTTTCTTTATCCATTCATCTGTTGAAGGCATCTAGGTTGGTTCCACAATCTAGCTATTGTGAATTGAGCTGCTATGAGCATTGATGTGGCTGCATTACTGTAGTATGCTAATTTTAAGTCCTTTGGGTATAAACCGAGGAGTGGGATAACTGGGTCAAAAAGTGGGTCCATTCCAAGTTTTCTGAAGAATCTTCATACTGCTTTCCCGAATGGCTGCACCAATTTGCAACTCCACCAGCAACGTATAAGTGTGCCAACATCTATTATTGCTTGTGTTCTTGATAATGGCCATTCTAATTGGAGGAAGATGAAATCTTAAAGTTGTTTTAATTTGCATTTCTCTAATTACTAGAGATGTTGAACACTTTTTCATATATTTATTAATCACCTATATGTCTTCTTCTGCAAAGTGTCTGTCCAGTTCCTTGGCCCATTTATTGATTGGGTTCTTTGTATTTTGGGTGCAAAGTTTTGCAAATTCTTTATAAATTTTAGAGATTAGTGCTCTATCTGAAATGCATGTGGAAAAGATTTTCTCCCACTCTGTAGGCTCTCTTTTCACATTATTGATTGTATCATTTGCTGAAAAAAAGCTTTTAAGTTTGAATTCATCCTATTTATTGATTCTTGCTTTGATTTTTTGTGCTTTGAGAGTCTTGTTAAGGAAATTGGTCCTAAGTCAACATGATGATGATTTGGGCTTACTTTTTCTTCTATTTGGTGCAGGGTCTCCTGTCTAATTCCTAGAAGAAGAATATTATAGCATTTGCAGATAAATGAATGGAATTGGAGAATATCATGCTAAGTGAAATAAGCCAAACCCAAAAAACCAAAGGCTGAATGTTTTCCCTGATAAGTGGATGATGATACATAATGGGGGTGGGGGTGGAGGGTAAGAGAAAAATGGAGGAACTTTAGATTATGTAGAGGGAAATGAGAGGGAGGAGGGGGTATGAAAGATGGTGGAATGAGATAGACATCATTACTCCATGTATGTGTATGATTACACGAATGATATGAATCTACATCATGCACAACCATAGAAATGAAAAGTTGTACCCAATTTGTGTACAATGAATCAAAATGCAGTCTGTAAAAATAAAAACAATATGAAAAAACACATGTATGCATTGAATTATTTTATAGTATGTGGATGCAATTTTTCCAAATGAATTAGAAATCATTCAGAAAAAAATAACACATATGCCTGGTTCCCACTCTCCCACACACAATCCTACACACACAGAGAAAGATAGAGGAGGAGGGAAAATGATAAATCAAAGAGGAAAAGTATAAAAAATTGTCACAAGTTGACAAAGGAAAAAACCAAAGTTTTGTTTTCTTTGGTTTGTGGTACAGGGAATTGATCCCATGGGCACTCTACCACTGAGCCACATCTCCAATCCTTTATATTTTTTATTTTAAGACAGGGTCAAGCTAAGTTGCTGAGGCTGCCCTTGAACTGGTGATTTTCCTATCCAACCTCCCAAGCTGCTTTGATTATAGATGTGTGCCACTGCACCTTACTGAGAGTTTCTAGAATAATCACTCTAACTATTGTTATTCTATATGTCTGATTCAAAATTTAAAAGAACTATTAATATAACACACATTAATGAGACTCAGAAGAAAAAAGTCAAATTAATCAATATAAATTTTCTTAATAGAATTTGTATTACTCCAGTCCAAAAGCCAATGGCACTCTAGCATTATTTTTAAAGTTTGTGACAAGCCAAGTGTACCTAGTATCTTCCATTAAATTTCACATTAAATTTTAAGTATTACTTAACCCAAGTAATGATTTAAATGTATTACTATATAGATCGTTCTTGGAAAGAAGATTATCTTCATATGCTGACATATCTGAAAAATCAAAAAATATTAATGAAAATCTATTATAAACAATATGAAAGTATAGTATGCTAGTATAGTATAGGGCTTGACATCCCCATATCCATAATCTTAGTATTTGCAAGCAACAGCAGCACCACTTAGAACATGTAACAGAAAGGGAAGCTCTATTTGTAATAAAATAATAATTAATAGTAAAGTATATAAGCATAAGCTTTTTAAAGTGCAGCAAGAGATATGAAGGAAACATGGAGAGCCATGAAAGATTTAAATGATCTATGACCAAATGAAAATGTATTTTTGTTCTTTTATGTGAATATTCATTTTATATGAATATTCAATTGTCTGCCAAAGGCAGATGCAGGAGCCATCTTGGAACTACAGCAGGGTGGAGCATAAGAAACTGGAAACCCAGATCTGTGAGTTTGCAGCTTGGTTGCTGTGGGCCTCTCTGACACCTCTCTTAACATTTTATCTGGGGAAAGACAGATTACAACCAGGCTTTCCCCAGCTGCATGAGTCCTGAGGCTCACAGGGACTGATGGGGCTGGCTACAGTGGGTCAGAATCAGAAAGTTGGAAGAGGCTGTGAGGGCATTTTGCTCTCAGTTCACCCAGCCAGCCAGTCCAGCACCCACTGGGTTCCCAGGGTCCACTTGTGTGGGCACTGTCAGATCCAGGCACCAGCCTGGTCGCTGACTCCTTCCTTAGTCTGGCATCCACCAGTTCCCTGACCCCACCAGATCCAGGATCCATCCAGCTCCCAACAGGACCCTCTGGTTCCCCAGCCCAAGTCTCCCAAACCCTTCCTGGCCCCCAAAGCAGCCCATTGCTCACAGCTTCAAGGTTGGCCTGCATGCCTCAGTGCCACCCAGCACAGAAGAGCAGGGCCCCTGACATAAGTGAGCCTCAACTTTTCCCACATGGCACTTAGTCACCAGACCTGCCTGGTTCCACACGCAGCTTCTCCACTAGTGCACAGGTACTGGCACCAGCCCTCAGAACAGCTGGGAGAGAAGCACCTGACTGGGAATTTGAAAGGGCAGGAGTGGAGACATTGAGTTTGGAGACTGAATCAGAGACCAGAAATTGTGGGTTCTGCAGATGATGTGGGGGTAAAAATAGGCTCTTACACCACACAAGTGGAACATAAAGGAGATTCCTGGGGTACAGTCTTAAAGCATGAACTGGCAAGTGCTGGGTTCTGGAGCTGCTCTGACTTAAAATCTCCAGACCAAATGGCATTCAGAGAAGAGACTGGAGCACACCTAAGCCTCCAGGATTAACCCTCTCACCCAAGCAATCCCAGCTACCCTGAGGGTGCAGCAAGCATCAGCCTTTAGACAATAATACCTAACTGCTGAAAAGGAAAACTGAGAAACTTTTGAACTCCAATGGAAACAATCCTTTAGTTTCTCATAAGATCTCTCCTTTTCTTTTCCTTTTTTCTCTTACATTTCTACCATTTGGATACCAATTATTTCCCATTCATCAGGTTTTTGAGGACTGGAATGTCTGAGTAGTTTATTTCAGTTTTGAGTTGTATTTTTTATTTATATATGTTATCAAATTTTTTAATATTTTTACATTTTTATCTTTAAAATTTTTATTGTATGTATATTTTTTCTCATTTATCTCTTTCCATTGACTCTCTTTCTATCTTTTCTCCTGCTAATAGCCATCCTCTATTAATTCCTCTTTCAATATTCCTATAATTTTTTACTTCTGTCTTCTCTCCTTTTTAATAAACATCACAACCTACACAACTTCTGTTCTCTCTTGTCCAGCATTTGAAATTGTAAATACTTTTGCAAACTTACTGTTTTTATTGTAGGCAATAACTGAATACATCATTTCTGCTTATTGTGACAATACTGTAGATGACATAGTAGGAGCTATTTGGATTAAGGCTGTGTATTGTTTGCATTTGTTGTTGTTATTATTTGTCACTCTCTTACAGGCAAGTTATTGGAAACCTTCAGGGACAATATAAGTCTGCAGGGAAGAAACTCTATGATCTCAGATCCACTCTGATAAATGGGTAGACAAATATACTGCATGAATAAACAAGGGAACAAATCACCCCAAACAAACCAAGATGTGTCAATAATAGAATCCATTGAACCACAGTGGCAGAAATGTCAAAGAAAGAGTTTAGAATTTACATAGTAAAACTGATTTGTGAGGTAAAGGAGGATGTAAGGAGTAAAATCAGAGACAAAATTCAGGTGAATGATCTCTTCAATAAAGATAGAGATTCTGAAATAAAATCAAGCACAAATCCTCAAAATGAAGGAATCTATAAACCAATTTAAAAATTCAATGGAAAGCATCATCAACACACAAGACCACTTTGAAAACCAAATGTTAGACAATGAAGACAAAATATATAATCTTGAAAATAAAGTTGGCCTTGGAGAAAAGATGTCAAAAGAACATGAAGAGAACTTTCAAGAAATATGGGATAACACAAAAAGACCAATTTTAAGATTTATCAGGGTAGATGAAGGCTTAGAAATACAAACCAAAGGAGTACACCATCTTTTCAATGAAATAATATCAAAAAATTTCCCAAACCTAAAGAATGAAATGGAAAATCAAATACAGGAGGGTTACAAGACCACAAATGTACAATATTACAACAGACCCACACCAAGGCACATTATAATGAAAATGCCTAACATACAGAATAAGAATAGAATTTTAAAGGCTGCCAAAGAAAAATGACATTCACATTTAGAGGGAAACCAATTCAGATCTTAGCTGATTTCTCAATGCAGACCCTCAAAGCTAGGAGGTTTGGAATAATATATTACAAATTCTTTAAGAAAATGGATGTCAGCCAAGAATTCTATACTCAGCAAATAAGCTTCAGAATTGATGATGAAAGGAAAACCTTCCATGATGAACAAAAGTTAAAAGAATTCGCAATTAGAAGGAATGTGGTACAGAACATTCTTAGCAAAATGAAGATGAGATGAAAAAATTTTAAAAAGTAAAAACCAGCAAAAGGATGAACTACAATAAGGGAAAACTCAATAAAAGGAGAAAATAATACAATTTAAAAACAGAAATAAGCCAAAATGGGAATACAAAATCTATCTCAATAATAACTTGGAATGCCAATGGTCTAAACTCATCAATCAAAAGACATAGACTGGCAGATTCAATAAGAACAAGACCAAAAAGTATGCTATCTCCATGAGACCCACCTTATAGCCAAAGACTGAAGGTGAAAGGATGGGAAAAAAAACATATCACTCACATGAGTCATGTAAATAAGCAGAGGTTTCTACCCTCATGTCAGATAAAGTGGACTTCAAGTGCAGTTAATCAGAATGGACACAGAAGGACACTTCATACTGCTTAAAGGAATTATATATCAACAAGACATAAAAATTGTATATATTTATGCCCCAGGTAATAAACATCTATATATATCAAAAAAACTCTTCTCAATTTCAAGAATCAAATATACCACAGCACAATAATACCAGGTGACTTTAAAAGACCTCTCAGCACTGGATTGATCCTCCAAACAAAAGCTAATAAAATAAGTTACAGAACTAAATAATACAATCAATAATTTAAGATTTAACAAACATATATAGAATATTTCATACATCAATGATAGAATACACTTTTTTCTCCACAGCAAATGGATCATTCTGTAAAATAGACCATATTTTAGACCACAAAGCAACTCTTAGTAAATACAGAAAAATAGAGATAATACCTTGCATTCTATCAGATGATAAAGGAATGAAATTAGAAATCAATGATAAAATAAAAAATAGAAAGCCACTCTAACACCTGGAAACCAAATAATACATTATTAGATGATCAATAAATAATTGAAGAAATCAGGGATGAAATAAAAAAATATGTACAAGTAAATGAGAATAGCTATACAACATATCAAAACTATGAAGGCACTTCTAAGAGGAAAGTTCATTGCATTGAGCTCATTTGTTAAAAAAATAGAAAATAGAAAATAACCTAATATTACATCTCAAATTCTTAGGAAAAGAAGGACACCTCAACACCAAAAGAAGCAGAAGACAGGAAATAATTAAAATAAGAGCTGAAATCCATGAAATTGAAACAAAAGAAACAATTAAAAAATTTGACAAAACATGTTTGTTCTTTGAAAAAATAAACAAAACTGGTAAACCCTTAGCCACACTAACAAAGAAAATGAGAGAGAAAAACACAAATTACTATAATTTATGATGAAAAAGGAAATATCATGGTGCACACTACTGAAACATGGATGATAATCAGAAATTATTTTGCAAATTTATGGTCCAATAAAATAGAAAATCTTAAAGATATCAACAAATTTCTAGAGATGTATGAACTACCCAAACTGAATCAGAAGGATAGACAATCTTTTATTTTTAATTTTATTTGTTCCAATTAGTTGTATATAACAATAGAATGCATTTATGCATTTTGACAGATCATACATAAATGGGGTATAATCTCTCATTTTTCTGATTATACATATTACAGATCAATTTCAAGTGATGAAATAGAATACACCATCAAAAGCCTACCAAGAAAGAAAAGTCCAAGACCAGACAAATTCTCAGCCAAGTTCTACAAGACCTTCAAAGAAGAATTAACACCAATAATCCTCAAATTCTTCCATGCAATAGAAAAGGTGGGAACCCTTCTAAACTCATTTTATGAGGATAATATCACCCTGAACATAGATAAAGACACATCAAGGAAAAAAAAATGTCAGACCAATATCCCTGATGAACATAGATGCAAAAAATCTCAATAAAATTCTGGCAAACCGTATACAAAAACCTATTACAAAGACAGTGCACCATGATCAAGTGGAGTCTATCCTAGGGATGCAAGTTTGGTTCAACATATAGAAATCGGTAATCCATCACATCAGTAGACTTAAAGACAAGAATCATATGATCATCTCAATAGATGCAGAAAAAGCATTTGATAAAATATAGTACCCCTTCATCTTCAAAACTGTTGAAAAACTAGGTATAAGTAGGAACATACCTCAACATTGTAAAAGTTATATATGCTAAACCCAAAGTCAACTTCATTCTAAGTGAAAAAAAAAATTGAAAGTATTTCCTCTAAAAGTGGAAATAAGACAAGGACATCCTTTTTCATAACTTTTATTCAACAACATCCTGAAACTGTAGCCAGGGCAATTTAGCCAGAACAAAAAATTTAAAGGGATCAAAATAGGAAAAGAACTCAAACTATCCCTATTTGCAGACAACATGATTCTATATTCATAAGATCTAAAATATTCTACTAGAAAACTTCTAGAACTCATAAACAAATTTGGCAAATTAGCAGGATATAAAGTCAACACCCATAAATTGAATGCATTCATCAGTGATGAATCTACTGAAAGAGAAATTAGGAAAACTACCCCATTCACAATAACCTCTAATGAAAACAATATGTGGGACTCAACCTAACAAAAGAGGTGAAAGACCTCTACAATGGAAATTAAAGAAAGAAATTGAAGAATATCTTAAAGATGGAAATACCTCCTTTGCTCTTGGATAGGCAGAGTTAATATTGTCAAAATGGCCATACCAGCAAAAGCTCTATACAGATTTAATTTAATAATTCGATGCCTATTAAAATCCCAATGACGTTCTTCATCGAAATATAAAAAGCAGTCATGAAATTCATTTGGAAAAATAAGAGGCCCAGAATAGCCAAAGCAATCCTTAGCAGGAAGAGTGAAGCAAGAGGCATCACAATACAAGACCTTAAATTATACTACAGAGATATAGTAACAAAAACAACATGGTATTAGCACCAAAACAGACACATAGACCAATGCTAGAAAATAGAAGACAGAGACAAACTCACATAAATACAGTTATCTCATACTGGACAAAGGTGCCAAAAACATACATTGGAGAAATGATAGCCTCTTTAAGAACTGGGACTGGGAAAACTGGAAAACCATCTGTAGCAAAATGAAATTAAATCCCCATCTCTTACCATACACAAAACTCAACCCACAGTGGATGAGGATTGGGCCTGGTAGCACACGCCTGTAATCCCAGCAGTTCCAGAGGCTGAGGGAGGAGGATTTCCAGTTTAAAGCCAGCCTCAGCAAATGTGAGATGCTAAGCAACTCAGTGAGACCCTGTTTCTAAATAAAATACAAAATAGAGCTGGGGATGTTGCTCAGTGGTTAAATAACCCTGAGTTCAATCCTTGGTATCCCCCTCCAAAGAGAAAAGGTGAATCAAGGACTTAGACATTAGAACAAAGACTCTATGCCTAATTGAAGGAAATGTAGGCCTAAATTTACATCATGTCAGCTTGGGAACTGACTTCCTTAACAAGACTGCTAAAGCATGAGAAGTAAAATCAAGAATCAATGAATGGGATGGAATCAAACTAAAAAGCTTCTTCACAGCAAAGGAAACAATCAAGAACATGCACCGAGGGCCTACAGAATGGGAGAAAATCTGTGCTACCAGCATCTTAGAGAAAGCATTAATCTCCAGGACACATAAAGATCTCAGAAAATTTAACACCAAAAAACCAATGACCCAGTCAATAAATGAGCAAGGGAACTGAACAGACACTTCACAGAATAAAAGCCATCAGTCAACAAATACATGAAAAAATATTCAAATCTCTAGCAATTAGAGAAGTGCAAATTAAAACTACGCTTTCATCTCATGCTAGTCAGAATGACAATTATTTAGAACACAAGCAACAATAAAAGTTGGCAAGGACATGGGGGAAAAGGTACACTCATGCATTGTTGGTGGGACTGCAAATTGGTACAACCACTATGGAAAGCAGTGGAGATTCCTCAGAAAACTTGCAATGGAACCACCATTTGACCCAGTTGTCCCAGTCCTTGGTTAATACACAAAGGACTTAAAATCAGCATACTACAGTGATGCAGCCACATCGCTGTTTATAGCAGCTCAATTAATAATAGCTAAGCTATGAACTAACCTAGGTGCTCTTTAACAGATGAATGGATAAAGAAAATGTGATATATGCACACAATGGAATATTAGTCAGCCATAAAGAAGCACAAAATTATGGCATATGCTGGTAAATTGATGGAACTAGAGAATATCATTTCATCATTTCAAGTGAAATAATCCAGTCCCCCAAAACCAAAGTCTAAATATTTTCTCTGATATTAATTTCACAATAAGGAGGGCAGGATTATGGAAGAATAGAAGTACTATGAATTAGAAAAAGGGGAATGAAGAAAAGGGAGGGGGAATGGGAATAGGAAATGTAGTAGAATGAATCAGACATTAGTACACTATATGCATATATGATTATATGATCAATGTAATTCTACATCATGAACAACCAGAAGAATGAGAAGTTATATTCCCTTTATGTATGTCAAAATACATTGTATTATCATGTATAACTAAAGAATGAAAAAGAAAAGAAAATAATGCTATTATTTCATTAATAATAAACTGAAAACCCAATGAAAATAGAATATGCAGAGTAGTTTCAAATATGTATAGAAGTGGGTTTTGACAAAAGTGTCATGTCTAATTAGTGGAAAAACACAAATGTTTAATAAATGGTATCAGGGAAACTGGTTATGTAAAATTTGACTATCTAGCAACTGATATGTAAAATTTGATCTATTCTTTACATTATGTACCAGGATAAATTCCAAATGAATTTGAAATCTCAATACAAAAAAGTAAAATAAAATAAAACAATAAGATTGAGCATCAAAGAGTACAGAGATTGCAATACATTGAAACTTCCATATATACAAGTTCAGGTGATACTATTGAAGGTACTGTCATTAAAGTGAATCAAAGCAACTTGAGCCTTGTGACACAGGGAGGCAAGGTTATTCAGAGAAAATAAGCCCAAATTTTCAATAATCCTAAAAATGATGTATGCGTTATTGCAATCTTATTGGTCTGACAGTTGTTTTACACAAATATCTCCTCTTTCTTTTAGCTTTTAGTACTCATTGTATCATGCAATCATTCTTATAATCAGCCAATATTCATTGAAAAACTGTTAAACAATAAAAGTACCTTCTGAGGAAAAGCATGGTTTCTCTCCTCAGGAAGCTTAAACTTTTATAGGAAAGAAAACACAAATAAAATTATATGAATTAAATGGGGTAATTGATAAAGCATAGTCATGAAGGAGTGGACAGGATTGTGTCTGTGTGGACATGACATGTAGGCCTAAGGAAAAAGGAGGACACATTCACATTTGGAGTGTTCTAAGTAAAGAACATACGTGGAAGCCTTAAGAAGTGTATTCTAGGTACGCCTTAATATTACTGAGGACTTCAAACCAACTAGGATAACTACTATAACTAATGCTTAGGAATGCTACCAAGCCTCTTACATCTGTAGTCATAGAGAACTATTACTAAATTTAAAAAAAAACCCTTTTATAATAAAATAAATAACTGATTAAAAGTTAACGGGAATCTTTTAAGGGAAGTTTCAGGGTGCTTGTACTTAAATACACTGGTCAATTCAAGCATTACTAAAAGTGAAGTAACCAGGCATTTTATATATACCTGCAATGTGATGCACTAGAACGTACAGAGCACTATCTGTCAGGGGCTCCTGGCTAATGAATGAATTTGAATCTAATCCTCTTTACATATTACTGTAATTTTACCAGAAATAGAGTGTGAAGAGACAAGGTAAAATACATTGAGTAAACTGTAGTCAGTCAACACTAGAGTATTCGACCTTCCACAGGACCAGAGAATTTCTCCAACTCAACTGTAGCAGGGACAAAAATAGGGGGGGAGACTGGTAGAAGGGACATTCAAGAGACAAAAACAAATATAATGTGGTGTTTTGTTTGAATCCTTATTCAAACCAACTACAAAAACACATCTTGAAGACAATTAGGAAAAACTCAACATAAATTGGGTGTTAAATAGAATTTGGATTTAGTTAGCTATTTAATGGTGGTTATATTAAAAAAAAAAAACCTTATATTCATTAGAGTTGCATACTGTCATAATGTTTGGGATTTATTTTAACAAGCTCCTGCAAACCAAAGAAAGAAATGCTGGGTTTTACAAATATTCATTTGTATCAGAATCAAAATACATTGAAATTTCTGTGGGCTAAAATATCCAGCTTTCCAGACAGACTACCACAACCTATTGGCATAAATTGGCCATTGCCACTGACTTTTCAGATACTGATGTTTATGAACTTTCTACTGTGTCCACGATGTTATATTGGTTTATTGGGAAGAAACAAAGAGACTATCCCTGACCTACAGGAGTTTATGATGATTCAGTGGACCTACAAAATGTAATATGAGCACTTTTGAGCACAGTGCAGCTGGTGGGATTTAACAGACAGTGTCCACGTCTGGGAGCACTGAAGAATTATTTTCCCCTTTTGGGAGGGTGATTACCTTAATGAAGGCAGTTGATCACAATGGCATCTGTCTGAGGATTATTGTGAACAATAGCAGTAGGTGTGGACTTAATGTCAACCTATAGAGGAACTTGAAGAAGGAAAGACAACCAGCTGAGCTCAGTTTGCTACTTTAAGTACAAACCTCCATCAGAAAGCACAATAAGAGGGCAGCAGTGGTTGTTTATGATGCCATCTCTAAGTTATGTGCGCTGCAGCTGGAGGAGTTATTACAAATGACAGAGCAACTCTTCATAAGCTGCTGCTGGCTCTGTTCTCAGTGAGCCCCAGTTAGTTCTGCCCAGTGAGGATATATGGAGTGGCCCAAGGCTCCAGCAGAGCAGTGGAAAATAACTGCCTTCCCAAACAGTCAATGTCTGAGGAGCTCACATGCTTGTTAAGTATCTCTGCAGTTTAAGTTGAAAAGTACCATTTGCACTGAAGTTTGGGTTATACTTTTATTTATTTAATCATCTGTTCACTCAAAAATTCTTAGGATGCTTTTAATCTCTGAGCAAAAGCAGAAAAAATTCTGCTCTAAAGAAGTTTCCAGTCAAGTGAAGGAGACAGGATTTCACCAAATCATCACAGTGCTGAACACATAATCACAAACTGTGGTAAGGAAAAAACCAATTTCTTCATGAGTCTATAACAAAGGAATGCTTTTCTAATCTCATGTGTTTGGGAAAGGGTGTCCTAGGAAATGAACCTTACCTGAGACTTGCAAGAAGGAAAAGCGAGCTCTGAGCACAGTTCATCAAGTAGAAACTTCCCAGGCAGAGGGATGTAAAAATAAAGTGGCTGCCGTAGGAAGCCAGCTGAGCTTTAGTGCAAACAACTAAGGGGAGAAGGATCTAGATGAAGCTTGAGGAAGAGGCAGGCCTAACTTTAAATACCTGTAGTCATGTTAAACAGTTTGAATTCTAAGAGCAGTTGGCAGTCAACGAAGGATATTAAGTAGAAATGCAACATGATCAGATTGTGTTTCAGGACACACTGGCTTTGGTATGGAGAACATAACGTAGGGAAAACTGAAGGGAGTACAAATGGGTGTTGCAAATGTCCAAGTAACTAAACGAATGACAGTAAAAGAGGAAAGGCCGGTAACCATGGAGGTGATGAGAAGGCTGGAGAGACATGTAAAGAAAGGGGAACTGACAGAACCTGGTGAAGCATTAGATAAGGGGAAGGGAAAAGAGGACCTCAGTTCAGACAGGGAGCTGTCAAAGACACTCGATATCTGGTTTGTGCAGATGAATGGTGTGGGGACCCCATTTGTGGAGGAACATAAGAAAAAAACTAGGTTTGAAGGAGACAATCAGTCTGATATGAGTTTGATTTAAGATCTCTTATCAGAAATGTCAGCTAGCAGATACATATAAAAATATGTAACACAGAGAAAAGTAGAGAAATATGGGGTTCGTTAGCCATATGGTAAATGAGGCTGGAAACAAAAATGAGATTTCCCAAAGGGAGATTAGAGAGCCTCAAACCGAATCAAGCCAGCAGGAAGAGCTGATTGCTTTGTTTTAATTTTTTTCTGAATTTAAGAATATTTAGGTGTGGGATGTATTTTCCAGTTTAACAGTTTTCCCTCTCTTCTACTAGGCCTCTTGAAACATTTGTACCACCTGCTGATTGTGAAGACACTGGAGTTTTCACAATATGGGTTTGAAAAAGAAGAAAATGTAGGATAGTCTTGAACAATTGCTTTGTATGGCACTTTTGAGTAGAGATAAATGAAGCCTGCAAAGGAGATTGTAGAAATAGCCAAAGTGCTGAAGGTTAGCAAGAAAATCTTTTTAAAAAATGTTATATCTTTAATGGAAAAATTTATAAAATCATGCTATGAAATGATATTTGCTGAAAGATGTATTTTACGGTATCTGAACTATAATCATTTATGTACCACAAAATATTAGTTTTAAATTTTGTAAGATTTTTCTGAGGTGTGAAGGATATAAAGTTTATGGACTAATGCAGAAACAGACACTTAAGTGATGCACAAAATTTCCTTTAATTTAAACTGCATTCACTGCTAGTTTTTTCCAATTAAAATAGGCCAGCCTTTAAATACAATAGCCTAATGAAACAATTTCTGTCATATGCAATTCTTCATTCCTACAGGGTCCAATTTTGAAAAACTGGGATGTCATTATATAATTTCAAGCATCATCATCTATGAAGAGAGACTAAGGAATGAAAAATATTGAAAGAACGTGGAAGCACTTGACTGGATAAAAGTTATTTTGCTGTAATTGCAGAAGACATATTAGGATGACAAAGAATAATCATCATTTGCAACTTTTATAACAAGAATTTATGGTGGCATTTGTCCTTTCACAAAAATTTCTCTTTCCCAGCTTTAGGCAAAGTCATTATGCTTATTTAATGCACCAGATCATGAATATTCAAATAAGTTATATGCTATAATCTTAGAATCTTGTGTGTTCATCTTCCTCCTTTAATACTGTAATTGGTTGAATTATGTATAAAAAGAAAATTAAACCTGTCCTTAAAAACAATCATTCAAAAACATTGTGGTAGCAATTAGGCCCAGGAAGTCTGGATCCACACAGTCTAGGTTAGATGACAAACTGCCACTTGCCAACTGTATGACTTTTAATAGTTTAGGTCTCAGTTTCCCTGTGTGTAAAATGGAAAAATAAGAGTAAATGCCTAGCAGAGTTGTCATGGGAATGAAATTAATCACTACACATTGTTAGAATAATGTCTGGCACAAATTAAACTATTATTGGTATTATTATTGAAAATTGAATCTTCTCTTTCCTATTAATAAAATTATAATCAAGATGATACTAAAGTGTACTTAGCACAACAGTGCAAGCTTCCATCCACTCCACTTACACAGCCATAGAAACACACCATGATATGAATTATTGTCTGAAAGTCACCAGAGTTAAATCTTTTTTCAATCTATTCAACCAAAATTATTGAATATCTAATATATCTAAGTGATATTGATATGCTGGGTGTGGGGATTCAAATCAATCTCTGCCTACACTACCAGAGAGTATATTTTAATAAGATAGACATTAAATAAATTCTCCCTGCCCCTCTTCCTCTCTTTCTCTCTCATATATGTACAAGTACAATAATTTCACATTTTGAAAAATGATTATAAGAACAAAGCTTGAATCCATCCCATTTATTGATTCTTGATTTTACTTCTTGCCCTTTAGGGACCTTATTAAGGACGTCAGATCCTAGGCCAACATGGTGAAGATTTGGGCCTATGTTTTTTTCTACTAGGTGCAGGGTCTCTGTTCTATTGTCTAAGTCTTTGGTCCACTTTGAGTTGAGTTTCATGAAGGGTGAGACATAGAGGTTTAATTTCATTTTGTTACATGTGGCTTTCCATTTCTCCTAGCACCTTTGTTGAATAGGCCACCTTTTCTCCAGTGAATGTTTTTGGCATTTTTGTCTAGTATGAAAAACTATATTTGTGTGGGTTTGTGTCTGTGTCTGTACCATTGGTCTACAGGTCTGTTTTGGTACCAATTCCATGCTGTTTTTGTTACTACAGTTTTGTAGTATAGGTAAGGTCTGGTATTGTGTTGCCTCCTGCTTCACTTTTCTTGCTAAGGATTGCTTTGGCTATTCTGGGTCTCTTATTTTTCCAAATGAATTTCATGATTGCCTTTTCTAGTTCTATGAAGAATGTCATTGGGATTTTAATAGGAATTTCATTAAATGTATATAACACTTCTGCTAGTTTATGGTCATTTTGACAATATTAAGTCTGCCTATCTAGGTATGGGAGGTCTTTCCAACTTCTAAGGTCTTCAATATCTTTCTTTGGTGTTCTGTAGTTCTCATTGTAGAGGTCTTTCACCACTTTTGTTAGATTGATTCCCAAGTATTGCAATATTTTTGAGGTTATTGTGAATGGGGTAGTTTTTCTAATTTCTATTTCAGTGGATTCATCACTAATATATAGGAAAGTGTTGATTTATTGGTATCGATTTTATATTCTGTTACTTTAATGAATTCATTTATTAACTCTAAGAAGTTTTCAGGTGGAATTTTTTGGCTCTTCTAAATATAGAATCTCATCAGCAATTAGTGGTAGTTTGAGTTCTTCTATACCTATTTGCATCCCTTTTATTTCCACCTTTAACCTCAGATATTAACCCTCCTAAAATGCCCCTTTAGGATATCTTTCTGAGCCTAGTAGACGTTCTTTGGATTTCTTTAATGATGAAATCCTTTGGGAATAATTTGAAATTTTAAAAATAGTGGAAAGTTATTTGAAAACAAGAATAATGAACAAAACAGGACAAGCAATACTGTTTGGGAAAAACAAATAAATGGAATTGCTTTTCTTTTTTTGTGGTCAGTGAACAAGTTCTGATGCCATTGTGAAGTTGCACCAGAAATGTTTTGAGGAACCACGGTGCCCTTTGAATAGCATCACACTGTGACAGCTTAGAAGGCTAACACATATTGAAGTGTTATTTTGTTGAGAAATGGGCTCATTGTTCTTAATCTGGTGTCAACACTCCACAGGGGTCCATAGATGGGTTTCAGGAAAATCTCCTTCAATTGCATGCAACATCTGGTGAATATGTACTCTTGGGATTTTATTTTTTTTATCAGAGAAGGGAAATTTCTTCTCTCATCAGATTTACAAAATGTTTATAACCCACAAAAAAGCAAGTTGAGAAGGAATACAGATATGTGTACTCAAGCCACCCAATTATTTGTGGGGTAACCTTGAGTAAATTACTTAACACTGTAAACCTCAGCCTATTCCTCAGTCTAGTTGAGGATTCCTAACAATAACAATACCTAACTTGATGACTATCATGGAAATTAAAGAGAATTCAATGTCTGGTGCATAGTAATAATTTAATAAGTGGTAACTTTATTGATATGTAAGTATGTAGCAATAATGTGACTTAATTGTTCAAACATTCTATTCATTAATAACTTTGCCTCTTTTAAAAAAAAGAAGAAAGCAAAGGGCACCATATGAGTAAAATAAAGAAATCCAATTAAAATCAGTGATTAACATAAGGCAAAAATATCTCACTTCAATTCTTCAATAAGGCACACAGTAAGTTCAGGCCCAAAGTTTATGTAGTGTTTGGATGCGCACGCCCATGCATACCCTAGGTTTCTGGTTCTGGTAAAAGCCCTTTTCTAAGACATTAATGCTATTTGTTTCACAGTGCCTGATCTATAATGTATGAAACCAGTCTAAACCTTGGATGCATTTCTTTCAAAAATGCATCAGAAAAATGCTGAGCTAAGAAGAAAAGAAAAAGCATGATAGAATCCTAGCTGGACAGTGTCTGCACTATTGACTTCCTCAGTGTATGGCACCAAATGCCACAGCTGACAAACTGACCAAGTTCTTTCATTTCAACTTGAGCATATCAAAAACCGATTTTGCAAGCTTGTTCTCAGGATACACAAGGACTAACTTTCATTGCTCCTTGTTCCTTTGTTTATACCAGAATCCACAAGAGACCCAAGGTGCCCAGGGACTCACATATATATGACAAAGTCCAACTTGGGAAACCTGGGGAGACTCAGAGCTCCATGGGGAACTGGCAGTCCATCTTCTGCAAAGCCACTATATCCTGGGGACCTTTAGTAGTTCCTTCATGGGATTACCCTATCTGAAACTGGGCTCTCCCCAGTTCACCCTCTCAAATGCCACTTCTTCCTTCTCACACTGGCATTTCCTTATCCCTGGAAGTGGGTTGTTGTCGTCCTGGCTCCTTATTGCAGTTTCCAGACCTTTTCATTGTCTCCTCCCTAAAACCCACCATTTTAAATTCTGTATCTTCAACTTCTACCATAAGGGATACCTGTCATTCCTTGGCAAGTTCCACAATCATTTTCATACTTTACAGAATCTTATCATATTTCTTGTGCTTCCAATAATATTCTTCCAATTAATATTCTTCCAATGATACACTCATTCACTGACTTTCTGTACTCTAGGGACCTTGACATTAAATATCACACACAGGGTCACATCCATATGCTGTCATTACCAATTCACGCACCACTCTGTGACTAAACTTCCAGCATCCTGCTCACCAGTCTTGTTTTATTCTAGTTTACTCTTTTGAATTCCCCGCTTCAACAATTGTTCACCCATTGTGTCCCTACATTTTAGAAAACAATTTCATACTATTGCTTCTTTAATCAACTACCAACACCTGGTTTCCCATATTTCTCATTCTCATCCATGAACAGGACTATGATTTCACAAGCCACAGTCAGAAGTCCACCTTGGCCACCTCAGCCCCATATTGCTGCTACCTACCTGCAAACAAGGCTGTAACCCTGACCACCCTCTGGACACTGAGGCAGAACTGGCTGTTCTAGTCCATAGGTCAGCACTATTAGCCTGCACTTTTGACTCCACCTCTTCAACCCTGCTCTAGAGCATCACTCTTGCAATCATCCTCTCTCTTTTGCAACTTGAATTTATTTTTCCCTACTGGATCATCATCCACACTTAACTTTTGGTATTTGTCTTTCTAGAAATTATATTTTAAATGCTTGTACTGCACAAAAATAAGTATTTTAGCTGATACATTAATTAGTTTGATTTAATCATTCTACAATGTAAACATATCAGAACATCACATTTTACCCCATAAATATAGAATGCAAAATTGTCAATTAAAAATAAAATAGATTTCAAAAGCACAAACTTTAGGAAATTTCTTTCATTTAAGAAATGTTTTGCTACACTGAGATTTCATCTCACTCCAGACAGAATGGCATCAATACAATTCCAATGAAAATACCAATGACATTCCTCATAGAAATAGAGAAAGCAATTATGAAATTCATTTGGAAGAATAACAGACCCAGAATAGTTAAAGCAATCCTTAGCAGGAAGAGTGAAGCAGGTGGCATCACAATACCAGACCTTCAACTATACCACAGAGCAATAGTAACAAAAACAGTATGGCATTGGCATCAAAAGAGGCAGGTAGATCAATGGTACAGAATAGAGGACACAGAGACAAACCCACATAAATACAGTTATCTCATACTAGACAAAGGTGCCAAAAATATGCAATGGAGAAAAGATAGCCTCTTCAACAAATGGTGCTGGAAAAATTGGAAATCCACATGCAGCAAAATGAAACTAAACACCTCTCTCTCACCCTGCACACAACTCAACTCAAAATAGATAAAGGACCTAAGAATTAGACCAGAGACCCTGCACCTCATAGAAGAAAAAGTAAGTCCAAATCTGCATCGTGTCGACTTAGGACCAGACTTCCTTAACATAACTCCCAAAGCACAAGAAATAAAAGCAGGGATCAACAACTGGGATAGGTTCAAACTAAAAAGCTTTTTCTCAGCAAAGGAAACAATCAACAATGTGAAGAGAGAGCCTACAGAATGGGAGAAAATCTTTGCCACACACACTTCAGATAGAGCACTAATATTCAAAATCTATAAAGAGCTCAAAAAACTTTACATCAAGAATACAAATAACCCAATCAATAAATGGGCTAAGGAAATGAGCAGACACTTCACAGAAGAGGATCAACAAGCAATCAACAGATATATGAAAAAATGTTCAACATCTCTAGTAATAAGAGAAATACAAATCAAAACTACCCTAAGATTTCATCTCACTCCAATTAGAATGTCTATTATCAAGAATACAAGAAACAATAGGTGTTGGCGAGGGTGTGGGAGAAAAGGTACACTCATCCATTGCTGGTGGGGTTGCAAATTGGTGCAGCCACTCTGGAAAGTAGTATGGAGATTCCCTAGAAAACTTAGAATGGAACCACCATTTGACCCAGCTCTCTCACTCCTTGGCCTATACCCAAAGGACTTAAAATCAGCATACTACAGTGATGCAGCCACATCAATGTTTATAGCAGCTCAATTCACTATAGCTAGATTGTGCAACCAACCTAGATGCCCTTCAATAGATGAATGGATAAAGAAACTGTGGTATATATACACAATGGAATATTATTCAGCCATTAAGAATGATAAAATTATGACATTTGCAGGTAAATGGATGGAGTTGAAGAATATCATGCTAAGTGAAATAAGTCAATCCCAAAAAGCCAAAGGCCAGATGATTTCTCTGATAAGTGGTTGATGATACTTAACGGGGGTGGGGGAGGTAAGGGAAGAATGGAAGAAGGATGGATTGTGTAGACTGAGATGAGGGGTGAGGAGGGGGCAGGGAAGGAAAGATAATAGGATGAGACAAACATCATTACCTTATGTACATGTATTAATTCGCAAATGGTATGATTCTACTTCATGTACAACCAGAAAAACAATAATTGTTCTCCATTTGTGTACAATGAATCAAAATAAAAAAATAAGAAATAAATTTGAAAAAATTTAAAGAAAGAATACAAGTAACAACAAATGTTGGCAAGGATGTGGGGGAAAAGGTACATTGCTGGTAGGACTGAAAATTGGTACAACTGCTTTGGAAAGCAGCATGGAGATTCCTCAGAAACTTGGAAAGGAACCACCATTTGATCCAGTTATCCTATTCCTTGTCATATACTCAAAGGACTTAAAATTGGCATACTATAGTGACACAGCTACATCAATGTTCATAGCAGCTCAATTCACAATAGAAACACTATGGAAATAGCAGCTCAATTCACAGTAGCAACACTATGGAATCACCCTAAGTGCCCATCAACAAATGAATGAAGAAATAAAATGTCATACATATACACAATGCAATATTACTCAGTCATGAAGAAGAATGAAATTACGGCATTGGCTGGCAAATGGATGGAACTGGAGAATATCATGCTATATGAAATAAGCCAATTCCAAAACACCAAAGGCCAAATGTTTTCTCTGATATGCAGATGCTAACACACAATTAGGGAGGATGGAGAATATAAATTCACTGGATTAGATAAAGGGAAATGAAAGGAAGAGAGGGGGTGAGAATAGAAAAGACAGTACAATTAATCAGACACAACTTTCCTATGTTCATATATGAATACAGGACCAGTGCAACTCCACATCCTGTACAACCACAAGAATGGGAAGTTATTCCCCATGTATATATGCTATATGAAAATATATTCTATTGTCATGTATAACTAAAAAGAACAAAAAATTTTTTTTAAAAAGCATGTTTTAGACCCACCTTTCCCTCCTATTGCCCCCTTTTGTTCTATCCTTTATAGCCAATCTCCTCAGGGGCATCATCTTACTACCTTACAGTCTCCTTCTCCTATTCTCTCTCAAGTGCATTTGTGCAGGTATTTGCCCCACCACTGAAGCTCATCTTCGAGGGCTCCAAAAGGGCCTGCATGTTGGTGAACCTAGTGGTCAAATTTTCATCATCTCACTTGACTGATGAGAAACACTTGACACAACTGATTAATCTTCCCCTTTGAAACATTTTTTTTCTGTTTGGTCCTCAGGACACTCTGTTCTCCTGGACCTTTTCTTACCACACTGGTTCCTCCTTTTGAGGTTCTGTTGCAAAGCATCTTTCATTTCCACAACCAGCACATATTGCAGTGTCCTGGAGTCATCTTCAGATCTCTCTTCTGCATTTACAATCACTAATTTCATCATTCAGTCATTTCATGCTTTAAATTTTCATCTATAAAATAAGAGTAAAAAACTTACATTTGTATCCAATAGTGGGACCCTGACCTACAGATTTGCATTTTCCATTATCTGCACAACATCTGTTGTGGTTTAGATCTGACATGTCTCCTGGCCCTACTGGTTGGTGGTACCTTGAAGAGAGGGACCTAGGGGAAAGAGGATAGGCCATTGGAGGCACACTTTTGAAAGTGATTTTGGGACCCAGCTCCTCTCCTACTCCCCTTCCTCTCACTGTCTTTGTTTTTTGACCATGATGAGGTGAGCAAGTTGCTCCGTTAAGCACTCCCTGCAATGATATTGTTTCTCACTACAAGTCCAAAACCAACAGAGCTAACCAAATTTGGGTTGTTGAAACCTCTGGAATTATGAGCCAAATAAACCTTTCCTCTTTTTAAGTTGATTTTCTTAGGCATTTTGTCACAGTGATAAAAATCTGAGTAGCACATCTATCCTGACTTTGAGTCAACATCACAAATTTCATAGTATTCTACACCAAATTCCTGATACTCACTCTCTCAGACTTCCTTATCCCTGTAATGGCAACATTTTTTACTTGCTCAGTCCCCCAAATTAGAAGCTATCTTTGATTGGTCTCTTTTTCTTATATTCAATATTCATTCATGAATATTGTCAGCTCAAGCCTCTGAATACAATCAGAATGTCATTCCTTTTTACCACTCCCATTGCTACTATTTTGGTCTAAGCCATAATTACCTCTCATCTGTATTATGAGTTGCTGACCTTACCTCCTTCATTCTGCCATTATCTTCTTTAATTCTGACCTTGTCTCTATTCACATCACAGTGGCCAAGATGACTGCTTTAGGGTATCAGTCATGTCATGCCACATCTCAACTCCAAATGCTCTATTGGTTTCTGGGGTAGACATGAAGCTATGCCACCCTATTCTCTGCCAGTGAAGAAATTGCTACTTAAATGTAGGGAATGTCTGCAGCATAGAGTTTCCATCTGTCACTCCTTCAGCATCTGCCCCAGGTGCAAAAGTCTCCCCTCTTGAGTTGACGACCTATAACCAATAACTAAGCAACGCAGGTATATGAAGAACTAATCATTTTGGCCCAATGTGGACAACTGTGCTGGTGATATTTTCTTCAGAAACTCCATTGTGTTGGTCAAGGTTTGGTTTGATCTGCATCACTTTTGACTGCTCTACTTAAAATTGTAGCATCTCACCCAACAGCCCTCTCTAGCCTCCCTCAGCTTATTTTTTTTCATAGCATCTAACGCACCTTAAAATCTATAGATTTAATCTCCTTTTCTAGAATATGTACTCCAGGAAGGCATCAAATTTTTGTTCATCACCATATTCCCAGTGTCTAGAAAACTGTCAAAACCTAGTAGTCACTCAAAAATATTTGTTAAGAGAGTCAAGTAATTAATTTACTTATTTAGAAAACTTTTAAATATTTTCAGTGAAGACAAAGAATTAGATAAATTATAAGGAGCATTTGGAGACTCACCTAGATGTAGGTAAGTTTCATTACACTTAGTAGCTACTCAAAAAGTGCCTGTTAGTTGGTGTTGGCAATGATGGACGGTGATACTTTTAGAATGTCCCCAAGACCCATGAACATTGCTCTGCAGACCATAACAGTTAAATCAAATATTAAATAGCCAATCAGTTATCAAGAAAGCTTTTATACATTGTCAACAGGAAATATGTATAAAATAACCCATATAATAAACTGAAAAAATCACTTTGCTATTACCTAACTAGCATTTTATAGATGCCAGCAAAATACTATTCTAGAGGACAGAAAAGTGTCCTCTGGGTCTTTAAGTCAAGATCTTTCTGCCTGGCACAGACGAGTTGCACATTTGGAACTATCTCATGAAATCTCTAAGAGACTATTGTGGTCACTTAGAGGTCAAGCTTGCATTAATTCAGAAGACCAAACTAGAAAGATCTTTCAAAAATCAAGAATGGAGAGGAAAAGGGGGACATAGATAAAATACAAAGAAAAATCTTATCAGATGCTGCCAGATATTTTATTCTTATTTTTAATGTGATCTCAACAAAGTTGCATTAAGAAATTTTTATCTATTTCTCTAATTAGGGCCTTGCTAAGTAACTAGCACTCTCAGATGTAGTGACCAAGAATCCTATTCGCTCAGGATTCCATGGTAGGCAATTTGCACAAGGCCGTGTGGGGAAAACTTGTCTCTGCAGAGCCCATTCTTGCTTAGATGCCTCCAACTGAGGCACTGCAATGGTTAGGAAAGCTGGGGTTGCTCTCCCCATGATCTCTACTTCTCAAGCTTGGTCACATGGTTGTAGTTTTCTAAGAAAGCAAGAGAAGTCACAGTTTGAGGCCCAGGCTTGGAGCTCTCACACGTGTCTTCTAGCCCACTCCATGGGTTGACACAAGTCATAAGGCCATCCCTCCCTCACTAGTTGGAAGCAGGGAAACAGATTCCACCTCTCAAAGTGAGGAGTCACACAGAAATTATTCCTGCTTTAAATATGTCATTGACCTATACAATGAAACTGGACCCTTTAACAAAACACAATTAAATAATACCTCGACTTTAGAGATCTCAAGTATGAAGAGAACTTTGAAGGTCTCCAGCTGCTAAAGCATCTGTTGCTTAATGCATTATTCTGTATTTTCATTGAATATAATTTATATACCTTAAAATTCAAAATTCAAAGGTGTGCAATTCAGTAATTTTCAGCATATTCACAGGGTTGTGTGACCATTAGCACCATGATCTGCTTCCAGAACATTTTTATCACCCTAAAAAGAAACTTTGTACCCATTAGTAGTTACTTCACATTCTCTCCTTACCCAGTCAGTCCCTACCAAACTCAGGATCTGATTTTTCTGGACATTTTATATAAATTGAATGATGTAATATGTGACCTTTTCTGGTTTATTTCACTTAGCACTGTTTCCAATAGTCATCTATATTGCAACATGCATCAGTACTTTATTCCTCTTTATGGTTGAGTAATAAGACACTTTAAGAATGTGTCCCATTTTGAATCCCTTCATCTGGCAATGGTCATTTGGTTTGTTTCCATTTTGGGGTGATTATGAATAATGTTGTTATCAATATTTTTCCACACGTTTTCATGTGGCCATGTTTTCAATTCTCTAAGGTACGCACCCTGGAAGTGAGATTATTGGGTCTTGTACCCAGTATTTCTCATTGTGTGGATATGCAATTGAGCTATTATCAGTACATTTGTATATATATTCTAATAGATACAGAGATGGGGAAAAAGTCAATTTTGGTACATATTTCTGATAAGACACAATATTGGAGGCCCTTGTCCAAGAAAGTTTAAATTCATCACTGTGGTCTAAGGTAGTTAGGTCAGAACAATTATTCTCCAGACAAGACAGTCAGAGGACCATGATCTTTGTTCACATGACTCTCAATCCTCTGTACACTTCACTACTAACATAAATATATTTCACAATAAACAAGATATTTCCCTTTACTGCCCTTTGGCAGTGTTAATTAATAAGGTCATTGAAATCGCCTATTGTTTGGAGGTACACCTTTGCTAAAGAGCAGCCTGGAGTGCTAAGTCTTTCCATTTCTCTTATTGTCAAATCAGTGTTTCGTGTATGATCCATAGAAAAGTAGCTGCCTTGCTGGCATCCCCTGTGAACATGGTAGAAATGCCAAATCTCAGGCCCCACACCAGATCCAATAGCAAACTGCATTTTAGCAAGATCCTCACAGATGTGTATATGCATTAAAGGTTGAAAGGCAATGCCATGTATCCACCCTCATTCACCAAAAGCCAGTAGAATTTAAAGCACTAAACTCAGTCTTCTAATCATAACCTTCTTGTAAGAATACAGGTGATCAAATAAAGTTACCAATAATAAACAGAAAATAATTATTGAATATCAACAACACTTGAGGCACTATGCCAAAGTGTTTTCCAAGCATCCCTTCCTTCCATCCTATGATAATCTAATGCTTTTGCCTCATTTACAGATAATAAACCAAGGGTCAAAGAGGTCAAGCTACTTACTGAATATCAAAAAATAAGTGCTTTCAAGAGTAAGAAGCAGGAATCAAAGCTTGTTTATCTCTCAAGCTCAAGCTCCTCACCTGTAGTCTGGCTTGTGAGTCATTTCTACAAAAAGTATTCCCACAATCTCATTTTTTAAGTAGAAAAGACTAGGGGTGGTGCTATAGCTAAGCATGTGCAAGGCCCTGGGTTGATTCATAGCATGAAAAAATGAACAAAACACCAAAAAAAAAAAAAAATCCAACCAACCAACTAAACAAAAAAACCCTACCCTGCACAATTTCTCAACTTCTTTAACAGATTACATGCATTTCCATCTATTCATGAGAACATAAGCTCTGTGAACACGGGAATTTTTGTTGTCAATGCTATATCTCCAGTATCTAGAACATCACATAATAAGCTTACTAAATGAAGTTTATTGAATTTAACTTGTATGTCAAAACCTGAGTAAAATTTCATTTCTACTGATTTATCTTCCAATTTCTCAGCCTCAGACTTAACCTATAGTGTGAATGCTAATGGCTGGTTTGTTGTGGGACTGGCTCATTTACACAACAAAAACAAAAGTAATACAACATTATGCCTCAGCAGTAATTCTCAAAATGCCATCTTATCAGTATTGATACAGAACAGCCTTGAAGGAGCTGTATTTGTGGCTAAAATGCATCTTGTCGGTTGTTGTTTTATTAGGAAATATCGATGAGGAAATGTCAGTGTGGGCCTGGCACACTGGGGCATTTTGCAAGAATTGAAAATGTGTAGGATAATGGTGGCACAATATGCATTGAAAGAAGTTAAGATGTATTACCCAGGGGACTAATAGTGCAGGAAATTCTTGAAACCAAGCATTCTACTTCATCCATCTTACACATGATCATTTTACAGTGGGACCACTTGTTATTCACCTTCATTCCATTAGGCAACCAAATTACATGCCAAGCTAGCTTTATAAATAGAACCCTGAGTAGGTGGGCCATAGCCAAAGGAAAACAAGAGAATAACTTCATTTATTATCATCTCCTCCTTTAGGCAAGAAATTGTCTTTTCCAGTTATATATATATATAGGAACTGTCAGGATTAGACAATGGGAGGAAAGGGCACAATTATTCAAATATACTTGGGAAAACATAGAAAACTTTTGGTATTTCTTTATTATAATAAAAGGACATAAATCTATATCAGACATGCTGAAAATTACTTTGTGGTCATTGAAGCAATATACACACTGATTTATTGACAAGGTTATTTTGCATCTAATGCTAGTATTCAACTTGATCTGCACACAAGTCTTATATGCATTAATATATTATTTGGCCATGGATAGTGAATGGCTAAGTAAGTATTTAGCAAGATGAAGGAGAGAATATAATTTTGTTTGACACCTGACAAGAAGGGCACAAGTGGACAGCCAAAGGGTAGATGTTCTAATCATCTCATGAAATTTTGAAAATTTGCCTCTAATACTTCAAAAGCAAGATTTTCTTAAATTTCAGTAAGGAAACTCACCTATCAGACCAGCTACATAATTTGCAGGGCCCAGGGCAAAATGAAAATGGGGCTTTCTGCTCAAGAAGGAAAGGGTAGAAATGCCATTAAAGATATTAAATATGAAATTTTTTCTTCACTTCCACAATCATTCTTCCAACTTGTCATTGTTTTCATATTTGCTATTTAATTTCATTCTATGAATCACTTAGAAATTTCAAATTATTAGCATGAATTTTACTATGCATCTTTAGATAATGAAATGAGGTTTAAGTGTGATTAATTAGATCCTATCAGGAATTACTGAAGATTATATATTTTGTTATTTATTTTCTGAGGGTGCTAGGAGTTGGTTAGGAGAGATCAACATGAGCTCTATTCAGGATGGTTGGGATGGAGGAAGGGAGCAATGCCAACTGGGATACCTGTGGGGCAAGTGCAGACTGGGCCAGGGAAGCAACTGCAACTGGGTTTTATTCTTGCCAGTCACTAGACTGATATGCCTTGCCCTGACCAAGGTGGGAAAGTGAAGCTAGGTGTATCTTCTTTCAAAGAACTGCTAGTCCAAACCACCAAAGACAAGGGAATTGCAGTCTCAACCAGGTGAACTGAAAGGGGGCGAGTGAGAGGCTGCCACAGTGCAGCTTGCCCAGGGCTGAGACCGCCATCATGTCCCAACATCAGATGCTAGTGAGGTAGGGGAAGTAGGCAATCAGCGTAGGAGAAGACAGTGGGGGTCCATCAAGGGGGAGTCAGAGGACACTTTTATTTTCAAAAGAAGGAACAAAGAGTCGTTGCTCAAAGTCACAGTCACCTCCCTAAGCTGGCTAATGGACAAAGGACCTGATCAGACAAACACTCATACCCCTAAATGGGGATCCAATAGAAAAACTAAGACTGACCCGTGGACACAGGGAACACCAATAGAGATCGGTGAAGGGTCCCTGGACAGAGGAAGAGGTAGAGAGAAAGGAAATTCCAGAAACCATTAAAAGGGTAAACTGTGCTCCTTCCCTGGGACTCCTGGCTCCAGGGCCCTCTTCTCTTTGGAGAAGCTTTTTTTCTTTCTCCTTTAAACAAACTCTCTTGCTGCTGATCACCTTCACAGGAAGCATTCCTTGACTCCGCGAAACACAGACCCGGTCCTGATTTCTTCAGGTAACACTAGGACATGATCTCAATCCTTGCCTTACCCAGGCCCTCTCTCAGGGAGGAAGGGGAGGCCTAGAGTGCCAGGTGGCAAGGAAGTGGGCAGCCTAGAACCATTCCTAAGGCCGAGGAGGGGGCTGGTGTCCTGCACTTGCCCTCCCTACCCCCATCACCTCACTCATTCTTTCTAATGATACAGACAGGAAGGGGCTGCTATTTGTCAGTTACTGTCCTTTCTCCCATTTCCTTAATGGTAGCAGAACCATCAACTTTAAGCCGGACATAGTGACACCTGGGATAAAGCAGGCATTTTCCAGGCACCCTTGCCGCTGAGGGTGCAGTGGGACTGAGCCACCATGCACAAATGCAGCCAACTGCACCACGGCAGCGGTGCCCATGCTTGGCCTCTTCCTGCTTGTTCTCCTTTCCTACTGTCTACAACATGCATGTGATGTCTGGTGGGACAGAAGTCATCCTGAACCTGGAGAATAAATGTCATTCCTTAGGGATAACTGAACAGGAAATTTAAAGTAACTGAGTTCCTAAGGATGCCGCGGCACAAAGCCATCTCGCCAGCTGTGAACTGCCACCTGCAGACTTGACCCACACACACATCTAACTTTTTACCCACCCCCACCCTTGCCACCGTGGGGCTCTCCTACAGCTGAACCACAATCATAAGCACATCGTATAAAGTATAGTCTGTTTTTTATGCCACTGCACTCACCACTGACCCCTGATCGGGGCAAACTTTTCCCAACCCAAGACCTTTTACCATGTCTACCTCTTCTGCACCATGTTTTCCCTTAAACTACTTGAAAAACATATTCCTTCATTGATTGCTTTGTACCATAGCTTTAATTTAGTATCTTTAACTTAAAATGGTGATCATTGATTTTATTAATGTAGAAATCCATCCCTTTTCTGCAAAGAGGTAGCAACTCCTGATCATTTAAGAGTAACTGTGTACTTCCCTCTGGTTCAGTGGCTGCCATAATAAAGAAATTTAATTCTCCATTATAGAACACTTCTTTCTTGAATCCTAGTAGAAAGATTTTAAGGAAGGCTTTCCAAGTCAGTTCTCAATAAACAAGAAACCTCACCTGTATCATGGATTTCTATCTGAATTGACCTATTTTTTTTTTCATTTCCCTCATTTAGATCACTTAAATGAGTTTTTAGGAAAAAAAGTGATTCTCTACTCTGGATGTTAGTAGAAAACAATATACCAAATTGACATGCATTCAACTACACAAGTGATTAAAAAGTTAAATTCCTGACAAGTGAAAGCAAAGAAGATTCCATACAATGTTTACATTATGATCAACCTGTCAACAATGGTTATAAATTCCCACAGACATATGAATTGCTAGCAAGGGGAAGAGATCAAAAAGCAACTTCAAGATGGCTATTAGATAGGATTATTTTTCCCTAGATATTGGGGATTTAGGGAAATCTTTGTAACAGAATTATTATAACTCATGCACCAGAACTATATTCAGTGTTTATTTCTTAAATCTTACTATGCCAAAACATCTTCAAATTTATGACCAGGAAATCACATATTTCTGTATTTAGTTTTTCCATCTTTCTCTGCATATTGTGCTTATGATCGATCACCAGGCAGAAGATAAAACTGAATATTTATGTGGTGCACACTAAGGGACCCTGCTGTGAGCTATTAGCTCAGCAGTGACGTGTGCTCCCAGTTGGAAGCTGAAGGGATGGTAAGAGCAGCCTTGCAGCCCTTTATAAAGGCACATAAAAAGCACCTGTTTGCCTGCTTCATTAAACTTCCCCTAATGAATGCCTCCAGGGAGCAGAACTGGGGAAGTTCTTTCCTTTCCTGCTATAAATAGAGAAAGGTATTTAAAAGTTCTCATTTAAATGTGAGTACTGTTATCTGTAACAATTTGCAAGAATGTAACACCCCTCAGGAATATAAATGAACCAGTACTCACATGTATTCATGATAATGGCCTGCAGTAGGAAGATGGTTTCTTGTACTGTTTTGCTCATTTTGTTTTCCTATAGGATCAAAGTTACAGACCTCTGAGGCTTTCTCTTCCTAACACCTGCCCCACCAAGGGAAGGGGTACTCAACTAAACCTCTACCTTTTCTGAGAAACTTTCTTAAGCATCCTACCAAACTCTAAGTAAAGATACAGAATGCATTTTTAATTAAAGTACTCATCAATCTATAATATTTCAATTTGCTTTTTGCCTCTCTTAGGCAAGGACAATGTCTTATTTTCCACTGACTCTCCAGCCCCTCTGAATGCATGTCACAGAGCATGCCCTCAACAGTTAAGTATAAGTAGGTGCAATAAACACAAAAATCAACATCTTCTTCAGCTTCTGTGGCATTGCTTTTGCCCTCTATGGCTACTCCATCTGTCTCCTTTTCCACTGTTCATTTCTTAAGATATTCTTAAATATGTTTATTACCAGGTGTCCACCTCCACCTCTCTACTCCTCACTTATTCTTGGGATACTTCATCTACAGATTTGTTTTCAAACAATGACAGTTTCAAAATTGCAGTTTACAAGTCAATCAATGGATGTGGAAAGAAAGTATCAGAATTTCTCTTTATAGTATGTTAAAATCTCTCCCTTTTAAAATTTTTATTTCTAATGCACATTGCACACAAAACCATGTCATTACATATAAATAAATAAATCTAATATATAAATATATTTTCTCTATATACATGTTTATGAAATATGTTTATATATGCACACAGATTGTACATATAAACTGGTGGCAAGCTCAAACTGTTGTTGGGTATGAACCTATATACAAGACTTCCTTCACTAGCAGTGGGGTAAAAGTCCTAATCATTCTTATCAAATTTGTTTTTCCTGAAAAAGGTTCTTTGCTTCACCAGACTTTAGTCAGGCTCCTGGACCTTCTTCTGGATCCACTGATTTATTTCCTTGGGAATTCCAGTTTTATCAAGAACCCTGCTGAGTCAGAATCTGCCATTATCCCTATCTGATCATCCTTGAAATCTAATCAGGTTCCTCAGCCTCCTCCACCTCCAAAGTGATGTTTGATCTCCCTCACCTATCTTCAGCAAGAATCCTGGTAGGTCATGTTAAACAAAAGTTCTTGATACTGAAGGTTATCTGGAATCATATTATTGAGCCATGACAGATACTAAACAGAAAAGGACCTGGTCCTGGGACAAGTTCTGCAAGCACCATCGGCAAGGCTAGAGAGCATGTGGAAATCTGTCTGTGGGACCTGAAGGCCAAGAGCATCTTTATCATGAAGATTTGTGGAAGGAAAGTACAAATTATTAACATCGAACCATACTGGCTATAGATATGAGGAGTGAAACAATGTATAGCAGGGGACATTTTGATATGGACTACAGTCCACAAGAAAAAGACCTACTGCTTCTGGACTAGTCAGGTTAATAGCCTGGAAAGTTCATTCATAAACAGGAGGTCATACTGCCTGGTGGTGAGGTGCCTGGGGTTTGAGTCCAAGTTTTGACATGAATTCAGGAAAGTGTTGTTTTGGCGCATAGCAGCTAATTGATTAACTTCCCTCATCTCTCTTCCCCTCCATCCTCTAGCCCTTGGAATCAAATTTAGAGCATTTAAGAATTTTCTTTTATTAATTTAGTTCGAACTGCTCACTTACCTTTGATATTTCCTTTTAGTATGTTTTCATCCACCAGCCCCATCTCTGTTGCTTGGCTATAAATTCCTTCTTGTCCGTTTGGAATTTAGCCCAGTTCTATATTGAGATCTCCTTCTCTATTGCAATAATCCTGAGTAAAATCTATTTTTATCACTGTCAGTACATCCTACTTGGGCTTTTCCTTGCAGTGCTGATGTGTGAAGGACACCAGTATTCACCAGCCTTCCAAAGACAGAGGCTGTGCTCCTCACCACACACCCACTTACCAAAGGGTGGAGCCTACAAACAGACCCCAGAGCTCTCCTCCCTTCCCACTCTGAGAGCTACAACCTCCCTTGCCTGGTGGTTGGGATAACCTTCAGCAGGCTTCCCACTGCCAGTGTTCTTTTGAAAACCCAACTGTGGTCTGTTTAAAAACCCTTCAGTGAGTCTCCAAAGCTTCCAGGGCCAGGTTCAGATTTCGTCTTTATGTCCTGGAGCACTATAGCCTCTTATCTCCCTCTCAGTCACTCAGAGAGAACTACCCACGGTTCACTCATTATGGACACCTCTGAGCGCGCACACACACACACACACACACCAGTTCCTCTCACTGCATCCTTTCCCTATGTTGTCTTCTGATTCCTTTGAAAAGCAGTTCAATATTCACATCCAGTAAGAACTTCATGCAGTAGCTTCACACTGCAGTAGCAGTCAGGTGTAGTTAGCTTTCAACTAAATGCACATAACACTGGATATAAAATACTGAAGTTTTCTTCCTGTTATTTTATAAACTTGCATTCATTTCTATATTAAATGACGCATTATTTACAATTTTATATACATTTATAATTATCTTATTTTCACAATTTTAGAATCACATATAATATCTTGAGACTAAAAACCTTTATCCAACTATCTTAAAATGATTTATTTACCTGTCTTTCCACCAAGTTATAAGTACCCTGGAGTAAAAATCACTTATTTCATAATGTAGAATTCTATACGATCATATGCTAAGTGAATATGAACTGGTTTAATGAAAGAAGGGCAAACTAAAGTGGAAAGGATTGTCTTTGTCAAAAACAAAAGTGAAACAAATATTTCTTGTATTCAGTTTAAAAACTGATGTAGTTATTCTGGTTTCTGGTGCTACGTGTAAAGGGCTTTGAAGTTGCCACTTTGTCTTAACAAGTGAAAGACTGAACAAACTGAAAATCAACAATGCTTCTTAGATTATTAAGAGAAATGAGACCATAGAAAAAACCACTGCCCTCATAATCAGGGAATCACACCACATTGAGGCAGAAACCTCTTGGGAATCAGTGCTGGGATAAGAAAACCTGAATTGTAATTGAAGAATTGCTGGCAACTCATTGTAAATGAGCCACGAATGTAAAAACTCCCTGGAAACCTAGTCATGCACCACCCCATGCTTTTGTGAGTTTTCTCTTAAAGAGTATTAACCAGATTCCCCCGCTAAATACAATAGTCACCCATATCCATAGAGGATCAGGGGATATATTCCAAGATCACTGGTGGGTGCCTGAAATCACAGATGGCACTGAATCATATATATGTATATATGTAAAATATATATATATTATCTTTTCCTATAAACACTACCTATGTTAAAGTTGGATTTATAAATTAGGCACAGTGATTAGCAACAGCAATAACATAGAATAATTATAATAATATATTGCAATTTAAATTACGTAAATGTGGCACTTCTCTCTCAAAGTATATGATGATGTAAGATGATATTTAAGAAAGCACTTTACAGCTTCTTCATGAAAACACATATTTCCCAGCATCACTAGTCTTGTGCTTGTAAACATCAAGTAATATAAAGATTACTTGAATATAAGCACTGTGATACCATGATAGTTGATCTGATAGCTTAGAAAGAGAAGTAACTAATAGATGGGTAGCATACACAATGTGGAAACACTGGTCAATGAGATGACTCATGACCCAGGTGGGAAAGAGAAGAACTGCATGAGATTTCACCATGCCATGTAGAATGGGGCACAAATTAAAATTTATAAATTGCTTACTTCTGGAATTTTCCACCTAATATTTTGGGACTGGTTTATCATGGGTTACTAAAACTGTGGAAAGTGAAAATGTAGATAAGTAGGGGAATGCTATATGGGAAAAAAATGCTCTCATACTTCTAGTAGGGGTTGGGGAGAGGAACCATCTTTGAAACATGCCAGAGCACTGCATTCTTAACTAGTTTCTCATGAAGACAGAACTTGTTAACCAAAGCCTAACCTACTGGAGCTTGATTAGAGCACAACTCTAATTGAATCTAATCACCTGGCCCAATTTAAGCAGGGTGTGTGGGGGTAGGGGTGGGGAGGGGACTGGGGAGCCCTTACAAAGTTCGAAGACCCAGAGTCATAGACTCACTAAAATATTGAGACCTAACCAAAAGACTTAGAATGCTTCACCTGCCCTCATACCTGACCACCCCATTACTAATGGCCTACTCAGAGCACAGTTTCCTTTGCCCAAAAATAGTCATCATGTCTGGCAACCAAGAAAAAAAAAAATGACAGAGTATACTACAGGCAAAAATCACAGGACAAGCACCAGAACAAAACATGTCAGAGATGTTGGAAGTATTAGAGCATTTTAAAACAATTCTGATTAATATGATAAATGTTCTAATAAAGAAAACCAATGGACAAGGTATACAAAGAGATGAAAATACTAAAAAATAACCAAAAAAGAAATTCTGGAGATAAAAACACTGCAACAGAAATGAAGGTAGTCTCAATTAGCTCTTTAGTAGAATAGACACAGCTGAGGAAAGAATGAATTTGAGTATATATTAACTGAAATCTCCAAAACTGAAAAACAAAGAGAAAAAAAGACTGGAAAAATAAAATGTAAATTCAAGAACTGTGGTCCAACTTACCAAAGGAATAGCATATATGTAAGTGGAGTAGCAGAAAGATAAATGAAAATTATTAATATGATAATGATGGATAGTTTTGTAAGCTTAATGGCAGGTACCAAAATACAGAATTGAAACTCAGAATATCAAGCAATAGAAATGAAAAAGAAAAAAAAAAAGCACTACACCAACACAGTGGTGGGGTGGATCTTACCTACAGAGGAACAAAGATAAGAATTAAGTTCTGACATCTCTCTCAGGAATCACACAAGCAAGAAGAGAGTGAATGGAATAAAATATTTAAAGTACTGAAACAAAAACAAACAAACACCAAAAATTGTTCCCTGAGATACTACTTCTGAAAACTGAAAATACTTTTTGACACAAAGAAAAACTGGGGGCATGTGTCACCTTAACCCTGTCTTGCAAGAAATATTAAATCAGCTGAGCACAGTGGCATATGCCTGTAATCCCAGTAGCTTGGAAGGCTGAGTTAGGAGAATCACAAGTTCAAAGCTAACCTCAGCAATGGCAAGGCTCTAAGCAGCTCAGTGAGACCCTGTCTCTAAATAAAATACAAAATAGGGCTGGGGATGTGGCTCAGTGGTTGAGTGACCCTGAGTTTATTCCCCAGTACTGCCCGACCCCCCCAAAAAAAAGAAAAAAAAAAGAAATACTAAATGAAGCCCCTTTAGAAAGAAAATAATATAGGCCAGAAATTCAGATCTACCAAAAGGAAGGAAGAACACCAAACAAGGAGCAAGTGAAGGTAAAATAAAACTTTTGATTTGAATATTTTTAATGATTCTTACAGACAGTAATTTTTAAAAAGCATAGCAACAATGTATTTAATCATTTATACTTACATTTATAAATTATCTCTATATATTGTGTACATTTTATTAAAAATGAAACAAATGATAGCAATGATAGTAGAGATGGGAGGGAGAAATTAGGACTATTTTGTTATAAGATACTTGAACTACCTCTGAAACAATATAGAGTATTTAAAAGTAGACTCAACTTAGTTGTATATAGAAATTCTAGGGCAGCCACTAACAAAAGTAAAAAATAATTATAATCAGTCTGATAAAAATGGAGAGAAACTAGGATTAAATAAAATGCTTAATTAAAACCACAGAAGGGAAGAAAAGTATACAAGATACACATTGGAACAAAAAAGCACAAGAAACAAATAGAAAACAGCAACAAATATGATAGGTACTAATCTGACTATTTCAATAATCACTTTGAATGTCCATGATCTAAGGGTACCAATTTAAAAGTATAGATTATCAGAAAGGGTCAGAAAACAAGATTCAGTTATATGTTTTCTATAAGACATCCATTATAGATATAAAGACACTTACAAAACAAAAGGGAAGAGATAGGAAAAAAGAAATACTATCCTAACACCAGTAAAAAGAAAGAAGGAGTAGTTATACTAATTTCAGAGCTTATTTCAAAGCAAGGAAATCTATCAAGGATAAAGAGGAGAATTTTATAATGATTAAAAGGTCAATTCCCCAAGAAAACATAATAGTGCATACTATATATGTGCCTAAGAAGCAAGCATTTAAAATATGCAGGGTAAAAGCTGATAGATCCTCAGGAAGAAATTCCTGAATCCACTATTATTGGAAACTTCAACATCCCTCCATCAGAAATGAACAGATCCAGCAGGCATTAAAACAGGAAGGACATAATTGAACTCAATGCTGCCATCAATCAACTGGAATAGTAGACATCTAATGGACTGCTCCACCCAACACCAGCAGAATTCTCAAACACACATGGAACACTCACCAAGACAGACCTCATTCTGGGCCCTAAAACATGCCTTAAGTTTAAAGAACAGAAATCATACAGTGTTGCTAATATGCCACATTGGAATTAAACTAGAAATCTATGACAGAAATACATATTAAAAATCCAAAAATGCTACAAGATTAAACAACACTCTTTAAAAATACAGGTCAAAGAAAAAACTATTTAGAACTAAATTTTAAAAAATTGTACATGTAATCAAAACTTGTAGGATGCATTGAAAGCAGTGGTAAGAGGGGAATTTATAGTATTGAATCCATGTACTACAAAATGAAGAAGGCCCAGTATCAATCATCTGAGTTCCCCTTTTAGGAATATAGGCAAGGAAGAGCAAATAAAATCCAAAGCAAGAAGAAGAACAAATGAAACCAAAAACAGGAAATTAAAAAAACCAAAAAACTTGGTTCTTAGAAAAGAACAACAAAAACCAATAATCCAGGTGAAGAGAAGAGGAAGAAGAGGAAGAAGGGAAGGAGGATTTCTATCAGAAAGACTATGCTCTGAGATTCCTGCAACATATACCAAATGTAACTTAGAAGTATCATTTACATGATGATTTCAAATATATTTCCTAAATATCAATGCCCTCCTTTAAGATTTTTTACAATTTTCACATTTTTTAACTTTCAAAACACATCAATTACTTATTTTATTTTTTTAATATTTTCACAATTTTTAAAAGAATAAAACAGGACTATAATTAAATCTGTTGTACTCCAAAAGGAAACTTCTAAAAACTACAATAGACAACATAAGAATCCACTCAAAATGCGTATTTTAAAAGCAGTTTTTATTCAATTATCAGCATGAGCTCATACTTCTCAACAAAGCTATTTTTGATTTGCATAATACCTCATGGTCTTTCTGTCTATAATACTTTCATCTATGGACAGGAAATCATTCAGGTTTGCTTATTATATTCTAATAATTCCCATCAAGATAATAATGTGCTGCTAAAAGGGCTTTTAAACTATTTTAGAGATTACCAAATTATAAGAGAAAGCTTATTTAAAATGAATTATAACATATGAAAAGCAGTGGAGTAGCAGACAGCAGGAAAAGACAGGTACTGCCCCTTAGCGTTTACCTGTATTTCTCAGGCATGGAGATGAAATCTCTCTCTAGGAACCACTAAGGGGTTCTTTTCTGACAAACAAGAAAGCAACCAACAAAGACACAGTGGCACACACCTGTAATCCCAGTGGCCTGGGAGGCTGAGACAGGAGGATCACAAGTTCAAAGCCAGCTTCAGCACTGGGCAACTCAGTGAGACCCTGACTCTAAATAAAATAAAAAATAGAGCTGGGGATGTGACTTAGTGGTTCAGTGCCCCTGAGTTCAATCACTGGTACCCCTCAAAAAAAAAAAAAAAAAAAATAAAATTAAGTAGCATACTTGAGGTTAGACTGAATTGGACTGAGACTGTCTTTTAAAAAAATAAATCCTTACCTTCTCAATGAAGTTAACAACTCATAAATTTTTAGAACCCAACTAAGTTTGCCAAGAGATCTCTGATCTCTGCCATTCAGTCACCTAAAAGTTTGAAGAATTATAAACTCAATGGACCCCTGAGTTCACTAAATTTAGCTGTAATCTTCCCAGCAAATCAGTGTCTAACCTAGCCCCATTACATAGTGTCTCTTGTTTCTACGATCTGGAGAGAGATGCAGCAATTATCCTTTCCTTTAGGTACCTTAGTGCCTGAAAAAATTATTATACCTACAAAGATGATTAAATAATAGCTCAACTATACTGCTCTCATTTTTAAATGAGTTAATATTTTTCTAGCAAGACAGGTGGGAGTCCAGTGCACATTAACATAATCATGTGTTTATGGTTTAGCATCCAATGTCTTTGCTCTCAGTCCTACAAAGAGATGAAAGATGGGCTACATCTGCAATTAGTCATCACCAATCAAAGCAGTCATGCTCTAAAATCCAAAAAACCTTCAGGCCACATTATGTGATGCTGGGTTGCTAGCCATCATTTGTGATAGAACCCAGAACACTCTAGGTTATTCTAGATTCTTCTAAGAAATAATAACAAACCAGAAGTGCAAAAACAAATCTAGAGCAATGAAATATAATCTATTCTGACAGTGCCATGTTTTCTGTCCCTCTTAACTCTTAACTTCTCACTGCATTTTCTATGACATAAAGAGGAAAAAAAAAAGTTTTAGAATTTTTACCTTAAGTTTCCCACTCAAGACTGTTGCTGTATCTTTTATAGAGAACTGAAAACAGAATGGTTTGATTTGTAATTGAAGAAGAAATTTTATGTGAAAAAATCCTCCATAGTTCGAAAACACAAGAAAAAGCCCAGGAGGGGGCAACAAACTCATTAAACAGTAAAAAAAGACAACACTTTTGGCCAGCAGGTGGCGCTGCAATCCATCATTGTTAACCAATTGGAGATTTAAGGACTGCTTGCAATATCTTGTTAACTGACTTGTAGTTTCCCGTTTGAACTTTCTCCTATCCTTTTAACTTGGTGCATTATGTCATGCTGTGCTTCAGTTGTTTTCAGTCAGCAAAGAACTCAAAGGAAATTGTTAATACCACAGGACTGATTGATTAGTTCTGTTAATAATACCAACAATCAAAATTTTATAATAAAGATTTTAAACTTGTAGATTATTAAATGAAACCATTTAAACTTTGGGAATTATCCACCTTACAGATGATCAACAAAAATCATATTTGGATGTGTGGAAT
Organism: Glaucomys volans; assembly: GCA_020662805.1. NCBI lineage: Eukaryota > Metazoa > Chordata > Mammalia > Rodentia > Sciuridae > Glaucomys > Glaucomys volans. Next base: position 613,300 of record JAJEJO010000526.1, on the reverse strand, counting down.
AGCAGCAATTTGGAGTAATGTTAAGCTAAATGGGTCTCAAAGTCCTCAGAGCCTTGGGCACAATAGATTCATTAGCTCATCAGTATATGTCTTAGGAATATATAGAGATGGGAGCAATTTAAAATAAACAGAATTACAAATTAATGGAGATTTAAGAAATACAAGTTATCTATTCCAAGGATGTAAAAGATCTGGTTAGCATATGAATCTCATGCATTCTTATGTGCCCAGGGTAGAATTTCACTAATCAAATATGGTACTGTCTTACAATACAAGCCTCTTATCAACACAACTTTGCCTTTATATGAAACCCATTTTTCATCTCTGGGACTGATAAGAAAAAGGAGGCCTAGAGAAGTTCTGTTCCAGAAATATAGCAGATACTTATAGAATTGGAACTAGAATAACAATCTGTAAAGTAATGATCTTTTCCCAGTATGAGCAATTCATACAAAGCTTTCATAGACATAGTAAATAGAATACAAGGAGGGGAAAAAACTGATGTGTATAAAGTCAGTAATTCACAGAGATGATTCAGACCCATGTGTTCTGGATATTTTCTTAGTATATTTTGGATTTCTATTTCAGAAACAGGGCTTTTCTTGTTTGTTCATTCATTCATTTATTCTCATTTTCACGAAATATTTCTCATTATCATATACATTCAGGAACCACATCAGGCGTTGAACATCTTTAATGAATAAAGTAAATGATCCTTTCTGTCAAGGAACACACAGTGCAATTAACAAGTAGACAGTATGTGATTCTCATTGTGATAAGGGTCACAAGGAAAGAACAATGAGAAAGAATAATAGAGTGAATTCAGATTGATTAGTCAGAGAATATGTCTAAAATTGTGGAAGAAGGGAACTGAAAAATGAGAAGGAACCCACCACAGGGAAAGGATAAGGGGTGTGTGTGTGCATTGGGCAGGGTGGATCTGGGGACAGTACATCTGGAATGAGAAAGCATGTGTTACAGTCCTGAGCAGTGTTTTCTCATCAACATGCAGATGGTATTCATTTCTAGCAAGGTTTTTTTAAATGATGCTTTGTCCTTATCAGTGAATCACATTAAATGCTTCATCAAGTTAATAGGTCTTCTTATTGGTCATTTCTTCATTAAGTTACGTTGAGCTGAGTTACTCCCTTGTAAATTTACTATATTTCCATCTGGAGTTGACAAGTGTCCTAGATGAGATTTTGTGATATTGTACAAATCCTGCTTCTCTTCAAACTTTTGCCCACTCATTTTAGAATACAGTGGTGGACCTTACATGCAATATTTATTACTATTGTGTTTATGTGGTGGTGACTATTTCCCTTTTCCTCTTTATTGAGGAAGGACTAACCATATCTTCTATTTACTTTTTTTCAATGTTTATTTACATTAATAATTACTTGTGGAAATTTATTTTACCTATGGGTTGAAATTCACTAATATCATTAATTATCTTGTTGCTCAAATTGTTCCATCATTGGCATCAATTAGTTCCTTCAGTTGGACTCCCGTGCTTGTCTGATGAGCCCATGTCGTTTTCTTAGCCTCACGTATCCTTCTGGCATTAGAAGAGATTTGAGGCTCAGATTATATTTTCCTGTCTCAGCCCTGAAGTTAATCAGCTGTCCTAGAAGTCCCAGATGTTTTTATTGGATACAAAAAGTAATTCTTAACTCAGAGTGCATATAAGATTCACCCATGGGATCTTGATAAGTCTATTAAGTCTGAATTTCTGAAAAAGCAGCCTAGATACCTGGGTTTTTAAGAAACTACACAGGTGATCACATAGGTATTCACGTTTGAGATCCACTATTCCAAAAGACAGGAACAGTATCTGTGTTATTTTTGTGACCCAATAAAAACAAACCTGGGGATATTCAGACTTGCCCATCCACTATTTTGAGGCTCTGCCATGACAAACACACTTTAACTTCTTTTCTAGACCCTGAGCCTCCAGTCCAGATCAGTCACTAGTCTCCTAAGACTGGTCACGGTAGGAGACAAATGCCAAGAATTTAAGAACAAAGAACAATTATTGATATTAAAAATAAAATATCCAAGAAAAAGGTAGAAGGTAAAACTAAACCAGTAGGAAGCGAAATTATTTGTGGGGAGTTAAAAAAAAAAAAAAAAGAGCAACCTGATGGTGTAAAAGAGATCTAGGAAGAAGGAAAGGAAGTTTAGAAGTATATCTGTGGACCTGAATTTGATCCTCTTTGATATCCTGTAAAGCTGAGTAAACAATGGAATTCAAGTCTAATTAGATTTTTAAAACAATTTTTCTTACATAAATGGAATACACTGCATGGTACTTCTTCCATTTCCTGTGAAGAATGCTCTCTTTCTTCCTAAATGTCTACCTTAAACCCATCCTCCATCACATCAAATAGCCTACATCCTTCCATCCACCATTGGATGCCCTATTTTCATATTTCACTAAGAAAAAAAAGCAAAAAGACAGGAAATCCCTTCTCCTTCCACCATCTAACTCACAATCTACCTCACACTATATTTATACTTTCCTTTCATACCCTATCACTATGACTAAAGGATTTTTTTTCTTTTTCTTATTAATATCCAACATTCCTCATCTGCCATCCCTAACTGCTGTAATGACTCCTGATTAATTTGCCAGTTCCTTGCCTTCACATCTCAATCAACTTGCCAAATTATTCATCCAGTAAGATCATTCACTCATTCTGCAGGTATTCACTAAGGATATTTATCCATATAGCAGCACTGAGAATTAATATACCAAAAGATATCAGCGGTGTTAAACACTGCAGACCTAATTTTGGAGACATGTCTATAAACTAACAATTAAAATACTTTGCATTAAGCATGTTAATAGTGGTATATGGCTAGCCAGAAGTAGCATAAAGGAATAAGGACTTTGTTCTCAACTACTGTAATTCATTCATAATTTACTTAGTCTAAAATGCAACAGTTTCATAACTTGTCTTTCTCTTACAGTCACCCCAGCCTCACAGCTCTTCCTGTATAGAGTAGTGAGAGTGATCCTTCAAAAATAAATTTAATCATGCAATTGCTGTTATGGCCCCTCCAGTGGACCTGGGCAGGGGCAAAACCTTTCAAACACCTTTCAATCTATTCAGCCACTTGTTATTTTTCTAATATGTATTCTAATCAAAATAAGCCCTTTTAATTACTTAGATACTTTTCTGAAGAAAGAAAAGGGTCTAACACACAATACTATTTCTCTTTGTAGAACATCTCATGGATCTGTTTTTGTCCAACTGAATCTTAGGAGTGATTTTGAGCAGGTAGATTTTCCTAATTCCCCTAGCCTACATTGGGTACCACCGTTAAGTAGTTCCATAGGATCACATTCTTTATCATCCACTTATCACCTTTCATTTTAAATGCACATTAATTACTGACCTGGCTTTCTCACTAGATGAAGTTCCAAGTTCTAGTTCTCACTAGGCAAAGGCGCAGACTAGGTTTCTCACCATCTTTGCCTTAATGCACATCCCAGTGTTTGGTACATGACTGTTGTTCAGCAAATATTTGCTGACTAAATGAATGGGATCAGGATTACTCAATGTTTGCCAATAGTGAAAGTATGGGTAAACATTTTCTAGGGACTTTGTAGAGAAAGGAGGAAAGTTTTCAAAGAAATAGGAACAGTAAATGCAAAGCACAAAGGCCCAAATTAACACCATGTTTTCAGGGGACTGCTAAGTGCAGAGGGCACTGGAGCACACAAGAGGGGGCATCAATCTGAGAAGAGGGACCAGAGGAAGGATGGTCTGTATACTAACAGTGATGCTCAAGATCTAACTAAAGCAGTTAAAGCCCCCTAGGGGTCTTGGGGTGGAGGGTGGTGAAGGATCTTCTGGAAGAAGGCCAGAAAACACAAATCAGGATTGGAAAGAAGTGGGAGTCATGGGGAAAAATATTCTGTCTGTATACTTTAATCTTCCCACATTGCCTTGTTGTAATTATTGACCAGGATTATTAGGTATGAAAGCAACATTCTGAGCATAGTGTCTGCCACAGGCAGTAGGATCAAAGCAGGCACCTGACCTCTACAGAAGAAATAGCCAGTGATAGAAGGCATAAGCATCTGGTGTCCCTTCCCCCATTCCTTCACAAATTCATGGGCAATGAATGGTGGTTCCCAGAAAATGGCAAGGACTAGAGCAGAAATTCTGCCAAGTTCACTTGGAGTGAGGAGTAATGAAGGCTGGGATGAAGAGACGGGTTGAGTTGAATCCAATCACAACCCTAGAAATGATCATCCATAAAAGGCCCTCACCCCCAAACTCCAACTCTCCTACGGAGCAGGAACCAGGGATCAGGCTTTGACCTCTCCCTCAAAGTCGCCATCACTAGGAAACAGTGGCTGACAGGTTGCCTGGCCACCAAAAAACGGAATTTCACAAATGGAACACAGGTAGCAAAACTATGGAGCAGACAGAGAATATATAAAAACCATTGGTTTTCAGGAATATAGAAAAAGATCTGAGCAAGAGAGCAGGAACATGGAGCAGGAAACCAACCAACTGGTGGTAAATGGTTTGAAAAGCAGTTATTGAAATAAAGAGGTCAATAAATCTGCTTTGAAAATAGATTTGATGGTACTAAAGAATGACTTCATCCACCAGAATATTAGGTCAAGGAACTCTAGATAGAAGTGGGCAAGAGATAAGGGTAGGAAAGAATGGTGATGAGGAGTTTGAAGATTACAAATGAGGAGAAATAATAGTCAGGCTTATATGAGTAAATACTAAAAATGAATTCCCCTAAATTAAAGAAAATGAAAGACCTCAGTTTCAAAGAAATGTACTGCTACAAATATCTCCTAGAAAACAGAGCATGGGGCAAAGTTTACAGGCTACAGAACTTTTGGAAACTGCAATTCTAGGGTGGCAAAAGGAAGGCAAGGGAAGGAAAGAGGGAAAGCAGCACAAGCCATGGGGTTCCCAGTTCACCACATCTTCACCCCCACAGAGGATTACAGCTGGTCTCAGCTGCATTTATTTTGCTTACATTTATTTTGATGGCAAGTGTTTCAGGGAATAGGAAATGAGAAGGACTCATCTACCAGCTCCTCCTTCCAGTCCACCCTCTGTCAAAGTGTGCTTCCCAGGGCATGGACTTCCCTGGACCTCCGGCTGTCTAGCTCAGCTGGATCCCACGCCTACATTTCCGGGCTTCCCCAGAGCTTGCAAGTGGTGGGGGAAGCCCTGTGTATGTATGGAGAGCAGGGAGAGAAATTAAGGAGAAATTGAATTAGTAGATTTTGTTCTCTAGATGAATGATGATCAATGGAAAAATGTACACACATCTAAAACTCAGCCACAAAACCGATCAAAGAAGAGGGCAGGAATAGTGACCTGAGCTAAGAGAAAAATTTCCTAGATTATTATCTTTCTAAGAGATAAGTATTGATGTTTTAGAAATTAATAAGGAAAAGTCAGCAGAAGTCTGAATCTGGGTAATTTAGGTGTAACCACCAAATGAATAAAACTTGAATAAATAATATTCAAAGAAGCAGAAGAATCTGATTTGTACAGGGAATGAGTAAGACAAGAAACACAAAGAGGAGTTATGAAAAATAAAATTCCCTAAATAGGACAGCAAAGTTAAGTTCCAAGAGAGCAGCACTTCCAATAAATAAAAAAAATAAATAAAATTTGGAAGAACCAGGAAAAAGTTGCCTATGAGTAAAATATTTCACCTAAAAAGAGAAAATGAAAACAAATTTAAAAATGGAAATTTATTTTTCCAATTATTTATCTCTGACTATGAACTTAATGGGCACTTATTTTTTTTTATAGGACTAAACAAAAGATACATTTTATTTAATATTATTAGT